>CM037854.1:49514659-49623140 GCA_021234595.1 Delia radicum
TTTTTTTTTTTGGGTCACGAAAAGAGGATTTTGATCTTTCAACACTTATGTTCAAGAAATTATCTTTTATCTGTTATGTTTGTCCATATTTATTTTGTTACATATTATATGTACACAAAATGCTAGAAGTATGCAATATAAGTTTGACATTTTATAAAGAGTTAGCATAATAGAAACAGTTGTATGAATAGATAAAAATGTTTAAGTAATATATTATATCGTATGAAATGACTTGTTACGTGGAAAGTAGATATTCAGTTAAAGTAGTTTTGAATGAGGGACGGTATTTTAGCGGTATTGACTGCTATCGCTGGTTTCGGTTGTTGAAGCCTCCGCCGTCGAAAGTTTAGGCTCGGCTTGGTGCTCTGCAGCCGAGACGTCAAAAGACCACCCAATGTGCTACATAGGCTTGCCATACTTAGGGTTTTTCCCTCAAATTTGGAGAGTTTTTTATTAGTTTTTGAGGATACAGTAAAACCCGGTTAAGACATCCTCCAAGGGACCAAACAATTAAAGTTCGTATTAGCCAGAATTTGAATCATGTATCTCTTTTCGAAACACGACTAAGAAATGACACCTAAATCATGGTCGTTTTAAGAACTTAAATGGAACAATTTAATTTATTTCGGGTCTCATGAGCAGAGAAGACAAAATTGCTTTTTGTTGCGTCATTTCTGAAATTTTTTTATTTTACACGAAATAAAAAAAATATAATAAAATAGTTTTATTTTAAACAAATCTTTGAAAAACATTGCTGCAAACTTTTTTTTTGTTATTTTTTTCAATTTTCCGATGTTTTTTAGTTTTCATTTATCTTTTTTTACCTTCTCTGCTCATGAGACTAATAAATAAAATGCGCAGTTTTTATACCCAAAAACAGAAAAACACCAAAAATTCCCCAAAATTTAAACAATATCCGCAAAATTTAAAAAATCTATTACATTGAAAATACGCTAGTATTTGAAAAAGTCAGAATTAAAAAAATATTGCTATAATTAAACAAACGCCAAAATTGAAAAAAAATCATCAAAAATTAAAAAAATACCCAAAATATGAGATACTCAGAGGATAACTACAATGTTATAAATTTTTGATTTTATGATGTAGAAACATTCGTTGGAATGCCTACTATACATGTGCCAAAAGTAGTGTTCCAATTATTCGATCTAAGCGGTTAACCGGTTAAGGCATTATTAGAAAAAATCGCTAAAATTGATTATTCAGATTGGTTAATCAGCAAAATCGGTAGTTCATTGATTAATCGTTTAATGCAAAATAAATATATTTCTTTTGTTTATTTATTAACACAAAGATTTTTTAAATATCAATTAAAGTCCACTGCATTAGTTTACAAAGTGTTTGTTTAGTATCATTCAAAGAATCCTGCGATTTTTAAAGAAACATGCTTTACATCCTTGGGGTTTTATTTTGGAGGAATTTAAGGACTATTCGAAAAGAAAATGGTCTTACATATTTGTAGTGGAGGAAAATCTTAAGAGTTACAGAATTTTTCTATTAATAAGCTCTTAGAATATATTTTTGTTTGCCATTTTCAAAATGTGTGAATTTAAGCGAACTACTTGTAGAACCACTTCTTTTTCGTTATAACCCGTTCTAGTGTCGGTTTTATGCCCTTGATTTTTCTTTGAATTTGTTCTAAAAGCAATATATTCAATTGCTCCAAAGTAGAATGTAGGTAGCCCTTGAACAAGCTTCTTAATCTAATTATATTTAGTAATATCCAGAGAAGGCCAATTCCTATTTGACTTTTTATTTTTACACATATTTGCCATATTTGACCTTAAAACCTTTTGTTATTGATTTGTAATAAATGATTTTGCCATCTTAACAAAGATTGTCGTAGAATATACTGAAAATGACAGTTTAAATCACAGTTATATGCATTTAAAAATTCGACAACAACTAATCATTAGTTATAACTGCTAAAAACAAAATTTTTACTTATGTGAGATACAAAGAGATTTTATGTATTTCTATTTGCAAGCTATGAATTTATAATAAATATAAAACAAGCATTATTCAACGAAATTTTTATTTCTAAATAACTTACGAAAATTAACTCTTTACAGCAAAAAAAATCAAACTGCTACGAAAATACAGCACCTACTTTTTTAAATAACTGTCCAATCTTTGTTTGTATTATTTCATAGAAAAACAACTGTCGTGTAGTAACTGTCAACTTTGGAGTACGGGTTCGAGTTCCATGATATGATTAGGAACTGATTGTAAAAATATTCTTGCGAGATATAAGAAAAAAAAGCAGATAATTTTGAATAATTTGAATTTTTAAAACAGAACAATTTAAAAATTTCCTATCCTTTTGTTTCGAGTTGCTTAAAAAATGTTATCTATAGGCTTAATGATTGCTTTCACTCGATTTTAAAAGAATTTAGTAATATTTTAGATAGTGTTCCTCTTTTTCTTGCCATTTTTCCTAAAATTAAGAAAACTATGAAGTTTTGGAGAAAAATAAAGGACAAAATCATATACAAAAATTTAACTGGTTAATCGGCCTGTTTTTATTTGAGTTTTAAATTATTTGTTTCGACATTAGCTCATATAAGAAACACCAAAATTAAACAATTATCGAGATAAAAAATAAAATGGCAAAAATTATAATTTTTTCGAAATACAAATTATAATTATAAATATGCTCAAATCAAAAGAATTGCAAAGATTTAAAAAATCGCTATAACTAAAAAAAAAACGCTTAAATTAAAAAAAAAAAAAAACAAAAATAAATCTCTTTTCGACATAGGATTTTGATAAATTTTAAAATTTTTTTTAAATTTTGATAATTTTTGGCGTTTTTTAATTTTTAGCGATTTTTCTAATTTTGTCATTTTTAATTTTGTGAACTTTTTTTTTTTTTGGCAATTTTAGCGCTTTTTTTTATTTTATACCAATTTTTTTTTTTGCGATTTTTGAAATTCAATTAAAGATATAAAAGTACATACTAAATTTGATATAATTTTTATTAAAAAAAAAAAATATGTTTTTTCGACCTTTAATTGTGCCATGAAAATGAAAATTATTCAAGTTCGAAGCCATGCTCTATATTTCTTTATTAGGATATTGTCCTAACAAATAATCTATAGATTTTGTTTTCAAATTTATTAATTGACCACTTTCAGGAATGTGTTGATAGATCTATTTCGGGAATTTGTGGAAAGAAGTGACAATCCCATGCAAAACATCAAACATTCATAAAAAAACTCTATATATTATTTGTTAGGGCAATATCGTAATAAAGAAATATAAAGTATGGCCTCGAACTTGAATAATTTTCATTTTCATCGTACATACTAAATTTTATTTCAAAATTATATTCAATTAAATTTTTGACAGATGTGATTAAAATCTTAATTGAAACTTTTAATTGAATTAACAAATATTTTTTTTTTCGATTTTCTTTTGTGTAATGGTGAACCCCACCCTATTTATTTAATGAAACTTTATTGGTTTGTTGTTCTTGAAAAAAATATATATATATATATTTTATTTATTTTCATTTAAAAATAATAATAATTGTTGTTTCTAAATGAGTTACTTTAAAAAAATATGTTTAGTTCCAAGTAGACTAGAAGATACAAGAGAAATACAAATAACAAAATAAAAGAAAACATAATAAATGGAAGGGCATAGAAAATGGAGACAGACATAGAGAAAGAATCGTTAATAAATTAAATAAAAAAATATGCATTGTTTAAAATTAAATATTAAAATTAAATGAATACTTCTTGAAAATGAGAATTATTAAAAATTAGTTACACTTGTTATACGTCATTATTTTTGAAGTTATTTTTAATAAAATAGATAAAAAAAAAGCACAGCTTTAAATTATAAAAAAATTAAATTTTATAACTAATATTAAAAACTTAACTTTTTTTTACAAATTTTTTAAAATTAAATTAAACTTAAAGCTGTGCATTTAAAAATATGTACCAACCACGAGAGATCGGCCAATATCTGACCTTAGATCTTTCGATTTGAACTATATTTTGCATGCATAAACTCTAAGAAGGCACTTAAAGATTGCCGTTTTTTTTTCTCGAAATTCGAAAAAACACGGTTTTATTCGCAATTTTTTGTTTTTGTAAATGTAAAATATGCAAACAACTGTGTTTCGACATTCGTAGTTTCTTTAAAATTCATTGGATCATTACCATTTTAATTTTATTGGAATACAATTTTTTTTCCCTAAAATTTGACCACTCTTGATTTAAAAAAAAATAAATGCATGTTGTGGCAAAATATGTATTTTTCACCGTCAATGATTTTAAAATATTACCGATTTTTCTATGTAAAAATGCTATAAGCTTTTTTTCTTCAAAAAATAATTAAAAATAGGTAAGCCCTGGGACTCAAAAAAGTGAGTGTCGCTTTTTGGTAAAAATCACATATTTTGCAAAGAAATTAAAAATAGGTAAGCCCTGTGACATCAAAAAGTGAAAATGTAGCTTTTTGGTAAAAATTGCATATTTTCAAAGTATGCATTCTTTTTTTTAAATCGAAAGTGGCAAAACTTTATATAAAATCATTTTAAAAATAAATTGCATAAAAACTGCATTTGTGCAATTTAAATGGTAATGACCACCCGATAAATATTAAAGAACTACGAATGTAAATTTTTAATTTTACCAAAAAAAATAAAATCTCAAAAAATTTTATCAAATTTCGAAAAAAAAAAAAATGAAAACGCAAATTTTTAATTGGCACCCAAGAGTTTCTGTGTGCAAAATATAATAAAAAACGGAAGACCAAAGTTAAAAAAAAAATTTCGTGCTTTAGCAGATATTTAGGACGATTTTTTATTGTTTTGTAAAAATTTTTAAATAATTATTTATAAAAAAAAGATGAACTAATTTGTTAAATGATTATAAAAAAAACTCAAAAATAAATAAATAATGTAATGTAAAATAGTTTTTTATAAAACAGGAAAATCGTAACATATGTTAAAAGTTTTGGTTTTAAAATTGTTTAAACCCGTTTTTTAGCATTTTTTTTTTTTAGTTTAGTAATTTTATTACAAAACAATTTATCGTGTTATATGTATAAATAGTTCGTAGATTTTTTTTTTTTTAATTGATTTTTTTTAATTTTTTTTTTTATTTACTTAACCTAAATAATGTATTTATTGCATTTTGTTTCGTAAAACCTTTTTTTAAATTATAACAAAATTTTCGTTTTTTTCAAAAATCCCAAAAAGTCGAAACATTTTTTTTTTTTTTTTTATAAAAAATAATAAAAACTTCGAATTTATTCCACATTCATCTTCGGCTTTTCAAAATTTGTTTGTTTTAATGTGTTTCAGGCAAACAAAAGCAGTTAATGCTCATTTTTGGCTTTCCTAAAATGTATGAATTCGAAAAAAAAAAATAAATAATGTATTAAAAAAATATTTATTCGTTTTCTTGATTATCCGTTTCATTAGTCGTTTCATCAGCAGCTGCTATATTACGTTTACTAGATGATTTTACTAATTCCAAATATTTTTCACCATCAAATCGATTACTTTCATCTTGTAGATCCTAAAGTGATAAAAAAATAAAGAAACATGGATTATTTATTTGTAATTATCAACAAAGCGTTTCAATAAAGAATGTATTTGAAGAATTTTAAGATATCATTTTAATGAATACAGTTTTGACTTAAACTATTTGTAATAATAATGAAAATTACAATTTTAAAACAACTGTAAATTCAGTTAAAAACACGACAAATGTAATTAAAGTTAAAATAACTAAAAATTTAGTTATTCTTAACTGTTGCAAAACTGATAAATGTAGTAAACACAACTAACAAACGTCGTAAAAATAACTGAACATATTTTAACCACAAAAAGTTTTGAACAACTGAAAAAATTGATAAAAACTACTGCTTTATAACAGTTATTTCTTCCGTATTTCAATAATTTTATTTTTCTTTCGATTACAACAAACAATTTGATTTCCCACTTAAAATGTAAATTGAAAATTTTTAAAATGCAGTAAAAGTTCTATAATTGACAACTGCTTACCTCCTTTAACCCTCTAACTTGCAAACGAAATTCATACCATGTACTCCACTCGAAAAACTACCCAGGTAGAAAAATACAATCTTTAAAACGTTTTAAAAGCATTTTTCATGATGGTACAAGCGTTTTCAGAACATACCAAATTACAAATTTAAAGCGTTTTGAGAATGTGCAAAATGATAACCCAAATTTACGGTCTGAGGATGGTATTTTATAACGTTCTCAAAACATTGCAAAACAAAATTTTTGAAATGCTTTTTCAATCGTTAAATAAGTATTTGCAGAACATTTTGGCTTACAGTTATTAAGCGTTATGAAAACGACCCAAATGATAACCGCTTTGAGGGTTGTAATTTTGAACATTGTCAAAACCCTCGAAAGACAAATTTTAAAGATCTTTATGAATTGTTCATAAATACCAATTTACAGTTTTAACGTTCTCTAAGCGTTAAAAAAGCTACAATTAAAGTACTTTGTCATTGTTTTCAACACAAATATCAGAATAATAATTTTAAACAATTTTATATATTTACATTTTGAAAAATAATATTTTTATTGAATTTAATTAAAATATATTTTAAAGTAACAAAATATAAATTAATAAGCTTGAAACATAAAAGTATTACTTCAGGGTTTTAAATTAAGGGAAATGTGATTTAGTATAAAAAATATAAACATAAAACATAATTTTGACGAAACGATATTGTGACAACCACAAAAGAAAAAATAGATTTAAATTTGATATATAAAAACATATTTTTAAAAGGCAAAACTTATAATGAAATAAATGATGTATATCAGTATCCACTCTCATCAAAAGAAATAGGTTTGTATAATGTTAAAAATTTAAATGAAAATTATACTGAAGTTAGTATGCATTTAGTAGAAGTGAAGTGTATACTTACAAAGTTCTACAATGAAACAATTGCTATAACGCTATTACATAAATAATAATGAAACATGTAAAATATGATTAAAATAATATAAATAAAGTAACAAAACATTGTAATTTTAAATAGTTTAACTAGCGTTTTATTAAGTTTTGAAAAAGTCCTCTAAAATATTGCTTTATCTGTCCTCAAAGTATAGTGCTTTATAAAAGATATACAAGGACTATACACTTTATAGAGTCGCTACATTATGGGCTGGCCATATTGAGTGATTTATTGAACTCGGTTCATGAAGAGAAAAGCATATAAAAATATTGCATAAGAAACCGAGTTCGCATATAGATAGACCCCCTCATGACAGTGTTGTTTTTTAATCAGTAAAATATTTTGTAAAAAAAAAGTATTTCTAAAGTACTATTGGCAAATGTTAGAAAAACTCTTTAACGCAATGGTTTTACATTGGTTTTATTTTATAAACCGTTGTAAATTTTGTACGATAAGAACTTCTAAAGTACTTTTTACAAACGTTGGAAAAACGCTTTGAACCAATGTTTTTACAGTGTTTTTATTTCACAAATATTTGTAAGTTTTGTATAAAAAGTATTCCTAAAATACTTTGTCCGAACGTTCGAATAGCAATCCAAAATAATGTTTTTTAAATGCTTTTTTTTCGTATTATTTGCAATTATCGCTTTGGAAACGCTTTTATTTTAGTACCATCAAAAACAAACGTTTTGAAAACTCTTCGTTTTTTGTACCATCCCAAATTTCTACCTGGGTAATAATAAGTTCTTCAACAAAATTGTTTATCGTTGCCTAATAATTTAGGCGATATGAGTCAAAATATTTAGGGTGCATTTTGGAAACTAAAGCATATAAAAGAGAAGTTTTGGACAAAAATTATTTAACTTACCAAGATATAACCACACTCGAAAAACATTTTTTTTCTGCTCCTATTTAAGAAGATATCGCGATTTTCGCTTTTTTGGAAAAAAACGAAATTAAACGAAAAAGTATCTAAACTTCAATTTATATTGTTCAAACTTCAACGCTTTGCTAATAATACTTAATGTCTTCTTTCTGCAAAATTTCATAAAAATCCGCCTATTAGTTTATAAGTTAAGACGATGTCCTTTAGAGGAATCCTGATAAAATCCTGTGAGTCCTTGGACTAAAGTAAGGACTTATTATTAAAGATAAAGCTTCAATCTTACTTATATTTTATTATAAAGAGTTTTTAGTCGACTTAAATTGGTTTTTTAGATTTTTGGAAACCATTTTTTTTTTTTAAATTAGTTTTTGAAATTTGGCGAAAGTTTGAAGCTTTCTCGCTTCCAAACTGTGGACGGCACACGAAAAATTTCTTCGCAAAATATTTTGCAAATTTAGTTTTCTATCGGAATATATTAATTTCTAAGTATAAAACGCTCATTTGAAGCATTTGTTGTAAATTTTTTTAAGACTGCTCTGAGGCAGCTTTAGCCGTTGATTCATGTATGTACACTCAAAAAAGTTTTACAGTTACTACATGACAGTTGTTTGTGTAGTAATCAGTAGTAGTTGTTTTTAATTGTAATTACAGATTTTTTCTTGTATGAAATAATACAAAATAACTGTCAATAATTTAAAAAAACAACTGTACTGTATTTTTTAACAGCTGTTTGAATCAGTTGTTTTAGTATTTTTGTAAACAACTACCAAAACAGTAATTTTGCAGTAATCAGTTATTTTTTGTTAGTTAATTAAAATGGAAGATTATATCGAGTTTTGAAAAATTCTCATTTAGTTTATGTTTGTTTTTATTGATATGTTCAGAGTTTGCAAATAATAATTGGCATTGGAGATATATATCTCCAATGCATTAAAACGTCATAAAATTTGTAGTTGTAATCGTAAGAAAAAACATTGTTTTGTTAAATTTTTTTGAAATAACAAAAAAATAACTGCTAAAAACCAATAGTTTCTACCATTTTTTTCGGTTTTTTGTAGTAAAAAAAAATCAGTTATTTTTACGACACTGTAAAAATAATATGCATGAAAAATCTTTAAATATGCACTGATATGTTGAGTAAATTCCTAATTGAGCAAATCCTCTTTCAGTTTTCAGAATTTTGAAACCAGGTAGAAATTATGGGCGGTAATAAAAAACAAGCACTGACAAAGCACTAAATGCAAATGCTTTGCCAACTTTTGAAACAGTACTTGTTTTGCAAAATTTTCTACGGTTTTTGAAAAAAGAACAAACAAAGCAGCAAAATCGAACATTTTGCCAAAGTTTAAAATAGGTGCTTTCCCAGAGCTTGGTTCAAAAAATTATCTACGGTTGAAAAAAAAAAACACTGGCGTGTGAAAAAGATGTTTTTGGGACTCGTTCTACTTTAATTTGAAAAGTCGATTTATTCGAAAAATTATTTAGTTTTGTTTGATATACACAAACTTTTTATTAACTAAATTTTATTTTATGCATTAATACTTTTTAGTTTGCAAGAAAAAAGTTTTTATGTTTAATTTAATTTTTTAATGAAGTCGAATTTATTTTTTCAATAAAAAAAGAAAAATCGAATAAATTACTATTTTTTATAATTTCTTGGGGGAAAGCACTAGATTTTTATGTTTCAAGGTGCTAAAAAGCATTGGGAAAGCAATTTTAATTTTGTTTATTTGGGCGTTGGGAAGTTACTTAAATGTTTATTTAATCGTTGGACTTGTTTTTTTTTTTTTTGTTTGCCAGTCAGTGCTTTCCCAACTCTTGCTAAAGCATTGGCACCAGCGTGGAACGGTGTTATCATTACCACCCATTCAGTGCGTTGACAGCGCTGACCCCTTTTTTTTTTTTTACCTGGGCACCCTCAACATCTAAAGTTATCGATAAAAAAACGTTTTTTCAAGACTCCACGGACTAACATATTTTTAACTTAGTCAGTTCTGTACCGATTTTAAATTTTTAAACGGCTTTGGTAAGATGAATAGCTTTACAAAAATATATGCATGTTTATACGTTTAATAAACTTGTGTGGAAATATTATCCAAACTATTTAAAATTTCCAGTTGTTTTTTTTAAATTTTTTGAACTTTGGCGGGTTTATTTTCTATAACTTTTTTTGAAAACATATATTTTTTAAAATAGTTTAATACTGAGTAAAAAGAGTCCTTGTTTGTTAAAATCGCTTAAAAATTGTTAAACCTAGGTGAAAAAGTTCATATATGATTATATATGGTTTCATGTATGAGGATATATGGTTCCATGTATGGGCATATATGAACATATATGTAATGTATGGAAGCATATATTTGTAAATACATTCAAAGTGTAAGTTCATATATGGATATGTATGACACGATATATAATAATATATTGCATATATTGGTTTATATATCTTCATATATGAATTCTTAAAAAGCAACAAATAAAAATTTTATATGACAATATCATATTAGATTTTGAACTTAAGGTAGAACAATATTCTAACCAAATATATGAAAATATAGAAAGTCCGAAAAAAACAATTTTTGTATTTTTAATAAAAAAAATCAAAAAAATGTTTGAACGACGGCTCTTCTCATACAAACATTGTTTGTTGGATATATCGCACACCTAATTCAAAAGCGACTCAACTCAAAATTTTAATTTTTCAGGTTTATATGCTTGAACTATGCACAATACACTTGTTTATCTATAAAAAAAAATATCAGTGTATTTTGTCGTTGTTAACTGTTGCTAAAAACAGTTATGTCTTTCTTTATGTTCCAATTGGTATAAAGTTGCGAATATTATATTTCTGAAAAATTAAAAATTTTGAGTTGAGTCACTTTTGAACTAGGTGTGCGATATGTTTTTTTTTTACAAATTGTAATACAACAAACATATACAAAGTGTATTAATATGCAAAAGTTGTTGCCTTTAAAAAAGTTTGAATTTTATGACTAGGTTTACCAAATCAGCCAGTTTATACACTAAAGCAGACTAAAATTCTCATAGAATAGATTTCGTCGACTGTATGTAATGTCCCGGTTTGAGTTAAGCCAAATATAGTTTTGTTATTGCGGACAAACTGAAGATTGGGGCGATGCCTATGAATCAATTGTATTGTCTATCATAAAAATAATCAAAATTTAAAAAGCAACAAAAAAAAAAATCGAATATGACAATATCAGATTAGATTTTGAACTTGTGGCGATATTTTTAAAAATGAGAAAATTTATTTGCCCGATTTGGATTCAGCGTTTATTAACACTAGAATGAGCAGACTAGTCATCTTGACTGTTTTGGCATCTTTGATTAAAAACTACAACTTTTGTTCCTATTTATTTTAGTTATTATTACTATGACTTTTGTAGGATTACGAATCGCAACACTTCCACATTAACAAATTTTTGTAATTTAGCTTAGTTTCCGAGAGAAGTATTTTTTAATAACTACTCGGCCCAAAACCAGCCAAAGTGACTGGTGTTTTTAAAAAATTCGTCAAAAATGCATTTTTCATCCGATCATTACGATTGAAGCTGCTTGTACTCTAAAAGTCTAGCACCTGCATTTAAAGCATTTTGAAAATAGAGTATGCAAGTACTATTTTTGTTGAATTTTTAATTAGTTTTTTATATTGTAACTTCTTTTAAAATTGTACGATTTTAAATTAATTCATATATTTTAAACTGCTTTAAATACAAGTGCTAGACTTTAAGATTACATTGTTGCTTAAACCGTAATGATCGGATGAAAAATGTATTTTCAACGAGTAGATAATAAAAAAATTTCAAGCATTCTAGTGTTATAAAAAATGTAATTCAAAGCCACGGGTTTTGGCCGTTTAGTAGCGTTATTTAACTTCAGCTTTAAGGGGGGGGGGGGACATGACATTGGCCGTTTTTTGAAATCGACTTTTTTATAATTTTGTATTTTAGTAAACATTCTTAAGATTCTAAGAAAAAAAAAAATCTCATGGAAAAGTTCCTACGGGTTCAAAAGTTACAGCCCGATTAGTGAGAGCCCATTTTTAATATTCGCGCTACCTACGCACAGTGGTCAATTTCGCGAGATAGCGGTCAAAACTCTATAACTTTTGACCGGATTGGTATTTTTTTATGCAGTTTATTTTGTTCAATAGGAGGGACTTCAAGCTTCAATTTGCGTGTTCAAACGTAAAAATCGACTGATAGGAACGTAAGTAATGTGGAGTTAAAAATGCATTTTAATTTTTTGTTGAGTTTCCATGTAAAAGTTGAATATTTTGACATTTTCAATAGGTATTTTTTTATAATTTCTTATTTTCTTCAATCGTATTTTACAACCAATACTTATTTATTATTCCAAAACTTAATTTTGGTCAGAAAATGCCAACATTTGGCCCCTGACATTTATTTAGTCTCAATATTCACAGGGGCCAAAGGTTGGTTTTTTTGGAAGAAAGCTAATTCTTGTGAGGATTATTTGGATATATTATATACAGAACACAACATCGATAAAATGTTAAGTAAACTTTTACTATTGATTTAAAGTGCACATATATTTTATTTAAATGTATTAATAAAAATGTTTGTCTTTTGTTTTATTGAGCTAAAGATCCTTTATTTTATAATTATAATTATTTATTTCCAATATTTCGTCTTCGCTTTGGAAGACTTCTTCAGGGAAAATTTTTTATTATTTTTAAGTTTTTTAATTATAAAAAAATTTTCCCTGAAGAAGTCTTCCAAAGCGAAGACGAAATATTGGAAATAAATAATTATAATTATAAAATAAAGGATCTTTAGCTCAATAAAACAAAAGACAAAAATTTTTTTTTAAAAAGATCGAAGAAAAATAAGAAAGTATTAATAAAAATTTATACTAAAATTGGAAACAAATTATAATCTTTAAACTAGTATTAATTAAACAATATTAGTAAAAATTTCTTCCAAATAGCTTTGATTTTCATTTTGCAGTAGTTGTTTAGCTTCTTCATCTAACTCTAATGAGGTTGATTTCCATTTTTGTCGAATACTGGACATATATGGGTCTGATGTGCACAACAAAATATTAATAAGATCTTCATTAGTACAATATCTGGAAATTTTTCTTGTATTGTGCTCGCGAAAGAATCTGTAGTCTTTGTTCCTTTTTTCTTGCGCTTCTTCTGAGAGATCTCCAATTGGAAGCATATTGTGCTGAATTATTTGTACCCCATGGAACAAAATTTTGTGAACTGTGGTTGGCATATGTCTCCAAGAATATTTTGGTTATAAAGGGTTGCTGTCTCATTAGCATACTGACCAAATTTTTTTGCATCTATCTTTTTGCTACATGCTATAACTTCTAATATGATTTGGAATCGTCGTATTAAATCATAATCTACTCCAGTTATAGAAGCTGCAGTTTCTGGATCGGAATTTTTTACCTTTTCCAAATGAATTGCTAGATACCACATAATTTGAGAGTTAACAGGTACTGGCAATAATATAACAGGTACTAGGTTTTACCAGTTATTTCCATTGGTTTTAAATTTATTTGCAGTTTTCAGGTATTTAAGTTATGTAATATTAGATGGCAATAAAATCATTTTTTACCTTTTCCAAATGAATTTCCAGATACCACATAATTTGAGAGTTCTATTGTCATTTTTGTCAAAATTTTAATACACCCTTCTATGTGGACTAGGTCCAAATATGGGCCAACTTCTCCTAATTTCAACAGAATTATTTTTTGGGTCAATAAGAACTCTTGTACAAAATTTCATCAAAATATATGCATAATAGCCACTTTCACATACAAATAACTTCTCAAAAAATATGACGTGCATTTGTACCGAATATCTTACCTTGGGTCAGAAAAATTGCTGTAGCTCAAAAAGTGCAGTCCCGATGCATGAACATGTATATATAGGAATGTAGGGGAGAGTTAGGACTACAAAATAGTAAATTTGTGTTTTGACTCAGCTTGACTCACAGGAGTTGTGCTCTATGAAGTAGGAAATTTCCGAGAAATTTTACCTTTTTTAAAAAAAATATTTAAATTGTTTTGAAAACAGTAGAGCTTCAATTTTTTTACCAGTAATAGAAAATAAGTTAAGTTACAACACAAAATTTATTTCGTCCAAAATTCTTGAAAAACAAAAAAGTTATGATCATTTAAACTTTAAAAATTAACTAAAAATATCATAAATTTACTAAATTCTGAAAAAGCCCATTTTGGACCACCCTGTTCTCAGTGAAATAGTTGAAATAGAGTTCTAATTTTTTGGCTCCCGAGGTTTACTACTGTCTACTTTCATATGAGTCTAATAACTTTAAAATCGGAGAACAAAAACCAAAAGGAGTTTTGGCCGCTATCTCAAAATATGACCACAGTGCTACGTACGGCAGCTGGTATATATTTGTTTTACTTTCCACCTGACTTTTGGTGGTTGTTATTTCGTACCTACTTGAAGGGTGGTACCCAAAAGAAGCCCCCGAATTACTAAACGATTGCAAAAAACTGTAAGAAACAGCACAACACAAGATAACGAAGGCATACAGTACGAAGCAGGCATGGTAGATTGAGGTAACCTGTTTTCGTATTGGTTTGCGGCACTAGGGGTTAATTTTTTGACGATTTTTTTTTTTTTTTTGTATTTTTTAAACTTGGTTCGCTATCGTATAACACGAGCTTTTTTTTAATTTTTTTTCGATTTTTTATGAATTTTTAAAGTCAATATTTTTTTTGAAAAAAACACACTTTTAAATTTGGAACATCACCAAAAATTGAAAAAAAAAATTTAGAAAAAAAGCTCGTGTCATACGATAACCAATTTTGTTAAGATTTAAAAAAAGTCATTTTTTTCCAGATCGGACAATTTTTGCGACTCCCAGCGCTGCAACCACGAGGCCCTGTTTTTTTTCTCTGCCGCCAGTTTGGAGCTCTCTAAAACCATGTTGGAGTGAAAAATATATTTTTGTGAATGTTGGGTTTTGACTGAGTTATGAATTTAAAAAAAAGGTCTGTTTTCTCTGACGCGAATGTAATGTCCCCCCCTTAAGTTCTTTAAAACAAAATAAATAAATATTAATATACTTAAAATTCGATCTAATAATACATTCCTCTATAATTTTTTTTTACAATATAACTTAAGCTTACCTTTTACCAAATGATTGCTTTGCTTTATTATTTTTTTTGTTAAGTCTAGCATTTTTTTTTTAATCATAAAGTAAAGCATTTAAATGTGAGTATTGATATTCTCTTCTCGTTCAATTTTTTTTTTAAAAAGTGCAGGTGATTAGTTACGGATTGTATAGCAAAATGAATAAATGATTACAAAATAAATGAATATGTTATTAATAAAAATAATATGATTAATGGAGAGTAATAATATTGTATTACCAAAAAAATATAGAGCATGCCCAACCAATATAAGCAAAAAACACAGTTTTACACTCAAAAAAATAAGTTAGTACGAAAGTTAGTAAAACGTCTTGTAAATCAGGTATACTATTTTTTAGCAATTTTTTTTGCTAAAATCGTGTTTTCAGCTAAAATTTTGTTATACTTATTCAGCACTTAACTTTTTATACTAATGCTTTACTAATATACTAATGTTTTACTAATTAATTTTGCTAAAAAAAAATTGTGCTGATAAGCACATTAATAGTGTGGACGACAACCAGATTGAAAGATATACGCAGAATGAAGCAGATGTCGCGGCATGTCAAGATGTAGTAGAGAAGAGGAAAATGATACTAAAAAGTACAACTCTTAATAAGACATATAAAAAAATCAACCATGGAAGACTTGTGTATCTGTTTTTCATACATAAAACAAAATTGAGGATTAAAACAACTTAAATTTTGCGTTGTCACCGGCTTGTGAAAATAATTGTCTATTAATTAAATAAAAGACAAAATAAAATATTTAAATTTAATATGTATTTCTAAACTAAATGTTTATAGATTAATAATCTAGTGTGGTCAAATTGCAAACAAACAAACATATACAGACATGTAGACAGAGTAAAGCGAAAGACAAAGAATCACATCTTAGGTAGATTTTTATGGTTCCTTTTTTTTATTGCAAAAAAGGGGTTGTTTTTTTCGTTTCGTTTCGTTTGTTTTTGTTTATTTTTTCGTTTCGTTTCTATAATTATCTTCGGCAGTTGCGTCCTTTAAAAGAAAGCATCATTTAGACAACCATTGATGTAAGTAGTTGAAAGAAAATTTTTGTTATATATTTATTTCTATATATTTTCAGATATTAAATTAATTCATGTCGTCAATGTGGGAAAATGAAATTTTTATATTTCGTAATTATTGTAAATTATTTTTAAAAAAATCACAAAAATATGTTTTATGATTTTCAGCAAATAAATTAACTAAATTACAATTTTTCTACAAATTGTTTGCGTTTTTTTCAGTCTACTAAAATTCAGCAAAAAATTTATTAATTTTTAGCAAGGCATTTTTATTTCTAATCCACTAAGTGTTAGCAAAACTTTGCTGAATCTACTAAGTTTGTTGCTAAAAATCAGCTCGCTGATTTTCAGCAAAAGATTTTGCTGACATTAGCAATTTTTTTGCAAGCACCCTCCTGACTAAAATTTTGCTGACTCAGCAAAATTTTTTGCTGACTTTACAAACTTTTTTTTTTTGAGTGTACCATAAGCAACCAGTAATACCAATAAATACAAAATTTATGAAATTTTTCCAAAATGATTATAAAGATACGATTTCTTTGTTTTATTTGTTTTATTACCATGTGTTACTAAAATTATCTTTTAAATACCATTTTGTTTAATACAGGTAGAAATTTATTTAAAAAAAAAATCTCTTAAAAGATTTTTGGTTTTTATAATAATTAACTGATGATAGAATCATTGTATCATACATAAAAATAAAAATAATGCATAAAATTATTTGAAAATACTTAAATTTGGTTTAGTAGTAAGTTGGTAGTTTAGGTTAAGTACATTTTACATAAAATACATTTATGAAATAGTCTTCTCTTTGGTTAATAAAAGGAATGTTTAATTACGTTTTGTTAATATTACTTTTATTTTAAGTATTTTAAATACTTTAAAATAAAAAAAAAAACTGTTCATTTAAGTTTTTTTTTTACAAGATTTGTGTTTGTTTTAAATTAAATTTAATCTGTTTCACAGCCAAAACACAGATTATTATGAGTTTAAAATGAAAAGAAAAAGTTAAAAAAAAAAAACAAATTAAGATACATATTTTTAATAAATTTTCACATTTTGTTTTTTTTTTTTTAACAAATAAAAACTATAACAAAAAAAATTAATAAAGATTTAACTTGAGATTCTTGGTTTTATGTGTGTGTGCGTGTTTTTAAGTAACAAGTTCCTGTTTTCTATCCAAAAATTTTTCAAAAAAATTTGAAAATAAACATATCTTTGAAATAACAAAAACTATTAAAATAAAATGTTCAACATTTTAAAACGATAAAAACAAAGTTTTGGATTCGTTTAAATTGTTAAATTCTTAAAGCTGCCGTGTCCCTTTTTGTCTGCTCTATCACATATTCAAATTTTATTAAGATGCCTCAATTTGTATGGAAAATTTAGAAGTACCTTCACACTTTCGCCCATAACATTTTAACCGCTGGGCTGATTTAGCTCATTTTTAATACCAAACTACTCAGGATTATATTTATTAATATGGGTAAAAATTAGCTTCTAATCTTGTTTTTTTGCGCCATGATCGCTATTTCAACAAACGAACATCGCTAAATCGAATTAGATTTTCTTAAAGATCAAGAATATATGTACATACTTCATCACATAAGGTAGAGGGTATACAAATAGATAAATTTAAAAAAAAAAATCTTTAAATCTATATACCCAGGTGAAAAAGTTCATATATGAGCATATATGAACATATATGTAATGTATGGGAGCATATATGGGTAAATACATTTAAATGAAAAGTTCATATATGGATATGTATGACACCATATATGATGATATATGATAATATATTGCATATATTGGTTCATATATGCCATATATCTCCATATATGAATTCATAATAATAATATCCATACATGGTTAATATGTTTTAATTTTTGATCAGATATGACCATATATGAGGATGATTTTTTTATTTGTAACTCTTACTCTGCCGGTCTACGAATTCTTAACAAAATATTTAAATTAATGTTTCATTAATTTATAAATACGATTGCAGAGAATGAGTTATTAGGAAAAACGCACCCCCTTTCCGGGGGGAGGGCTTCAAAGTTGAAATTTTAATTTGCAATTTTATACAAAAGTTCTGAAAAAACAGGAAAAAATTAAAAAAATACCAAATGTTAAACTGACTCGTAATGGGTTAATGAATGAGGATATATTACTCTTTGAAAAGACATTTAAAACACCTTTCAAAACTTTTGTATAAAATCGCAAAACAAAACTTCAAATTTGAACCCCTCCCTCCCGAATAAGGTCCACCAAAAGATTTTACCATCGGCAGATTCAGCGTGGAAAAGTTTCATTAATTTCGGAAACATGCGGCTAAACTTTATTTAAGCCAAAGTTTTTGATCTCGGTATTCAAAAACAGGTTAAACCAGATGAATTAATTGGATTTATTTATTTTGCTATATTTTGTATTTGTGAAATAAGATATTTTCCCACATTCCCATTTTTAGTTGCGTTTCAGAATAATTGGAAAACTAAACAGAACTATTTAAATTTTAAGATACAAAATGGTGTAGAATATTCTTATATTGAAGTATATTTTAGGTTTTTAAAAAAATTCCTGTATTCAGAAACATGTATATAGAATTATAATAGCTGTATTTTTTAATAAACAGAATATTTAAAAAAAAAAAAACTGAAAAAGCTTTTTTATATACGAGAATATAGGAAAAGTAATAATATATGAACATTCATATATGTCCATTAGGGTGGTCCTTATTTTTCAACTTGCGATTTTTGGGGCTGCCCCCCTCTTAAAATATTTGTTTGGGTACAAAAATTCACCATACAAAAAATTAGAGTTCTAGCATAACGGGAAGATGTCCCGCATCGCCCTTGAAAATCGGGCCCCTTGGAAAAATTGTCATAATTTAAAAAAAAAATTCAAATTTTTTTTCTTCAAAATTGAAAAAATATAAAATAATTTTTGTGTTGGGTTTGATCATAACTACTCAGATAAAAAATATTACTTCCCAGAAAATCGCTAACTTACCCTAACTTTGTGTCAAAAAAATTAATAAATATTTTGGGGGTACCTCAAAGTGTCTTTTTTGCATTTTTGATGGAGTGGCATATGTGTGACCAAGGTTGGGAAGGGCGGCTGGAGGTCAACATCTACCTCCCACTTCAGATGAGTTCAATATGAGTTAGTTTGTTTATGTGTTTTTCTTTGTATTGCTACGGCCTTGGGCTAGGGTGATGGGATGAATGCACACCCCCTTGAATTTCTCCGTGAGTTGGTTGGCAAGTTCCCCTAGCGCCTCTGGGGTCCCGTAAATAATGGCTAAACACAGTAGTTGATTAAAAGTTGTCATAAATTTTCTACTTAGGACAGGAAATTTACAGTTGTAAATTTTGTTAATTAAGTACTAGCAAAGTACTTTTTACTAACGTTGGCAGAGCGTTGTAAATAAGTGCTTTGCCAACACTTAATTTGTTATACCATTAGCAAAGTGTGCTCTGCCAGTTGATTTTTCAGACCATTGGCAATTTCTGGCTGGGTAGTTTTATGTGGATAAAAACTGTTACTCTTTTAAAGCTCCACTTGATTTACACTTGAATTTTGTTAATATATTTATGAAATTTTTTTTCTCATTACTTTTATCTGACAATTTTCCTAATTTGATATATTTGTCTCAAAGATCTTACTTAAAGAGTAAATTTTCATTAAATAAGTTTCTCTTATTTACCACACTAAAAAAAAAGTATGCCGTTGCATTACAATATTATTGTTTATGAACTTTATCGCGATAAGCCAAAACAACTTGAAACAGCCTAAACAACTACAATTTTCACACAATTGTTTATACAAAATGATCTCTCGATTACAACAAAATTAAAACAATTCATGCAAAAGTGAAAAAAAAAATCCAAATTTTAAATAAAAAAATTGAAATTCATCCTAGTCCCGTGACATCAAATGCATAATAGGAAAAATGTTGTTACTATGTGTGTGTAGTTTTTAAATTTAACTTGAATCTCAAATTCATGTTTTCCCTTATAAATGCTTTTTGAATTTTACGAGATATTGTCCGTTGAAATTAATTAAGTTTTTTTTTTTTTTTTTTTAGCAAAAATACTATGTCAATTAATGTTAACACTAGAAAGTTAATCTAGGTCTTTTAGGCCCGATTACCGAATGTCCCGTTAG
Source organism: Delia radicum (assembly GCA_021234595.1). NCBI lineage: Eukaryota > Metazoa > Arthropoda > Insecta > Diptera > Anthomyiidae > Delia > Delia radicum. The sequence goes on from CM037854.1 coordinate 49,534,897, forward strand.
CTACTAAAAAGAGATCATTTAAAATAATTAATGAAGGACTTTCGGATGATATACCAAATTCTGTGAATAAAGCTTAATAAGCGACATTATAACATTTCGAATATAACGAAAAATCGTTAGTTTTAAACTTTATGTTAAGATAACTCGAAAACCTGTGATGTGATATAGATATTCTGAGGTTAGATTTGAATTCAATGCAATTCAAAGATTTTCTATTTTGAATTGAGAAAATTACAATTTGATTTTTTTTACTTGAAATTAATAATTCATCAAATTAAATTTAAATTTTTTGTTTTTATAAACATGGAGATAATTTTTATGTTATTTTAAGTTTATAACAATCTTTCAACCTCCGTATATTTACAAAAAATAAAGCGAATCAACACATTAGCTTGGATTTTGTATTTGCAATTAAGAAAATTCCAATGAAATTGAGACTGCATTTGAAATCGGGAAGATTTTTTTTTTAAATTTATATTTTTAAATGAAATTGAGAAAATTCCAAATAAATTTGAGGTTTCTACAATTATTAGAAAAAAAACATTATGAAATAGAAAAACTAAAGGATGAAAAATATGACGAAATTAAAAAAAAAAAAAATTAAAAATTAAAAAAAATGGAAATATGAAGTATGAAGAAGTATATTTAGCAAATAATAATTAAGTAGTTTCATTGTCAAATAAAATCGCCGATAAAAATATTTACTTTATACATTTCTAATTTTTTCGTTTGAAATAAATTAAAAAATCTCAATTGGTTTTTCTTTTTGATATGTCGTACCAATATAAAACCACATATCGCACTTCATCAACAAGAGGGTATTAACTCAAAATTTTCAAATTTTCAGTAGAGTCAAAAAACTGTTTATGGCCACATTTTAACAGAATTTAAAATTCAAACATATCATAACAAGCAAATTCCATTTGAAAATATATATACATTGTTTTTATTTTAAATTTTACCACTCATTGCAAAAAAAAAAATCAATTTTTTGAGTTAACACCATTTTTTTGAAATTTTATCGATTTAAATTTATAGAATAAAACAAATTTTATCAACAAAACAGTATCAACTCAAAATACAACCAAATATAAATAAAACAGTTTGATTATTTTTAACATAAATAAAGGCTCAATTCAAAATAATACCTTTTTTATGAAAATATACGATTCATTTCTATTTGAACTTTTGTATTAACTCGAAATAATAAATTGTTGTTGAAATAAAGGTAGTCACTACATTATCATGAAAATGGTCTCAAAAGTGGTTTTAGAGATGAAAGAGTAATCGGAATACGTTGAAATTTTTACAATAGATAGATATTGATGTTGTTAGTTGATTTCTTGAAAAAAGTGATATTTTAAAAATTTTGAGTTAATACCCTCTTGTTGATCTAGTGCGATATGCATCTCCATAAATAAAGGTTTGATCTAAAAAAAAAAGTTCGAAATCGTTCAACTTCTTACAGCGATATAACGTTTTAATGTTTTATTTTTAAAGCATATCATTTTAATATTTTCCTATTCTCATATAGAATTTTTGAATTCCATATACAATTTTCTCAATATCAAATAAAAAATTTCAAACAGAGTCTCAATTTCACATGGAAATCCTCAATTTCAATTGTAATTTGCTTCATTGCCGATGTGAAACATTTCAAAGTCATTTAGAATTTTTTCAATTTCAACTAAAAATTGTAATTTTTATTTGTAAATTTAAAAATTTTAAATGAAAAATCCGAATTTATTAGAATTTTTTCAATTTCAAATAGAAATTCGCAATTTCATAAGCAATTTTCTTAATTCAAAATGGAATATCTCATTAAAAGATATGGCATTTTTTTGGACCTGATGTCTTCAGATTTTCTTTATATTTAAAACATATATTCTTTAACATCTCCAGTTTTTAAAATTTTTAAAAATCCCGATTTTTTCACGGTTTTAATTTTTAAAAAATTTCAAAAAAAGAAATTAACATTAGAGCCATGTATTCGAAAGTTGTTGTCGGATTTAACTAATTCAATTCCTACTGTTCTCTTCTTTTACATTTATGGTAAAAAATATATTAAAAATATAAAAAAATGATTTTTAATGTAAAGGCAATTTTTGGTGCATTTTAGAAATTGTTCTCCACCTTTAAAATTGAATTAAAAATAAATAAAATTTTTTTTATTTATTAATAATCATATAATTACAAATTATATCATATTATTATACCCTAACCGAGCGCTAGCTACTATGCATGTTGACTCGTCGCAGCGAAAACAGATTAGTGCCTCTGGTTGGAATCGAACCCACGACCCTAACTAGCCTTCCGGTGCACACAAACTATATAACATTAAACTTAGATTTTGTGTGACGCGAATGAAATCTAATATTCTCGATTTAAAAATAATAATAAAATGCAAATCATAGATTAGGTTTAAACAAAAAATCGAGCAAGTTAGATGTCATCCGCGTCACTTGAAAAGCGAAATTTAATTTTATAGAAAACAATTTTAATTATTGATTGATGTATGTTTAAACAATTTCGAAAATGCGTCTAAAAATTGCATTTGAAAAAAATGCATTTTTCTTTAAATATGTATTTTGTTTGAAAGAATATCATCGCCGGACTTTGCTTTTTGAATTAGAGAAATGCGGTAACAACTTTTGAATAAATGGCTTTTCAAAGTATACATACATACTTTTGGGATCTTACGAATTTCCCTAAAAATTCAAACCGTGATAAATCCAGATTTTTTGAAAATTCAAAAAACTGAAAATGGAGTTGTGTAATAGGCTCCGTAGAGAATATGTTTTTAATATAAAAAAAAATCGAAAGATCAAAAAATGCCAAATCAAAAAATGCCAAATTTTTAATGTTCTTTCTAAGAATGAATGATATATATAATAATGTAGTAAAAAGTTCATTTAGATTTAAACGATTTAACATATTTTTGGTTTATAGTTAAGTCGCAATTAATGTTATTTAATACAACATTTAATAATACATTCAAACGATTTTGCCAGTATAATATTTGAATTTTGGATAGAAAACAGTTGTGTGTTTGTATAATCTATAAAGTGCGTTTAAAAACTGTGTTTTTTTTAATATGAATAGTTTAAAAAAATTAGTTAGTTCATTATATTAAATATTAATTATAAATATTTTTTTTTTAATTCTAGTTTTTCAATAGAATTCCAACTATACATTGCTAATGAATGTAATTTTATTTCTGGAATTAGAATTTGGTTTTCTTTTTTAATTTCAATCACATGTTGAATATGAACGAAATTCATAATTTAACTTAGGACGCATATAAGAATTAGAACCAGTAGAATTTGAGATTACAGCATCAATTGCAACTTGAGAAGTTGTAGTAGCTGGAGAAATCGCAACAATTTCTACATCGTCGTCATCATCATCAGCAACAACATTATCAATATCCTGATTGATTTTATGTTGTTGATAATCATAATTTGATTTTAAATTTTCATTTGATTTATTTGTAGCACTGCTTTTACTACTTTCGACCATAATATCGGAAATAATTTTAATTTGTTTGTTTAATAGCTTTTGCCGAGTATGAGCCTCATTAGGTGAGTGGTGATGATGCTGATGATGATGATGATAATAATGATCACTACCACCACTGCCTCCATTACCCATTGAAGATAATGGTGATATAGCCATTGAAGTCATTGGCCCAGAACGTATGGAATGACGAGTATGTAAGCCAGCTGAATGTATACGACCACTGCCAGCAGTAACATTTGATACATTGTGTGTGTGAGATGCATGTAAATGATGATTTGTAGGGGGAATATTAGATTGGATTGCAGGAGGAGGAGGAGCTTCTACAATAGGTGATGGTGTTTTCATAGCTGCCTCATAACCATCTTCATCAATACTATAAGTTAAACGATTGAAAAATCCTTTACGTCGTATATTTAACGAAAGATTAGCATGTGTATTTAATTTGTATGCAGTAGAAGAAGAAGTAGTGGTACTAGTTTCTAAAGATTTTCCATTAACATGGGATTCATTATAATTCAGATTATTATTAGGATATTGTTGCTGTTGTTGGTGATATTGGTGGTGATGTTGTTGGTAATTATTATAATTATTACTTAAACTATTATTATTGTTATTATTATTTACAGAAATATTGTTAGTAACACTGGTTGTTGAAGTTGATGATGGTGGTGGTATGGTTGAGTTATGAGTGAAATTGATTAAATTTGTATCTAACGTTTTTATTAAGCAGCTACTAGTAGCGTTAGTAATAGTACTTGTGGTAGTAGTGTTTGTCGTAGTAGTAGTCATATTTGTTAAACAAGTAGTATGTGCAGCAGCATTATTGCAAGCAACACGTAGCGTTAATGAAGAAGCTTTTGTGGTAGTGTTGGTGGAGGAGTAGGAGGGAGTAGTTGTTAAAGTGGAAGGAGTAGTAGTAGCTGTAGTAGAAGCATGCGTAGTTGCACTTGTTGTTTTTACCTTATTACGTATGATGGCTGGAAATTGTTTACGGATCTTTTCCCACTCGGTTGGTAATGCCCAGGAATGAGGACTTTTAGCATAGTATAACAAATGCTCATATTGATGAACAATGCGTGCTGAAATAATATGAAAAAATATTTATAAATATAGAGTAAAGTTTAGAAAATGTGTCTTGAATTTATTGGAACGTACATGTTTCCGTAATGGTATTGCTGTCATTATTGCCACCAGGTTCACTTTTTTGACGCATAACTGCTGTTGTTGCCAGATTATTAGCTGCAGCCTCTGGTGTGGAATCTTTACGTGAAAAATGACTTCTACGCGAACGTGCTAATCCATTACTTTGTGATGCTGATTTGGCTATAAATATAAATTAAATCAATATTTTTCGTTTGCCAAAAGAAACTTTTTAAAAACTCCACATTTTAGATTTCATTAAACTAAATTAACGGACTCAATAAAGCATCGTGAACACTATCGATTATGTGAAATTATAGTTGTGATATGTGTATAGGAAAACCAACCAGAAGAATTTGGACTTTTGAGCCAATAAACGAAATCAATTTATGAGTAGTAAAAGTAAAAGCATTAAATTCGGTTTTACAGAATTATTTTTATACCCTGAAATCTGTTTATGATACAAATTATATCAATATTAAATCAGAAGACATTATCGAGGTGAAAAAAATAAGTTTGAGGTTAAAACTTTTTTTTTGACGTGAAAACAATTTTTTGTGGTGAAAAAAAGTTTTAGGGTAAAAAAAGAACTTTAATTTAAAAAATTATTATACACAATATAAATATATATATTATAAGATATATACACTATAAAATTGCATTACCTACCATACACAAGTTTATATGGACAATTCAGAGGTACGTTCACATTTTCAGTCATATACCAATTTCAATAAAAATTTGCACGAAAGTAAATTCGTGGTAAAAATGCGCATGACCGAATGTGGTTTCGCGACGTTATCGACATTGAGAGTGTTTTCAATTCGGTTAATTGATGCTTATTGCATTTAAAGCCGATTTAGCGATGTCCATCTGTCTTTCAGTCTGTTGATATGGCGATCACGGCGCAAACAGGCAATCGGCTTATTTTTACCTAAATTAATGGATATTCTCCCAGAAAGTTTGGTATTTAAAATGAGCTCAATCTGCTCAAAGGTTATTAGTAAAAATGTAAAGGTAGGTACCTCTTAATTTTTCATACAAATTTTTGTATTATGCTACAATCTCATATTAGCGTCTGTTATAGTAAATATTAAGTCAGATTTTTCACCAGACTCCTAGAGGCGAAACATTTTTGTAATTGACCTCAAATTATTTTATCACCTCAAAATTTTTTTTCACAACAAAAATATTTGTTTCACCACACACTTTATGGAAAAACATCCAAAAAGTATTTCAACACAAACAAATTTTTGTCATCCCCTAAAATTGTTTTCCATTACTTGTATTCTGTTTCATTTGTAGCATATACTCTGTGAATGGTATAAAAAAAATTGTTAAAACCAAAACCTGCATTCGACTTCGGCGATTGCCGGGATCGGTTTATAGAGACATTAAACGGTTATATGTGAAATGTTCGACAGATCGCAGGGTCTTCATGAAAGAACGATACTAATTGAGCATTTTCATCTATAAATTTAACACTGGCTTGTCATAGGAAGGAACAAAACTTGCTAGGAATATTTAATGTCTAAATAACTTCCAAAGAAATTTAGTCAGAAAAACTTCAAAAGAATCATATTTCGAATGCTCTCAACCTATGAGAAGCCAATGTTAAATTCATCGATGAAAATGCCAAATTAGAAGAGAAAAACTTTTACTGGGATGTCGCGTACCACCTAATAAAGTAAATGTTCACGTTTAACTCTCATTTTTTATTAAGAAAAAATGAAACACTTTTACTTTTAAATTGTCACCACAGAATTACAGATTTGTCTCCTAAAATATAGATTGCTGTACAATTTTCCTCCACTTATTTGCTCGAATATGAAACTTTTTCTCCATCTAACAAAACTTAGAAATTTAAACAGAATAGCTGATCCGGCAAACGTTGTTTTGCCTTCAAATTTTAATTGTAATTAATTCTTTAAATCCAGAAATTTTTTTACGCAAATAAATAATTAAAAAAATAAATTCACATTAGTAAATCATTTAAAATTTGTAATTAAATGTGAAGCCCAACGCCTCTTTGTCCTTCTATCGCCTTTATTTGCTGAAGTATATAAAATGAATAGCTGAAAACAACTGCCATAACAACTGCGACGTCACCTATCACCGGTGCATTGAAGCGCCGCTCATGCTCACCAGCCGGTGTCTTGTCAGCTCTTATCACAACCGTATAATCATCTGTCGGCATCTGGTCTAGGGCTGTTTTGAATAGACGGATGAGGCTGTTGTGTAGCTTGAAGATTAACATAGGTTTTTTGTAAATATTAACATAGGTTTTTTGTAAATATCTTCGGAACTACATAACCGATTTAAGAGTTTGATATCTCGTTTTGAAAAACATGACAACGGCTTTCAAAAAAAATAAAACAAATATATGTATAGGTCATTGGTGGTACAATATGAAAATTGGATTTTGCCACGCCCCTCCGCCCACAGACCGAAAATCAAAATCAGACTTCACAGTGTCACCCCACTGAATATTCTGAAGATTCCCTGAAAATTTCATCAAAATCGGCCCAGCCGTTTTGGAGTCCATACTTTACATACATACATACACACATCCTGTTATATATATATATATATAGATTTTCGGTACCTTTATTTTAAAAATGTACTGAATTAAATTTTTAGTGAAACACATTTTTCTTTCTAAGAAATGCCACAACTATAAAAATGTGGTAATTTTTGGTCAACCTTAGATTTTTGCCATCTATAACATATGTACATTAGGGTAATAACTTTTTGCATTTTTTGCAAATATCAAATCTCCCCAGACAAAATCGTGTAGGGCATGGACAAATATTAAGAACTGCGTTTTTAGTTTTTCGCTATCGTTAAAAAAGGTTACGCACCAAACGCGTTAAAGTTTTGAATCAAACAAAGTTAAAAAAAAAAAACTTTTTTTGATGCCTCAACGTCTGACCATCACATCTATATAATTAAGGCATGCTGATTTCAATAGTAAAGTAGAATTCGAGAGCAACATTTGCCATTTTAGCATTTATTCTTGTTCCCAGTTACCAAAAACTTTTACAACCTATATGTGATTTCATTTGTGATGCATGGTTTCAAATCTGGGTTTCGGACCACTGTTTCCACGAAAGTGATTTTGAACGGCTAGACAAGTCATTAATAAATTTTACGGAAGCCCACGAGTGTTTCCTCAGACATTGGGTACCTACACCATCTACAATTCCAATAATATTTGTGCGGAACGTGGAATAAAAATAGTCGGCTATGTGCTGGATATCGAGTCGATTTCAAATAGCAAACTTTTTTGAAACGAGTCATGTAGAAATTGGTGTTCCTTAAAACGTACGTTTTGGTATATTCGAAGTTTTGTTCGAAAAAAAATTTTAAATGTCAAAAGCTTGTAAACGTAATTTTAATCAGCTGTTGTATATTATCAAAAAGGAAAAAAGCTGTAAACAAAAAATTATAACAAAAATGCCCGGTGTTTTTGTTTAAAGTTATTTTTTATTTACGGCTGCGTGGGCCAACAAAAATAAAAAGAAGATGCAGTAAATTGTTATGGCTTTTTTTTCAAAACTTGTCGCCGTTCTTTTATCTTTTTTTCTTTTTTTTGCTTGTACACAACACAGAGATGATAAATTCAATTTTCAAAATAGTACTTTTATCCCTAACAGTACTAAACAAATTAACAAACCAAATCGTCATGAAAATTTATGTATTATTTATTTAAGAGCTTGTTCACAACAAAAGCTAAAACTAAAAGCGAAACTGTACACTCTGTATGGGAAATTTTAGTAAAAATTGTATGGGAAAATAAATTTGCCTTAAGCTTTTATTGTGAACAGCATCTAAAACAAAACTTAGCCGATGTTGTTTAAGTGTAAGTGACACCTGCTTTTTTGTAATAGATTTACAAGGGTTTTTCTATCGGAAATTTAAATTTTTTTTTTTACATTCCGTTTTGTTTTTTAAAATGAATTTTGACAAAAGATTTAGCTTAAATTGAATTAAATTGAATTATGACGAAGTTTTAGTCAGCAGTCTAGCGGATTTTCGCTATTCATACAAAATGTATGGGGAAACAATTTCGTTATTAGTTTTATCTCTTATTGGGAGTGTTTTCATAAACAAAAATTTGCAAATAAAGTAGTCAAGTGGTCATAAGAGTACCATGGTACTTTTAAAATACTACAACAAAAGTACTATAGTAGCAACTTTATCATCCCTGACACGACATGCAAATGTTTTTTAAAAACATATGTCATTAAAATCTAGGGCTGCCATATTAAATTATTGCAATCATTTTGCAACTAAATCAATAGTTTTTATGTGTTTATTTTTAACAAAACAATTAAAAACATATTTGCTATTTATTTTTATATACATTCTAATTGTTAATTTGTTGTTATGTTGTTATTAAATAAAAAAAATGCAAAAAAAAACTTGACTTATTGAAGTTTGTGAACTTCGGTAACTCTAGATTTTTCGAACATCATTATAAAAGAAGAAGAAGACTTTAAGTAAATTTGCGATTTGCAAAAAAAAAGTGTTATTTTCAAGAAATATTTTTTTTAAAACAGTTTTTTAACAAAAGTTAATAATAAATTATTTAAGTGCATGATAAAAAAATTAATTTACATTGTTCATGTTCAGTTCAAAGTGTTTTTTTAATGGTTAAACTAAACTTTGTTTAAAAAAAATTCATTTTATTTCATTGCCACAGATTTTTTGTAAAAATACATGAAATATAAAGAGATTTTTAAAAGTCTTCTTTTAAATTGAAGAAGCTATTAAAAGATTGCTTTTTGACTTAAAATAAATAAAAAACATTTCAAATTTTTAATACTAATTGTTGTTTTTATTATTTAACAAACCTTTCTAGGAAAAAATCTACATTCTATTTACTTTCGACAAAGTACAACTGCTCGATTTAAAACGAGCAAAAAAATTGCGATATCGGAATCTGGCACACCTAATTTTGTAAACTCGTTTTACTTTTGCGGTTTCGTTTTCTGGCACATACACGAGTACAAGATATATATCCGCTTTGTAAAACATCGCGTACTGTCGGTGCGTAAGGTTATTTTACCAAATTGAACTAAAATAGTTATTTTTATCATTAATACAATATTTGCCATTAGAAAACCACTGGGGAGAATGTTGTCCAAAAAAGTTATCACCCTAATATACATATGATTCATGCAAATCGAAGTAGTTCCCTTGTAAGTGCGTATGGTAAATTTATAGGTGACTTTTAGATTAATCATGTATTTATTAATTTAATTACAACAAACAGGTCGACATTACTTAATTGTTATAAAAAAATCGCTCAAATTGAAAAAAATCGCCAAGAATAATAATAATATTCAAAATTGAAAGAAAAAAATCGCTCAAATTGAAAATAATTGGAAAAATTAAAAATTTTTAAAATTATCATCAAATTAAAAATATTTAAAAAACTCCCAAAATTTAAAATTGTTCAAATTGAAAAAAAATCATCACACAAATTAAAAAAACGCTAAAATTAAAAAAAAAAATTAAAAATCACCAAAATTTAAAAATATCTCCAAAATTGAGAGAACAACATTCAAAAATTGAAAAAAAAACACAAAAATTCCAAAAATCGTCAAAATTAAAAAAAAAAACGCTAAAATTAAAAAAAATGGCATAAGTCAAAAATTTTTTTTTTTACTAAATTAAACAAATTTTAAAGTCTCTGAAATTGAAAAAAAAATATATAAAATATTGTTAAAATTCTTGGGCAATCATTGAATCATCTTGATCAAAAATAACGTCGGAAGGACATTTTGACACATACAAACGTCTATTACTAATATAATAAAAATTGAAAAAATTATTCCTTGGGCAATTATTGAATCATCTTGACAAAAAAAAATAACGTTTGGAGTACATTTTGAAACATCTATTATTAATATAATAAAAATTCAATACGTAATATAACTCCGGTTTGAAAGAATAAAATAATAAACATTTTAAACTTACATAAATTATTGCCATCAACGAAAACATCATCATCAATATCTTGATTATTACCACTAACAGAAGACATATAATTGAGACCAATACCACTGTCGGTAGCTAACGGTGAGGCAGCATGTAAAGGGTTACCCATAGCAAATTGAGGAGCTCCCGACATTGGTGTAGTGGGGGTTGTAATAGGGCTAGCCATGGATCCATCAAAAGCTGCTCCAGCTTCTATAGAGGCTAAAAACTCAGCACTACTAAAATAATCGTCCAAAACCAATTTGGCCACCTATAAAAGGAAAAAAAAATGTTTACATTTTCGAACTAAAAAAAAAATGTACTACAATAATTACCCGCACTAGATCACAACAATCACCGGTGATCTTAATCACATGTTGACCAACATTGCATGTGAATTTGTATTCACCTAAAGAAGCATCATTTGTAGAATATGAGTGCAATAACATTTGCGAATGAGGACGTATTGGTTTACCTGCAGCAGCAGCCGCTACAACGGCATTAGCTACAGGTGTTGATGTATTCATTCCAGGGATATTTGGCATATGCTGAGGTTGTTGATGCGGTTGATGTTGTACCATTTGTTGAGAAGCTGCAGCGGCAGTCATAAAATTTTGAGCTGAATTAAAACTCAAACGATTAGACAAATTACTACTAGCACCAGGTGTACGTGGTTGTACTGGTTCATCTGAATTAGAGGAAGCCAATGAGGAACAAGAGCCACCAGCATGACTACTACCCATAGCGGGATCCAAACGAACTGGAGATGCATTACGACGTATGGTATCTTCAATCAATTGTTTGGCATAACTTTATACAGGAAAAATATAAAAAAGTGTTTTAATACAAGATATTTTGTATAATAAATTGAAATTTAATCCTACTTGATTTTATCCTCTGCTGGACCGGTTATCTGTACCAGACGTTCTTTAGCACCAGGATTTACTTGAGAATTAAATTAAAAACGATATTTATTAATATAAATATTATATAATTCCAATTGGAAATAATGCGCATTAAAATAATAAAAGCTTACATTAGTAAAACAAACAAAAATCTACACTCGATTCTATTCAAAAAAGTGATCATATGAAAAAATCTACAAAAACGTACGATTTCAATTTTTAAAAATGAAAAATTTCAAATAAGTGGCACACAATTTTTTTTTTCTAGGTTAACTTATTAAAATTACTCATCTAGTTTTTGCGAAAATTTAGGTCAAAGTTGAGAAAACTTAAACTTAACTCTTCTGTCCTGTTTAAAATTATACCTTATCTGTAGAGATGTCACGAATATTCGGTTACTATTCGATATACCTTTGCTATTCGGCCGAATACCGAAAAGTAGTATGGATCACGACACAATGCCAAATTAACTGAACACAGAATCAAATTATATTTTTTATAAAATTTATTAAAAAAAATATTATAACAAAAATTACAAGTATGATTAGATTGAAAAAATAATTGTTTTGAATGAAAATAAAAATGAAAAAATTTGACAAATTTAAATTTGAAACAAAAATACAAGTTAATTTAAAATTAAAAATTTTAATTAAACAAGTGTATCACCACAGTAGCATTATTCAGAGGAATTATTTGGTTTAAACTAAATTGCATTTTATCAAAAAAAAATTGAGAAAATCAAAATTTTTGCATAATATTTTTCTTTTAAACGTCAAACACAGCTGTTTGTATTGGTTTGAGATCAGATCTTTGAATAATTCATTCCCTACTTCCTTTTTTGAAAGGATCAGGTTATGATGTTTTTGAACGAGAATAACTTGCTTAATTCTTTCAGGTTTTCGTACAGGATATAGCACGACTTCGCTTTTAATTGGACTCACGGACTCTATTAGACGTATAGTGGATAAGGATAATGTGGGAGTGTTGTTATCTCTAGATTTGTCTAAAGCCTTTGATAGCATTAGTCATGCGATCTTAATACATAAGCTATGCAATTATTTCGGTTTCTCTTATTCTTCTTGCAAATTAATTTTTTCTTATTTGTCTGGACGACGTCAGTTTGTTCATTGTAATGACTCGAATTCGGAGTGTTTAGATGTAGCCAGTAGAGTACCACAGGGCTCAGTTATAGGGCCTTTACTATTTCGCACTTGATCAAAATTTTTAAAATATCATTTTTTTCAAGAAATCAACTAACAACATCAATATCTATCTATTGTAAAAATTTCAACGTATTCCGATTACTCTTTCATCTCGAAAACCACTTTTGAGACCATTTTCATGATAATGTAGTGATTACCTTTATTTCAACAAAAAGGTATTATTTCGAGTTAATACAAAAGTTCAAATAGAAATGAATCGTATATTTTCATAAAAAAGGTATTATTTTGATTTGAGCCTTTATTTATGTTAAAAAAAATCAAACTGTTTTATTTATATTTGGTTGTATTTTGAGTTGATACTGTTTTGTTGATAAAATTTGCTTTATTCTATAAATTTAAATCGATAAAATTTCAAAAAAATGGTATTAACTAAAAAAATTGATTTTTTTTTTGCGATGAGTGGAAAAATTTAAAACAAAAACAATGTATATACATTTTCAAATGGAATTAGCTTATTATGATATGTTTGAATTTTTAAATTCTGTTAAAATGTGGCCATAAACAGTTTTTTGACTCTACTGAAAATTTTAAAATTTTGAGTTAATACCCTCTTGTTGATCAAGTGCGATTTATGTTATATATAAACGACTTTTTTAATATACTTCATAGTTTTGAGTGTGATGCTTTTGTCTTTGCGGACGATATACAACTTCTTTTTTCGGACCATCTTCAGCTCATTGATGTTTTCGAATATGACATGAATTTGCTTTTATCTAATATTTCTGCCTGAATGATAAATTGTAATTTGAATATAAACTCTACCAAGACAAAAGCTATGCTTTTTAAACCACATAACTCTGAAGTAGATGTATCTATTACGATTAATGGCGAGCTTATTGAATTCGTTGAAGTTATGAGATGTCTAGGTGTTTTAATAGATAACAATCTAGAATTCGGTCGACATATAACCTGGTTAAGTTCCAAAATAAAATTTACCCTGCGTAGTTTATATGCCCTAAATCTTTATTTGCCAATTTCTATTAGAAAACGCAAAGCTCCTTCATTATTAATGTCCAACTTATTATACTGTATTGAAGTTTTTTCTGGGTGTAGTGTCGATAACTTCAATAAATGTAATTTACTGTTTAATAAAATAATACGTTTTGTTTACAAATTGAAGCCATATGATCATGTTTCGAGGCATATCTCTGATTTTTTGGGATGCAATTTTAATAATTTTGTTCGAATTCGATTGCTATTATTCTATCATAAAGTCATGCTCTCTAATTGCCCTGAATGTGAACATAGACATTTTATACTCTTGAACACTGAAAGAAACCCTCAACTTTTATATCCCATTATAAATTATATTATTCATGAACGATCATTTCATGTTCGTGTAGCTAAGTATTGGAACCATTTACCCTTAACACTTAGATCTTTTGATCTATCTTTAAAAACATTCAAGTGTAAACTGCTTCTGTAAATGATATTTGATGTGCAAAAATTTTCAAAAATCCTCTAAACAGCAATACATTTTGTCATGTGAGTTTATGACATATTCTTTAATAATACTTTTAAACTTTTTTCTTAAATTTTTATAAGTTAAACTTGCTATATACAAACTGTTTTATATTGTTAGAAAATAGGATATGTAAGGTTTTATACTTTTAAGTGACATAATGAAGTTGATTGTTTAATGTTGGTCTACCGACTATATATGGCCCGAAGGGCTCGGTTGGTTTTTTTGAAATAAATTAAAATTAAATTAAATTAAAATTTAAATTTTAGGAATGAAATTAAAGACTAACTTTAAGGAATTGAATGAATGCCATTTTTTTCATTTTTTTTTCATTCGATTTGTCTTGGAGGAATTCATTCACATTTTTTAATTTTTTTTCAGGAAAATTAGGAAATTTACTCAAATCTAGTTATTTAAACTGTTGGTCAGGGAAATCATTTCCATTTTCATTTAATTCCCTTAGGGAATTAACTTTTTTGTTTAATTCCCTAGGGACTTAACTTTTTTTGTTTAATTTCCTAAGGACTTAACTTTTTGTTTTAAGTCCCTAGGGACTTGACTTTTTTGTTAAATCCCCTGAAGCAAGTGCATGCAGATCCGAATAATATAAAAATAATAAATAACGAAGACGCAGTTTGTTAAATAAATATTTTGTAGTTAATAATTTCAAAATAACGGCTGATATGTTTTTTTAACGAAAAAAAACGACAAAAATTTTAAAATTGGTTGTTGGACAAAATAAAAATAAAGAAACAAATGTATAAATAATAATAACCGATTTTTGATACAAAAAGTATTTCAGGGAAATTTTTATTTTCCGACAATCCCTTATTAAACCAGGAATTACCAAAAAAGTTCATCAGAACACTGGTTCAAGTGCATAAATTACATTTTATACTAACAACCTACACACACGTGGAAAGTTTATTTTTTTTTGGGCATTAAGTGAAAAGCTTAAATTCAGGGAATTAAACAAAGACGTTAGTTAGGTGCTTAGGGAACTAAACAAAAAACTTAAGTCCTTAGGGAATTAAACAAATAAAAAGATAAGTCCCTAAAGGTATTAAACCAAAATGAAATGAATTCTTCAGGACTAAACAAAAAACTTAAGTCCTTAGGGAATTAAACAAATAAAAAGATAAGTCTCTAAAGGTATTAAACCAAAATGAAATGAATTCTTCAGGACTTCATTCCCTACAGAATGAATTCCCTGACTAAAGTTGAATTAACTTAATTTGAATGAATTCCTTTTTGACTGAATTCCTTAATTTTAAAGCTAACTGTTTTTGTCTTGGAATTCATTTTCTAAATTTGAATTCTTTTAATTCAATTACAGGAATTCATTCTTAGTATTTTCTTGTTAAAGAATTCATTCCTTGAATTAAAAAATTTAATTAAATTTTAGGGAGAGAATTCATTCCCAAATTGAATGAATTCTTCAAAACTCTGTTCGAGATGATTTTTTAACCTAAAAAAGTTTTATTATTCTATTTTATTCTGTCTATATCTAAAGTACACTATACTTTCATATGCAATTTATAAAAAAAATGTATCGAAAAACTATTCGACAAAAATTCGGTGTTCGGTTTTAACCAGGGTTGGCATCATTCGGTTATCGGTACTGGATAACGGTATTTTGTGAATATTTCGTTTCGGTATTTTAAGGTTAACAATATTTTAGTTATATCGTTATATTATTTTAAGGTTAACGTTATTTTAAGTTATATCGTTAGGTTAATTTATTGTTACTGTTATTTTACGTTATTTCGTTATGTTATTTTAGGGTTATCGTTATTTTACGTAATTTGTTTAGTAGAGAGCGAGATCAGTCAAACTAGTGCAAGTATAAAACAATATAATTTTTGATTTAATCAATCAATTTTAATAAAAAAAATAATGGTTTTTGATAGAATTTTATACAAATTGACATTTTATAAGCAGAACTGAAAAGTTATTTGCTTTTTATTAATGGTTTTAATTCTTCAGAAATTCCGGCCATTAAGGCTTTTATTGTTTTTTTAGTGGCCTTCTTGCTGTGTAACGACCACAGTAGTTATAATATGTAGGAGTTATCGCTTATGTAACTTCAGAGGAGTCCTCCCCATTATAACTACTGGCCACTTAGTTTTAAAAAAGTTTTAGCATTGCTGACGTATTGTTTTGTGTTCTTCAAAATTGTATTCACCAGAGCTTAATTTCTTGCTATTGTTCTCAGTTATGAGCAGTAACATGGATTCGCCTCTCTTGGATTCAAAACCACTTTATTCCTTTGCTTCCACTCAACCGCTGATTTGCTTTAGTGCCAAGATGCAAAGTCTGGCCTAAAGAAAGTAGATACCTTATGTTCCCGAATAATCGAAAATTGCCGCTTTGCTTTTTTTCCATCGTCATCCATTATATATAAATCATATTTTGTTACAATATTACGACACAGTTTTTGGCTCGTTCTCTGGCTTTCGCATTTTGTCTGTACACTTTTCGCACTTTATATGGTTTAAACAGTTCGCTTTTTTAACTTTGCTGACCAAAAACTTTGAACAGTTGGCGTTTACATCTGAGTTTCTGTTTGACAGGCTAGGATTTTTTGCTTTTTGATATAGGCCCGCGGTCTTCTATTTATAGTACGAAAGTCATTATAATTTTTAGCAACGCTAGCAATCGTATTTCGTGAAATTCGCGTTTAAATTTTTCATCATTTGCTGTAAGAGTACGTTTTGGTCTTTATAAATTTCTTACTTTTTGTTGATTAATCATTTTTGGACGAACTAATAGTTTTGATTGCTACTTTTTACACACAATTCCAGTATATTTTCAGTCACTGGATAAAATTTGTTTTTAATATGAAGTATGTTAAAGAACTTACAAAGTAAAACGCGTGCACTAGTAGTTTGACTAAGCTCACTACTTACATTTTACAGTTAACAGTAATATCAAGCGCACCTAACTGAAAAACTGCAAAATGCATTCCAAAATTGCAACAACAGTAAAAATTCATTTATTGAAAAAACAGTATATTTTTGGATTACAGGTCGCTTTCGGAAGCTGTTTAAGTTTTTGAAATAGTTTTCTCAAGCTTTTGAAAAATTAATAACGTAAATAAAATCGCCAGTTTTTAAATTTTAAAAGACCAAAAAAACGGGAATGCCTATATTGCTCCATAGAGTCTTCCTGTTCACAAAATGAAAAAAATGAGATGACACGAGCTAAAAAAATGCAATATTTTTCAATGTTCTTTCATCGAATGAACGATATGTATGTTTCTATTGGTGTTTTCTTTTCTGATAAAAAAATGTCTTATATATAACAAATGTTATAAAAGGACAAACAATATTTTTTGCTTTTTTTTTAAACAAAACAAAAGCGTGAAATGTCAGCGGTTTTTTTAGGGCAATATCTCACCCTGTGATTTTTTCAGGGCAAAAAAGGCAACTTTTTTGCACTTTGAAGATGTAACAATATTAGAAAAGAACACGGTACCCTTTCACAAAACTACCTTTTTTTGAAAAGAACATAATATCACTCGTCAAGGGCAAAAATGTTAAATTTTTTTTCAGAAAAGAAAACACCATATGATTAACAAAATTGACCTTTAGAACTTGTTTTGTTTTTGGGAGAAAAAAAAAAATTATGTGAAAAACTTTAAAAAGAGACAAGTAAAATTATGGTATATTAGGGTAGTTTTTAATAAGGAGTGAGATCATAAAAATGTTAACACACATTTTTGCATATAACTTTGGTTTAAAGCTTCTCATATTATTTTTTCGTCAGTTTACATTTTAAAAATATGTCAGTTAATAAATTAATTTACTTCATGAGTTTTGATTTTCAATTTTTTACACAATAGACGATGAAAGAAAAGTGCATTCAAAAATAATTAAATATTTTTAACAAAACCAAACATGGACAGACAAAAAAATTGCCAAAGAATCTAATGTATGCCGCCAAACAGTTTCAAAAGTGGTAAAAAGGTATCTGGAACACCTAACAATTGAAAGGAAGCCGGGAACAGAAACAACGACTGGTTATCGTAACATTGAAAAGGCATATAAAGTTAAAAGCATCCTTAAGAGAGCTCCTAACACATCTGGCAGAAAAACAGCTCGGTTAGCCCAATGCTCGGACGTTTTTGTACGTAAAGTGAAACGTAGGGTAGGACTAAAGTCCTACAAAGTTCAAAAAGTTCCCGATATAAACGCATTTATAAATATCGAGGCCAAAACCAGAGCTCGAAAATTTAAATCAAATTTTTTACACAAATACAACTGTTGTGTAATGGACGACGAAACTTATGTTCTGGCTGATTTTTCGCAGCTCCCTGGTCAAGAATTCCGATGTTCGAGGAAATGTTGCGGAAAAATGTAGGTCGAAAAGGCAAACGAAATACCCTAACAAATTCCTAGTATGGCAAGCCAAATGTAGCTGCGGCCAAAGAAGTCAGCCATTTGTGACATCTGGCTCTAAAAACAGCGAAATTGATATCAAGAAGTGTTTGCAGAAGAGATTTTTTCCATGCTTGAGTCAGCACAATGTATCCACTTACTTTTGGCCCGATTTAGCATCTTGTCACTACAGCAAGAAAGCGCTGGTGTGGTATAATGGTAATAATGTGGTTTTTGTACCAAGAGAGACAAATCCACCAAACTGCAGAGATATTGGGCTCTTGTTAATAGAGAATTAAAGGGCACAAAAAAGGTCTCACAGGACATGCAAGATTTTAAACGCTCTAAAAAGGTGACCGAAACTACCATAAAAGCCTTAATGAGAGGGTTTCCGGAAAAAGTGGATAACTTTGTTCGTGGTGGTTAGAATTCAATGTGTTTTTTTTTTTTTGTTTGATTTTGTATTAAATTTCATTTAATAAAAATTTGGTTTGAAGTCTAAAAATTCAGTGGTTTGTTTTTTATTTAACTTTATGTGTGTTAACATTTTTATGATCTCACTCTATATTAAAATTTAAGATGTTCGTCTGGTTAAACTCGGTAGGTTTCAATATTAAAATTTAAGATGTTCGTCTGGTGTAAATGCTGATATTACCATCAACAATATTATATATTGTGCTTAAAATGGATCAAATCATGAGTGACATCGAATCGTACGGTTAAGTAGATTTTCCCATATGTTTATAAAACGAATATGGTAAATTTTGTTTTTATATTTGAATAGAAAATGGTAGTTTTTAAATAAAAAATTCCAATGAAAATTCCTCTAACAGAAACAACAAATAAACGTGCATTTTGGGGTGAAAAACAAATAGTTTTTTTTTTAGTTAAACTTTGCCAATATGATTTAAAATGAAGATGGTTTAGTTAATTTATGTTAATACATGCAATATTTTGAGATTTTTTTTTAAGCCACATAAAGCTGAATTCCAATATATGAGTATGAAAAAAAAAAACAATCAATTGTATTTTATATCAATGTAAAAATGAGCAAATATGTAGGTAATGAATATTTTTTTATGATTAATATTCCAAAAAATGGTAATTATTAAAAGTTAAGGATAAACAAAAAATGTTTATTTTGTGGTTACCTCTTTGAAAGGATATAATAGTTTCACTGAGTTCCTCTATCATATGGACTCGGCGGCCTTTGATGCCCATTACTTACAATTTACAAAAAGACAAAGTTATAAAAATGGGAGGAGAGCATCATGGGAGAAATTAAATAATAATAAATATAAAAGGTAAGAAGTTAAGAATTTAATATTTTATAACAAAAAGTAAAGAATTTTTTGTTACCAAACACTATTGAATTTAATTGATAGTATTATAATGTAATTTTCTTTTTAATTGTATATTAATAAATACCTTTTCCAGAATCAGCATTGCGTATAACAACCTCATCCTTACAATATGTTTTACCGGGAATTTTTGTTGGTTTAGGAAATTTACCCGAATTACGTATGACTTCACCAGGACTCAAAAGCAAGTGTTGCTGATTAGCCGAACCAACTGAAGCAATAGCTGCGGCAACTGCTGCAGCAGCGGCATTACCTCCAGCGTTTACACCACCAAATGTGGGGGAGGTGCTTAAAAATGCTGTTTGTGTGGGATCTACATGATTTTGGACATCATTTAACTGAAAATTATATTTAAACATAAAGTTAAATTTTTATTTTTTACAAATTAAATGTTAATTATACAAAAAGTAAAAAAAGTAAGGTAATAGTGGTCTGTTCCGTAAAATGGCCCTTTCGATTTTTTCTGTTGTTTCATGAATATGTCAAAACTATCAACTGTCATCGTGTTTAAGTTCCGCTATCACTATTTTAAAAAAGTTTGGACTTGAATGCACACGTTTTTCTTGGTTTTATTGTGTCATTTTGAAAAGCGCAACATAAAGTAGTATGTCTACTAAAAAAAAGTGAATAACAAGCAAGTTTTAAAGAATTTTTCAAGCTGTAAGATTTTTTTCACAATTTTAATAAAACTAATTAATAGTGTCCGACCGAACAGTTCGGCCAGAAAATGCATTTGGTCAGTATTCGGTATTTTAAAGCATTATGGACAAATTCGGCGGATGGAAAAATGTTTATTGGGCTGATTAGATGCTATTTTGAGTGTCAAATTTGAAGAAAAGTCTGTAGTTAAGCCATGAATTCACTGCTCGGCCTCAGAAAGTTCGGCCAAATCGAAAATAGTTCGGCGGCCGAACTTTTAACTTTATAGCTAAACTTCGGCTTTTCTCTTAAATTTTATACACAAAATCGAATTAAATCGGCTCAACAGACATGTTTCCAATATCAAAATTTGTCATCATTGCCTCTAGATATCAAAAATCCGACAAAATATAGTTTTTTGGCCGAACTGTTCGGTCGGACACTACTAATTAATTCCAGTAACAAATGTAATAAATATAACAAAAAATAAAAATTAGTTTTTATGTTCCCCAAAGTGGACCTTTGATATACATATGTACATATGTATTTTAAATGTCATCTTAAAAAAGTCCAAGGTTCATTTTGAGGAGGGTACATCGAGCACTTTTTTTAGTGAGTCGCTCTAATGTACATACAGTAGTGGTGAAAACATTTGGAACTGAGATCGCATTTGTTGTTTTCATTGATTTATTTTCTTCAAATCACACTTAGTTACTAAAATTTATTTTTTACATATTCTTCATACATTGTTTAATGTTAAACAAATAAAAAAAAAATAATTCCGTTAAATTAAAACAACAACAAAAATTAATAATAAAAGATGTATTCAAAAAGCAGGTGTTCAAAACATTTGCAATTCTCATTACTCTTACTCTTAACGAAACAATTTATACTAACAAATGCTAGGATATAACGGTAATCGCATTCCTTTTTAATATGAGATTCAGGCCGTTACATTTTTTAAACAAATTTATTATAATTATTGTTCTTTAATAGTTGTAATAAATGTTGCAAGCATAAACATCGTAAGAATAATTTTTGTAAAAAATGGCAGGAAATAAATACAATTCTGATTTTAAATCAAAAGTTTTAAATGATTTTCAAAATGGACTTTCCCAAAAAGAAATTTCTATAAAGTACTCCGTTCCAAAATCAACGATTTGCCGCATTGTTAATAGTGGTAACATCCACACAACTCATAAAGGTGGAAGACCCCGTATTACAACTGTAAGAGAAGATCGGAAAATCAAGAATTATTTTACGAAATATCTCAAAGCAGTTCCCAGAGAAGCTAAAACTGAACTTTTAATAGATGCCAGTCTACACACCCCCCAGCCCCCCCCCCCCCCCCCCCCTCCCCACCACCATTAAAAGAAGAGCCCGAGATTATGGTCTTAGAAGTTATAGATGTACAAAAAAACCGTTTCTGTGGGAAAAAAAACCGAAAAGCTCGGCTTGACTTTGCACGCACCCATTTGAACTGTACTCAACAGCAAATGGAAAAATGTATTGTGGTCAGATGAGTCTAAATTCAACCTCCAGGGATCAGATGGAAGAGCCAATGTTCAAAGACCACGAGGCGAAAAGTTTAATCCCAGATACACAACAGCCACAGTGAAGCACGGAGCTGGAAACATTATGGTGTGGGGGTGTTTTTCAGGAAATGGGATTGGCCCAATTCACCGCATTACTAGCACAATGACGGCCACAATCTATAGAGATCTTTTGAGTAATTATTCTTCCGTATGCTCAATGGGAAATGCCACTCTCATGGACCTTCCAGCACGACAACGACCCAAAACACACGGCGGGGGTTTGTAAAAGTTTGGCTGCAGGTAAATGAAATTAATATCATGTCGTGGTCGGCTTAATCTCAAAATCTCAACCCTATTGAGAACATGTGGATGATTGTAAAACGGAATATTGGCAATAAAGTATTCCGAAATGGTGATGAACTTTTCGTCGAGTTGGAGAAGCAGTGGAATGAAATTTCTGACGATTATATTAAAAAGCTCATTGCCTCAATGCCTAAGAGGTGTTCAGAAGTTAAAAAAACAATGGATACGCTACAAAATACTGAGCATTAAAAACATTATTTGTATTTCCTGTTAATTACTTTAAGAGTTGCAATTGTTTTGAACACTGCACTATCGACTTATTTGTTAAAATTACTTTTTTTTATTTTTGAGAAGTTATGAATAATTTTTTTGTATTTGTAAAATAATATGCTATAACTGAATTTAATAAAAAAAAAAAAACAAAACTTATACCACAAATCTTTTTGATCAAAAAAATTATAATTTCCTAAACCACGATTTCAGTTGCAAATGTTTTGAACACCACTGTATATTCGTATTTCTTTTTTTAAGTTTTAGTATTTTGTAATCACTTTAACTGTTCTCGATTGTGTACCGCAATTAAAAAAGTTACCATTGCATATAGTAACCGCTTAAGTAGCTTTAAACGATACATAAAACGTGTATTTATTTCTCGCGTGTTTTGAATATTGGTCTCTGATTGGAGTTGTCACCGATAAAAATTATTTTATGAAATAACAAAATCAAAATTCGAATGAACAAAATCAAAATTCGAACGAACAAAATTCGAACGAACAATTCATGATTTCAAAAACCAATAATTCCAATAAATGTTGACGATTAATAGAATAAATTCTTACATTTTATTTTGGAGATGATAGATTGAAAAATTTGTGTTTTGAAATCGCTTTATTCGATCAAAATAAAACAACATTTTTGCGAGAGATGTTCAAGTGTAATTTAAATTTTCTAGTTTCCGCGTTTATCAAAAGAATGTTAAACTTTTTTCCTAAATTGATAAATTTTTTAATCGAATTTATGCAATTTTATTATAAACAGCAAACCGCGTTTTGGGCCCCTTTTAGGACAGAAGTAAATTGTAACATCAAGAGATATTTTTACAAATTAAAAAAAATATTTTATACACATAAAAACTATCGTTTGAGAGTCACTGTCCATGTTTGTTCCAAAAGGGGAAATAAGTAACTTTAAATACATTTTACTTACTTCAGCGTTTGTAGCCTGTTTAGTCTTGTAATACGAATTGATGCCATTATCTTCCCAACCTTTGGCACGTAATTCTATTAATTCGAGCAAATTGAGACGGGTCATTATATTTAGGCGTTCGTCCTGCGAAGCATTGCGAAATACAACAAAAGCTCGATCTAATGTATCTTTTGATACCGTCTCCAATTGTGGTCCATGTATGCGTAAATTTTGCACCAATGTCGCCATGGGTTCTGTATTATTAATACCAGATTGCAATGAGATAGCAACATTTTCTATAAGTTGTATTAATTCTTCGATAAGCATAAAATTATTCTTAAGCGAAGAACGTGATTGGGATTTAAGAGGACGTGGTGCCTCTACATTTTTAACAGAGCGTCCTATATGTGCCATTATGATGTCTTTTTCTTTTCAAATATTTTGGTTTTTAATAATATTCTGGAGTGATGAATTTTGTTTGATTTTTTTTTTTTTTGGTTAAGTGATGATTCGTTGTGATGTCAATGATGAGAATATTTTTTTTTTTTTTTGGTTTTTTTTTACTCAAACTGCTTTCGTTATGTTTGTTTGATTGAGTATCGATCGCTTCAAGTTTTTAAAATCGAAGAAAATATACAGACAAAACTGTTTCTTTGGTTTATCGTTCGCACCTCCCCCTGTAATGAAAGAATGAATAACAGAGTAATAGAATGATGACACGAATTAGAAAAAATAAAATATAAAAATGAATTTGTATTGTTTGATTTCCTGTTAGTACATGTTTTAAATTACCATTTAGCCAGAGTTTCGGAAGAAATTATTTCATAATAGAATTTTATGTTCTGTTAAAATTAATAATTCACATTTCTTACAATTTTAACTAGCATTTTAACTTAATTATGAAAGTTAAAAATGTTAAATTTTTTATGTTGTTACTACTCAACAAATCTTTAGAAAACAAATTAAAATATATAAGGAATTTAAAAAATTTCGACACTTTGGGGTGAAATATTTAAAATTTTTTTTTTGATGACATAAATAACCACCCAGCCAGAAATTGCCAATGGTCTGAAAAATCAAGCACTGTTTGCCAATGGTCCAACAAATAAAGTCCTGGCAAAGCACTGATTTACAACGGTCTGCCAATGTTAGTAAAAAAGTGCTTTGCCAGTACACAGAAAAAATTATGGGCCAAAAATATCTAATTAATCGATTGTTTGAACATCAATGGCAATTTAAACAATTAAAAAACAATTAAAAAATTTATTGAATTTTCTAATATATCCATGCAGTGTTGTCAACATGTAAACAAAATTTTTAAAAATTTGGCAAACTATTTTTTTTTTTTTTTATTTTATTTAGATTAAATAATCAAACAAAGGTTTAATTATATCAATATATTATTTAATTTGTAAATAAAAAGAAAAAAAATCGCAAATGATTAACTTTTAATAAGTTGAATAGTTTACCGATTTCAAATACACGCAAAATCGTAGTTATTTCACTAGAGTTTGCAACACTCTTTTTGTTGAGATATTCGTGTACGCACGAAAACTTAATTTAGTTTCGTGTTTTATCTGTGGTAATAAAAGTGGACATGTGGCTTTAAATAAACCTTATCGAAAAAGGACAATTAAACTATTATTTTTGTAAATAATTAAATTTTTAATAAGTATAAGTGTCATTAAACTGTCACTTTAAAGTTGTGTGTGTTTTTTTTAAGAAAGCAATTCAATTACCAGAAAAAGTTCAAACAAACACACAAGACAAGCAAAACAAAATTTTGTCTTTACTTTTATTTGCTTTCTTATAACACATTTTTATATTAAAAAGCTTTAATTTTATTATAAATAAAATGTCAATTTAATTTACAAACCAACATTTCTTTTTTTATTTAATGAGGGGCATATAACAAAAATAAAAAATACGAGTTTTCAATTAAAACTACCATTGTTTTCTTCTCAAGTTTCAATTAAAGTTTTAATCAATTTAACGTAACTTTTTAATTGAGGTTGTAAAGAAAAACAACAACTCTTTTAATTGATATTATTATTATTTTAATTGAAAGAGATTTAATAAACTGTCTGCAAATTTTTTTAGTTAATACTATCATTTCAGTCGTAGGTTCAAAATCAATTAAAATATTAATTGATTCAATAAAATTTTTAATTGAAACCCGTTTTTAGTTTTTTCTGTGTACTTAATTAACAAAATGTACAACAGTAAAAATAATAAAAACACTGGCACAGCACTGGCTTAGAACGCTTTCCCAACATTGTGAAATAGTGCATTGCCAGTATTTATTTACAAAATTTACAACCGTTAACATAATAAAAACAGTGCCACAGCGCTTGTTCACAACGCTGGTCAAAAGTACTTTGCTAGTGCTTGATTTACTAAATTTACAACCGTTTATAAAAACGAAATTTAATGCATGTACTTGTTTTTAAATAAGTTAGCAGGGTTTAATACAAAATAACAAATGAATAGTATTTTTTAAATTTATAGGTTAGGTCGAAAAGAGGATTCGGAGAAGGGAAATGCTTCCCTAATCCGACTCAAGTCCCTGAGGACTTACACTTAAGCCAGAATGTCGGCTTGTTGTGAGCTCTAAAAATCAGTCCCATGTCTATTTCCTACCCCAGGAACTCCGTCGCACTGACGAAATTCCTCATCCTCTTCCATCCTATGCCCCTAAGATCCCCAATGTGGATATTGAGTCACTGGATAGTATTTCGACCCGGATCCCGGCAAATGCCGGGCATTCACAGAGATAGTGTTCAAAGGTCTCCTCGTCCTCCCCACAGGCCCAACACACTTCCGAGTCCGCCCTACCAATACGGTGGAGATGGGCCCTAAGTGTCGAGTGTCCCGAGAGGATTTCCATCAAATGACTCAGTTCCTTCCTACTGAGATTCAGAATTTCCCTCGTCTTGTCCTTGTCCGGGTTGCTCCAGAGAATATTTGTAGTCCTGCCAACACCCGCATTTTCCGAGATGGTCCTATGCATGGTGTCAGCCCAGCCCACCAGCTCCGCCTTGAGAGCTCGAAAAGGTTTAGCGTTCTCCAAAGTGACTAATTCCAGGGAACATCCTCCCCTAGCCAAATCATTAGCCACTTCGTTCCCCGCTATACCACAGTGTCCCGGCACCCATATAATCTCAATGCGTCCCCGTGCAGAGAAATCGTTAATATCCCCTTTACACCTGAGTATCGTCATTGATCCCACAGAGTCCGTAAATAAAGCCCGGATAGCCGCTTGGCTATCCGTGAAAATCACAATATCACCGGTCAAGCCCATGATATTCACCTGCTTAATGCACTCCGTAATCGCGGTGACCTCCGCCTGTAGTACGGTGTTATGGTCAGAAAGACGGAAGCATTTGCGTACATTGAAGTCAGCGTCACAGAAGCCCAGACCCGTTTTTCCATCCAGTTTTGATCCATCCGTGTAAAAGTGTATCCCCGGTTGGTTCCTCAAGAGGGTCCCATTTAACCATGGTTGCCTGTCGGGGATTAACGTGTCACAGAGCGTCGTGACAGACCTCTCTGATAACATAACATACTTATAAACTTAATTCTCTTTTCTTTTTTTCTAATCTTAAATGAATTTAAAATCAACTAACCATAAGCATATGGTTAGATACAGTAACTCGAAAACTAGGTAATCGTCATTCTTTTTGATTCTATTGATAGAAGAATAAAAAAATATTGTACGTTTTGCTTTGTGTTTGTCCAGGTAAATCGGTATTTACCAACTATCCATTTTTTCAATATTTCTCAACTTTGATGGAAATTAAAAAAAAAGCTATAAATCTCTATATTTGCCATATTTTTAAAATAATTTCTTTGATTAATCCTTTACCTAATGCAAAAATTTCCAGCTGCCCATTTTTTGCTAGAGGTAAAATTTTGAAAAAAGACATGGTAGTGTTTCGAGGAGATTTTTTGAAAATTATGAGGCTGTAACTCGAATCAATGGAATAAACAATCAAATCGTTAAGAGATTTTCGACTGTAATTAAAAAGTTGATTCTAAAAAATATGGAGAAAATGCCTCGAAAACTGCATCACTTTTAGCAGAATTATATCAACAGAAAAAGTTGACCCTGACAGTTCATAAAATATTGTCGCATGACAAAGATTTAATTGAATATTAGACTTTGCCAATTGGAGAGCAAAGAGGCACAACAGGAGTCCCTAAACAAATTTGAGACAAAATTAGGACCTCTTCAACATGTTAGCAGCATCTTCCGATCCACTTATTTCATCACTGCAGCATATAAAGTCAACGAAAGAGTTAAAAAATAATTATAGTTGAGAAATAATTAGTCTTTTAGATATACCTTCATTTACGGATTGTGAGCAATATTTTTATTTTTTTTTTTTTATTTTTTATTATTCTTTTAAATAACCGAGCCTAGAAGGCCATATATGGCTAAAAAATAACTACTACACAAGACTACTGTATTATATAAATAAAAAAAAAAACTATATACTAATTAACAATATAATATTAAAAAAAGAAAATTAATATAAAATAGTATATTATTACAAAAGAATAAAAACTTTAGAAGTTAAAAGAAAGAATAGAAAAACTATATATTATATTTAAATGAATAAATTTTTAAATTAAACAATTTTTAAAAGTAACAAAAAAATATAATAATAGACACAAACGTTTATAATACTCCTCATTTATCCTTCTTAAAAAATGTCCCTAATGAATATAGTTGCGTTCAAATATCAGATGTACACTAACAAATTTAATAAATTTGTGAATAAAAAGTTTTAAACATTGTTATAGCAGGCATATTCTTTTAGCTTGACCCTAAATACTAGGGCGGGTCGATTTAAAAATCACTCAACGTTCAAGGAAAATCGTATTCTAGGGATTAAAACAAGAAACTTTGCCGAAGGAACCATACCTCTTAAACGAATTCTGATGTCCCGACTTTTGACCCGTAGGGTCAAATTTTAAAAAAGCCCACTTTGATATTTCAGAAAGTAGGAGGAATCTCTCCAAGATTATGGGAGCTACTTCTTCTCCGGGAGACGCGCTAGCAGATTAATGCATAAATCATCATTCTAGGTGACCGTTAAGGGGTTAAAATTTAAGTTGAAAGAGAGCCTTTTTAACCGTGTTTTTATAGCAAAATGTACAAATCTCGGGATAGAGATATTTCAGAAAGTAGGAGGAGTCTTTCCAAGATTAGGGTCTCTATTTCTTCTCCGGAAGACGCTCTAGTAGATGCATGTACAAATTATATTCGATTGGGGTTGGATTCGATTGGGGCACTCCAAATGGGTCAAAGTGGAATTTTTCAAAATTTGACCCTACGGGTCAAAAGTCGGGACATCAGAATTCGTTTTAGAGGTATGGTTCCTTCGGCAAAGTTTCTTATTTTGATCCCTAGAATACGATTTTCCTTGAACGTTGAGCGATTTTTTTGCCTCTATACAAATCGACCCGGCCTACTAAATACCCTATTATTCTAAGTGATAGGGGCAACGAATTCCAAATTTCAGCTACCCTGTACTGAAAAGATCGTTGAAGAATTGATGTATTATGTATAGGATACTTCAATTCAAGATCTTGAAAATACAAAATGTTCTAGTAAATAGACCTAAAAACTTTATAAAAATGTATCAACAATCGCGTATGTATAAAACTTTTAAAACTGCCTCCTAGACAGTCTACTACATAATCTGAAACATGATCGCGATATTTAAGGTTGTACACAAATCGAATAATTCGATTGAAAAGAAGTTTGTATCTACGCATTACCCGACCCTTGACACCTGTAAAAACTTCAGCACAATACAACATATTGGACATCAATAGTGCATGCACAACGCGCTTTTAAACATAAATTGGTAGATAAAGACTCAAAGAATATAATCGACGTAACGTAAAATTTATAGTAGAACACAACTAGTTTATATGTTGATCAAAATTAAGAAGTGAGTCAATTCACCACGATATCAAAATTTACGTCAGACCTAGGAGATTTAAAAATCATTGCCTTAGTTTTCCTAGGATTAATACAAAGATTACAATTATACATCCAATCTGAGACATCTGACATTATATAATTTATCACCTGCTCCAATACATCAGAAAACTGACGCTCACCAGAAAAAAGAAGCTGAATATCATCTGCAAAAACAAAAGCCCTCGCAAGAAAACCCTTCAACAATACTCATTGTATCCTTCATATAGAGTAAAAATAAAAAAAGGTCAAATCACAGATACCTGTGGAAAACCGCTTGTCACTGTCGACCAATCAGAAACAAAAAATTTAAAAATAAATAAAAAAAAAAAATTTTTTTTAAATCTTTTCTGGAATAATTTTAAATCTTTTATGAAGCATAAAAAGAAACATAAAAAATCAAAAATTTTAAAAAATATTTTAATTTACTTTCCATAAAATTGATTTTTCTACAAATTTCAACCCATAAGTTGGCACCTAAAAGGAGTATAATCCTTTTCAAACACTCATTTCATAGGTTGATCTATTATATACCTTTTACATTTTTTGATTATCTCATTTGGCTCAAATGTCTCCACTGTGCAACCTTGGCTTGTCAAATACACTCTCTAACAAGCCTAGTGAATCCATTTTTTATTGGTTTGGATTTGAAATTTAAAAAAAGCTTTAGTAAGTGTCAAGTAATTTTTTATCATTTTCTTCTTTTAAATGGCAACCAATTCTTCAGCTGAAGACTTTTCAACGTGAAACTTTACATGTCTTATTTCTAAAGTATATTCTACCTAACCCTGTCCATCGTCATCTCTCAATTCAAAAAACCTTGAGAAAAAATGTGTAGAACATTTTTGAAGTAGCTCATATGCACTATATTTAAAAATAACGTAATAATTTTCAAAAAAAGACTCCATTCTTGAAAACTCTGCCGTTGTTAAAGTATTCCTTTTTTTGGTTGATGAAAGGTATGCAATACCTACTTGTTGTCTATAGGTATTCACCAAAAGTGTATTAAATTTATTGTTAATTTTTTTTTTTTTTTTGTGTTGTTTCCTTGGTAATTTTAATAAATTTTCACTCTTCGTCTTTGTTTGGATAAATATACTGGTTGTTTTTATAAACCTGCTTATTGCGTTTTAGAACATTTTTATAAATGATTATCAAAAACTTTTTTAGCAAACTAATTTATATAAAAAAAAAATAATAATATGTAATAATGATAACAAAATAAAAAATTGCTTCAAATTGAATTTAAGTTATGGGTCAAAACAACACTGTATTATCTAAATAGTTTTAAGTCAGTTAACAGCAGTTTTCTCTTAAGGAACATTGCTATACAACTGCTGTTTAATATCTTTAAATTTTGTTGTATAAAATCTTCTTATCTTTTTACACTATTGCCAAATGATAAGATTTATCATTATGTCTACATTTTAAAATGTGTAAGGAAATTTGAATAGCTAAAACTATGTATTTAAATATTTCTTATACAAGGTGGCGCAAAAGTAATCCTCCTATCAGAAAATGCTATAAATTTTGCGATTGGCCCCTAATGTCAGTTCTGTTTTGACATTTGTGTAGTAAACACATGCGAAATACACGTTAATAAACAATGTTACGCAACACTGCTCCAGAACGCGGAATATTAGTGACAATTTATGTGACCAATAATCGGTCGGTGACTTTGGCACAACGTGAATTTCGTCGCAGATTTCCTAGCGTCCAACGCCTACTGGTGAAACACTGCGACGTTTAGCCGCTCGCCTCGAAGAGACTGGCACAACACGAGATGCTGCCAGGCGTGGCAGACCCCGGAGTAGCCGTTCTGCAGAGAATATTGCTGCTGTAGCCGAGGATGTCATGGAAGCGCCGTCGACATCGACCAGACGACGTGCCACGCAAATGGGTATCAGTCGACGGTCTTTACAGCGAATTTTGGTACAAGATTTGAAGATGTTTCCGTACAAAGTCCAGACGGTACATCAGCTGTTAGCTGCTGACCGCCAATCGCGTGTAACATACGCTCAAGCCATCCTTAATCACCACCAAGAGGAAGATGATTTTTCATCAAAAATAATCATGAGTGATGAGGCCCATTTCCATCTTAGCGGGTACGTAAATAAGCAAAATTTACGCTTCTGGGGCACTGAAAACCCGCGTGTAACCCACGAAGAGCCATTACAACCCGCTCAAAGTCACTGTATGGTGTGCTGTTTTCGCTGGAGGAGTCATCAGACCTTTTTTCTTCGAAGACGTCGCGGGCCAAACGGTTACTGGGATTGGAAAACATGTGGTTCCAACAGGACGGTGCAACGGCACACACTGCACGTGCCACAACCGATATGCTGAAGGATGCATTTCCCGGGATCCTAATCTCCCGTTTTGGCGATTTGCACTGGCCAGCAAGATCGCCTGATTTGACCGCTCCAGACTTCTTTTTGTGGGGCTTTTTGAAGTCGCGGGTTTATGTCACAAGCCTCAGACTCTTGAAGCTCTTAAAGACAATATCCGTCAAGAATGTGAGGACCTATCGCCGGAAGTTTTGGCCAAAGTGATGGAAAATGCCATAAAAAGGGCTCAAATGACAATCAACTGTGGCGGCGGCCATTTACATGACATCATATTCTCGACTTGATGTAAAAAAAATTAAAATACCAAATAAAAATAATCCACAAGAAGAATCAAAGTTTTTCATTTTTTTTTTTAAATTACAGCCAAAAAACATCGGAAGGTTATTTTTGCGCCACCTTGTACAAACTGATTTACTAGAAATAGTTTTGTTTAAAGAAAATTTGTATACAAGATCATTTTAAGGGCTCTGTGCAATAAAGTCCCAAAAAAAATTAAATAAGTCCCAAAAATTTTTCATACAAATTTGGGAGTAATTTCAAATGAAATAATTCCCAGTTCTTTTGCAGTTATTTCATTTTTTTAGAAGTTATTTTATTTTTGTTATTAGGTGTTATTTCATAATGCAGTAATTCCGAAATGAAATAAGTCCCAACAGAACTTTGGCGTGGGACTTATTTCATTTTATTTTCTTGTTCGGTGCTATTTCATTTGCTGTGGGAGTTATTTCATTTTTGGTAGGAGTTATTTCATTTTCAAAAATTCATTATTTTTTTAATATTATTAATATTCTAAACGGTTCCTATAACGGGATCTTTCAAAATTTTAAGATGATCTTCTTAAATTGACCTAACTTAATCTGTTCTTTAACAAATTTTGAAGGCGTAACGTTACATTCCCCAAAGTCATATTGCCCAAGAAAAAAACTACTTAGCGCCCAAACAAATTTTATGTAAATTGTTGTTGTAAAAATTTTCTTGATTTTGGGCAATACGACATTAATTTGGACGAAATAATATTTTTTGTTGGGCGCTATGACGGTTTTTTATTTGGTCAAAATAAATTTGGGCGCTATGACGGTAAAAAAAAAGTTATTGCCCAAAATCATAATTTATATTTTTTTTATTTTAAATGTCATAAGATCTTAAATGTCGTGGCTGATTCATGAAATCAAACAAGAGTTTTAAGGAGGAAACTTAAAAAAATTGCTTCAATATTTTTTTTTGTGTCTCACGCAGAAAAAACTTTATTTCGCGTAGCCGCCTGCCACGTTCTACTGAGGAAAAAACCCTAAGAGCGGCCGAAGGCCGCCACACTGAACAACTTGTTTTTACAAATCCAATCTCGAATCCGTTGAAATCTTATTTTTAAGACAATAAGTAATATAATTTGACCAGTCATAGCTTTGTCATTTAAACAGCTAATTGATTGTTTTTTTATCTTAAATAAGAGAGTAGAGCATTGGCCTTCTGTTTATTTAACGTTTAGACACTAATATATACGTCCAATTTTTAATAAAATAGACTTTAAAAAAAATAATCATTAAAAAACAATAAATCTTGGTGTGGGTTGGTATTTTGGGACATAAAAAGTTATGACAGGTCAAATAAATGTTACTTGATGTCTTAAAAATATAAGATTTCAACGGATTCGACATCTGATTTGAAAAACAAGTTCTTCTAGGTGGCGGATTTTGGCCGCTCTTAGGGGTTTTTTCCTCCGTAGAACGCGGCAGGCGGCTTCGCGAAATAAAGTTTTTTCTGCGTGCGACACAAAAGACATTATGTCTTATGACATTAAAAAAAAAAAATAACTTCTTTTTTTACCGTCATAGCGCCCAAAAAAAGTTTTTTCAAAATAAAATGCCATAGCACCCAAAAAAAAAAGTTTTGGATTTTTTGTCATTGATTTGGTCGTTATAACATATTAACATCCACAATTTTGGGGGATATGCGGACATTTGGGCAATATGTCATTTTGGTTTTTGGGCAATACGACTCTGGGGAATATAACGGTACGCCCTTACTTCATTTGTGCTGCATGGACTATTTTTGGGAGTTATTTAATTTTTATTCTTTGGAAATTATTTCATGATGAAATAACAACCAAAACATAGGATTTGTTTAATTTTTGTTTTGGAAATTATTTCATTTTTTTAGAATTTATTTCACTTTTTCGAGACGAGATTTCGAGATTTATTTTCACTTTTTCATTGGGAGCTTTTGCACTGGGACTTATTGCATAGAGCCATTTTTAAGCATTATTTAAAGTTTTGTAAAAAATTGTGCCTTGTTGTTCAGTCAAGAAAAAATTATTTTTAAAGACTTAAATTTGAAATATCTTGATCACGGTAAAAATAAAATGCCTCTAAAGTTGAAAATTATTTAAAAACATTATTTTAGTAATTTTTTGGTCAATTATGTAACAAAATTCTTTTGTCTCCAGATTAAAAGTATCTTCAGAAACACATATAGTGTCTATATTTTTCTGAAAACTGAAAATAGTATTCCACAATTGAATATTATTCTCCCACCAGACGCCTCCGAATTCGACCATCATTTTACTAAAATTTCAACTTTAACCAATTTTGTCTCTGAGTGCACTACCGAAATATGCTCAAATTTAGTTTAAATAGCAATATGCTTTTTTTAATATCGCTTCAAATGTTTACAATAGAGCATTAAATGTAAAAATTCCATTTTTGAACAGTTTTTTTGTGAATCGTGGAATTCTTATAAATTTTTTTTTTTCTGTACCCTCTAACGGGTAAGGCTACCTAACTGCATTCTTCATAAAATTTACCACAAATGCGTCAAATGATAAGTATAAAACTTATAAATTAATATATTCCTATAGAAAATAATAAAATATAAATAATATCTTAAAAACAAATTTAAGTTGACTAAAAACTCTTTATTATAAAATATAAGTAAGATTGAAGCTTTATATTTAATAATAAGTCATTACTTTAGTCCAAGGACTCACAGGATTTTATCAGAATTCTTCTAAGTCTTAACTTATAAACTAATAGACGGATTTTTATGAAATTTTGCAGAAAGAAGACATTAAGTATTATTAGCAAAGCGTTGAAGTTTGAGCAATATAAATTGAAGTTTAGATACCTTTTCGTCTAATTTCGCTTTTTCCAAAAAGCGAAAATCGCGATATCTTCTTAAATAGGAACAGAAAAAAATAGTTTTTCGAGCGTGGTTATTTATATCTTGGTAAGAGAAATATTTTTTGTCCAAAACTTCTAGTTTATATGCTTTAGTTTCCAAAATGCACTCTAAAATATTTTGGCTCATATCGCCTAAATTAGGCAACGATAAACAATTTTGTTGAAGAACTTATTATTTGTTTTTCGAGTGGAGCACATGGTATGAATTTCGTTGCAAAACATCGTTTGCCAGTTAGAGGGTTAACAACAAACAATTACAAGGTACAGCTTAGTAATATATTTCATTACAATACTTTCAGTAAAAAATATTCTATTGCAAAATCAAAGCTAAAATTTTCACAAAAATTTGTTTGCGTCCAGCTGCGGTGATTAAAATAGTAGTTAGTGCTTTAACTATTGTTCTTTCATGTTGCTCCATAATACATTCATTTTATCTTCGTTTTAGATCATTTGATATTTATATTGTCAAAAATACACCATTCTCCGTTTTGAGAGTATATTTTACCAAACACAACCTACGATGATATACATAACACCGATTTTATCTTAACTTTATTAAATGTAATCGGTCATAAAAATAGTATTTAGTATGGAAAAATTAAAAAAAAGAGTGTCATTTTATATCTAATACTGACTGATTAACTGACTCAACAGCCCTAGACACCTGTACCTTGGAACTTGAAATTTTCTGGGAAGAAGCCCTCCACTAAGACGGGATTTTCCGATTTTAATCCGGAGGGCCATTAAGTGGAAGTGTCCACCTTTTTCCAAAAGAGTAACGATATTTTTAAAAAAGTAACGAGCTTAAAAAGTTACAGTTTTTTTTTAAAGTAACGGTTTTTCAAAAAAAAAATAGTTTTTTTTCAAAAAAAAAGTAACGTTTTTATGAAAAAGTATCGGATTTTTATAATTAACGGGTTGTTTCAAAAAGTAACGATGTTTTTAAAAAAATAACGGTTTCATTTTTATAAGTAACGATATTTAAAAAAAAAAATTAGTTTTTTTTAAAAGTAACGTTTTTTTCAAAAAGTAATCGTTTTTATTTTTAGAAGTAACGTTTTAATTTTTAAAAGTAATGTTTTTTTTTTTTTTTTAAAAAGTAACATTTTTTTTAAAAACCAAAGTGCTGTGAAAGACTGACTAAACATCACCCAGACTTAGAACTAAGACGGGATTTTTCGATACTCTACCAGAGGGGCCATTAAGTGTAAATGAAATAACGTTAAAAAATGGTACAAAAATATTTTTAAAAAAAGTAAAGTTTTTTTAGAAACGTGCAGTTTTGTGCTTTAATTTCTGAACTTATCTTATTTTAGTGACAAAGTGAGTGTAATTTGAAAAGCAATAGATTAACTTGTACTAAGTTTGATACGTTTTAGTTTCTAAAATGGACAAGAACAAGTCATGAACTCCACAAATGGGAGAGTTAATTGTGCAGTGTTATCAGAATGAAAAACTGTCAATGTCGGCTATTGCACAAAAGATTTCTTGCTCTAAAAAAATTATATTTGGTGCGATTCACTTATACAATAAGACAAAGGAGTTTGAAATCCCAGCCACGAAGAATATAAAGACCATTCCTGCAGAAGAGTGAATTGTTTGTAGGGCCAGTAAGAGAAATCCATTCTTGTCTTCGCGAGAAATAAAGTCTGAAATTGGACAGCAAATAAACGCAGAAATATACACACGGGCAATAAGAAGGCGCTAACAAGATTCAGAATTTCGTGGATGCACTGCACAAAAAACCCGCATGCCTCACAAAAAAATATTAAGCAGTTTGAAAGGGAAATGCTTAGAAAAGATC
The DNA here is from genome assembly GCA_021234595.1 of Delia radicum. Taxonomy (NCBI): domain Eukaryota; kingdom Metazoa; phylum Arthropoda; class Insecta; order Diptera; family Anthomyiidae; genus Delia; species Delia radicum. Next base: position 49,571,850 of record CM037854.1, read on the forward strand.
CACGTGACTAGCATAGAGTTCTCTGGAGCCACGAATACAAGTTTAACTTGTTTCAATCTGATGGAAAAACGTATGTGAGACGTCCTCCAAACAAAGCCTCAGACCCTAGGTACTCTGTGAAAACGGTGAAACACGGTGGCGGGTCTATTATGGTCTGGGGTGGCTTTTCTTGGCGTAGTGTATTTCTAATTGTATGAATTCAGGGAATAATGGATCAACATCAATATAAAAGTATTTTGGAAAATGTAATGGAACCATATTTCTTTGAGAATATGCCCGTAATTTACTTTTTCCAGCATGACAATGACCCAAAGCACACTTCAAGGTATTGATGTTCTTTACTGGCCACCCCAAAGTCCTGATTTCAACCCAATTGACAACTTATGGGCAATTATAAAAATAGATCTCAAGAACAAAAATCCACGAAATAATGATGAATTGTCAACGTTTAATACAAAGTTTACTAAAAAGATTGGCGAATGTTGTCAAAAATAAGGGTGATCCAACAAAATATAAAATTATGTGTCCATTTTGTTTAACTTTTCGAAGATATTTTTAAGTTGTATGTAGATATTTTTTTAATGTTTCTTATTATGTGACCAAACTGAAATTGCTGCTTTTTGTAATTAGTTAATTTTCTTAACAATGTTATTCATGATGTGAATTTTTTTATTTTAAACTCAATGATGAATTGTTACTTTACTATTTCTAGTTCTTAGTTTTAATATCTTTTATTACCAAATATATATGCAGCAAAGTCGTTTCTAATTATAAGTCCATCACTATATATAAAGGAGTGGAGTGAGTGACTGACTCAACATCACCCAACCTAGACCACTGGACCTAGAAACTTGAAATTTGGTATATAGGTTCCTCCTGGGAAGAATATCTCCACTAAGACGGGATTTCCGACATTCCACCGGAGAGGGTCAAAAAGTGGAAAAGTCTTCAAAAGTACTTTTTTCAAAAAAAAGTACTTTTTCAAAAAAAAAAAGTACTTTTTCATAAAAAAGAAATCGGAAAAATTTACTTTTTCCACAAAGAAAAAGACCCAAACAAAATACTTTTTCCAAAAAATACTTTTCCCAAAGAAAATTCCTTTTTTTTTTTTATTAGTTAATAATCATATAATTACAAATTATATACTATTACCCTAACCGAGCACTAGCTACTATGGCGTTCGGCACGTTGTAGCGAAAACAGACCAGTGCCTCTGGTGGGAGTCGAACCAACGACCCCCGCACTGATAAGCCAGCACGCTACCAACTAGCCTACCGGAGCGCACAAAAATTCCTTTTTTAAAAAGGGACTTTTTTCAAAAATATACATATTCAAAAAGGTATCTTTTTCCACTGGAAACGTGGAAATTTTAATAATCAAAATGTTAAGTTAAAATTCTAAAACTGAAAACATAACGTCGTATGAATATTGGTGAGACCTATAGACCATTTCTGGCAAAATTGAGTTATGAATTGATTATATATGATTAATGTGTCTTTAATCCGTTTTTATATACCTCGTATCAATTAGGAGATATCCAGCCCCATATGTGCTGCGTATCCCTATTTTTACAAATTTCTTAACATTGGTATTTTGTATTGACCACTTTTTGGCCAATGAGTCAAACTTTCTATAGAAAAAAAGCATTATTCGTCAATCTTGGTTTGACACATTTGAAATAAGCTACGCATATAAAACAAAAAACAATAAAAAAGTTTAAGCATTGGTTTGCACTATGGTTAAAAGAAAAAAAAAACTTTTGACCTACTTGAAAGAAAAACAATAAAATTGTGATAAAAACGGTTTATAGGCCATATAATAAAAAATCTTTTTTTAAAAAATTGTTAATAACTCTGGTTACTCAGTGCAAAAAGGCGTAAAAATTAACAATATTGTTTATAATAAATGCATCTATAGATATAGCAAACAAAAAGAAAACCTATCTTGTAGAAATTTAATAATTTTGTTGTAAACTTTCTTTATCGTTTTTCTCGCAAAAATGTTTTTGGTCGGTGCGGCTATCCAATAATGAATCGACGATAAGTTGTTTCCAAAAAGGGGAAGACCATTAAAAATTTGGTTTCTGGAAAATTTTTTAAGAACGGAGAAATAAAGGGGGTTTAAAATGCCTCCTACAGGTTTAAAATGCCTCTTACTAAAAATTATTCAAATTAAAAACCACATACAATTTGACTGAAGTTTTTGGGTTAAAAATTATACACTCAAAATATCATATCAATTCGCTTAACAGAAAATTTTATTACATTTAACAAAATGTATTCCCGTTTTTTGGCTCAGAACCAATATTTTTGTTAAATTTAACAGTTCTTAATTAAAGTACAAAGTAAGTAAAGCTACAGTTTTATTTCTACTCTTACAAAGTTACAAATTAATTTTTTTTTTTTATTAAATCTTCATTTACATAACCGAGCCCTTAGGGCCTTATATGGCTAATTAAAGCTACTAAACAATAAAACTTCTCTACTAAATTAAAGCATATAAAATAAATAATAATAATAAGATATAATATAATATAAATATATGAGATCACTTAAAATATTTTAATTATTAAAAACGGAATCATAATAAATGCCAAAAAAAAATTATTTACAAAAAAAAAAAAAATTTGTTCCAAATTGCATAAAAAATAACTTTCAACGTTTTTATCCTGACTCGCAAAACTGTAGTCTCCAAAACTTGAAGTTCTGCAAAATGTAATAATTTGGACTTGTATACAGGCAATGTATAAGAAAATTTTCTTAATTCCCTTGGCAAATCATTCCAAATTCTAGGTATCCGAACCTGAAATGATTTTACAAAAATATTCAAAATGCCTTATAGGCGGAATTAACTGGGGATTTCTTATCGACCGAGTAAAATGAAATTTATCAACTATATAAGCATTGTAACCATTAACAATGGACTTATAAAAAAATATCAAAAGCCTGATACTAATAAAGTTCTCAAAAGACGATCCAAGAAAATTAAATGTATGTTGAGATACATGATCTCTCCTTTTCAAACGTAGCGAATAATCCTATTAAAAACGAGATGATAGATGATAGGCAGTACAACATATTTGGCATTAAGATAGCAGTAGCTACCTGTCTTTTTACCGAACACGGTAACTAAATATTTAACGAATATAACCTTTTTAATAAGAAGGATACACGGGAAGACAAATAATTGACGTGTGGTGAAAAATTTAACTGATCGTCCAAAACAAGACCCAAGCATTTCATTTTAATTACAAATTCAACTGGAATACCACCAATCGTAACATGTATGTCCTCAGTATTAAATCTAAACCCCATTAACTTTGTCTTCACATGATTTACACGAAACCCATTATCTGACGCCCAAGACACTACTTCACGCAGCACATAATTATCCCCGATCTCTAACACATCAACAAACTCAGCATCTGAATAACAAACAAACTGGACATCAACAGCGTATACGTAAGGTACACAAGAAACACCATTAACTGTTTCTAAAAGGTCATTCAAATAAATCATAAATAAAAGTGGGCCAATAACAGACCCCTGTGGGACCCCACTAGTAATCCGACGAGTACGGGACATAGATGTACCAATAGAGACATATTGATACCTCCCATTGATGTAGGACCTAATTAACTCAAAAGCCTTTTAAGAAAACTCAAACTCATTAAACAATTTAAATATTAATCTAGAGTGTATCAACCTATCAAAGGCTTTAGATAAATCAATCGAAAGCAGTACTACATTTTTGCGGTCATCCAAAAACTGCCTGATAGAATCAGTCAAACCAATCAATAGAGAGGTCGTACTGTATCCTCGCCTAAATCCAGATTGCGATTTGAGATCTAGGTACTCAATCATTTGGTCCTTCAAGATATGTTCCACTACTTTAGAGAGAATAGGAACAACCGAAATAGGACGCAAATTTTCAAATTCACTAGATTGGCTCTCCTTTTGAATGGGGACAACTCGAGCAATTTTCCAATTACTAGGGAAACACAACGAAATAATAATATTGTTTACAAGATGAAGCAAGTGTGAGTAAATGAATGGAAAAACAATTTTCAAAAACTTCAACGACAAGTAATCATGACCAACAGCATTAGACTTAATCTTAAGCAATGCCTGATGTAATGCGCCAGTGTCAACACATGTGAAGGTGAAACCTCTAACTATAGAACTATCCATATCACCGTTATAGTCATTTAAGTCACGTATCTGACAACTAACAAAATAATCATTGACCTCATCTGGATCAGAAAAGGTTAAATGCTCCTCTGACTCAAGACACCCATAATTTCTAAGAAAACCCCATTTTTTTTTTTAAACTCGTGTGAGCACGCATCCTCAACTTTCTTATAACTCTTTTAACTTTGTTCCTGTTTGAACAGTAAATAGCCCAGTTCCGTGGGGTCCTTTTTTGAAGGTAATGACTATACGCCAAACCTCTTACCGAAACCTGATAAGAAGTTTCCCTGTCATTAAACCAGTTAACCCTATCTATACCGACTCTACGATGAATTTACATTCTTTTTTTTTTTTTTTTTTTTTTTTTTTTAAAAAGAGAGGCAACACTCAGGAAATACTTCCTATATATTTGGTGTGTTGCTTTCTTTGGAAAGGGATAGTATAGAGATGAAAGGTGGGGAAAGATGAAGGGCTTCAGACATGGCAACACTGTAATTGCGCGAGATGATAAGTCTTAGAACAGTTGTTGCTCGCCATCTGATGGAGAGTTGGCGAACTTATTGAAGCTTTTTGGTTCATAGCCCTGATTCATTATTTTACTTTGGTGGGGTTAATTGCTATGGGAACACCGAAGGTGGACATTGCGATACGTATGAGGGATAGAAAAAACTCATACATATTATTTTTGATGTTGCCGGCACCGGGGATCGAACCCGGGACCTTCTGTGTAAAAGTCCAACGCGCTAACCATTACCCAAAAACCAACCGAGCCCTTCGGGCCATATATAGTTGGTAGACCAACATTAACAATCAACTTCATTATGTCCCTTAAAACTATAAAACCTTTAATATTTTCTATTATTTTCTATTTTCTAACAATATAAAACAGTTTGTATATAGCAAGTCTAACTTACAAAAATTTAAGAAAAAATTTTTAAAGAATTATTAAAGAATATGGCATAAACTCACATGACAAAATGTATTGCTGTTTAGAGGATTTTTGAAAATTTTTGCACATCAAATATCATTTACAGAAGCAGTTTACACTTGAATGTTTTTAAAGATAGATCAAAAGATCTAAGTGGTAAGGGTAAATGGTTCCAACACTTAGCTACACGAACATGAAATGATCGTTCATGAATAATATAATTTATAATGGGATATAAAAGTTGAGGGTTTCTTTCAGCGTTCAAGAGTATAAAACGTCTATGTACATATTCAGGGCAATTAGAGAGCACGACTTTATGATAGAATAATAGCAATCGAATTCGAACAAAATTATTAAAATTGCATCCCAAAAAATCAGAAATATGCCTCGAAACATGATCCATATGGCTTCAATTTGTATACAAAACGTATTATTTTATTAAACAGTAAATTACATTTATTGAAGTCATAATAAATTTTATTCAAGCCAAAAACAATGCTACATTGATGTTTAATACAATAACAAAATTTGGCCTTTCAATTGCGCCATTACATTTGGGGCTCTTTGTTCAAAAGTTATGGCAATATTTTTCAAAAAAAATCCTAGTCCCCACAAAGGTCCAATTTGGACAGGGTTGTCATTATCACTGTGGTATTGTGAAGCTAGAAGTAATGTTCTTCCATTTTGCTCTAACTTTCTCAGTTTTTAAGCTATAGGTCATATTCTAAAATCAGAAAAGGAGAAAGTAGCGCCGTCATCTAACAGGTAATGTAATATTATAACAGTAAATAGTAAAAATTTAACAAATAAGTTCTAATAATAGTATTACTACACTCCGTCTCATAACTATAGCACACTTTAAAAGCTTTTTTTAACTGCTTATAAAAATTAATTAAAACACCCTGTATAAAAAAACTAAATTTATAAAAAGCTTTCTTATTGTCTTCTACTTCTTCTCACATATTTTTTTTTTTAATTTTGCTTTTTGAAAAGAACCGTTAAATATTCAAAAAGTCATTGCATATTAGAGACTATTTTTTTCGTTTCATAACTATAGCACACATTTAAAAAAGTTACGTTAAAGTGAAAACAAGTGAATTAATGAAATTTTTTTTTTGGAATAATTTAAAAAAAATATATATATAAAAGTGAAATGCCACGAGGTAAAAAGTTGTCAGATATGGAAAAAGGCAAAATTCTTGGATTTAATGGGGCAGGCCTAAGAGTGAGCGATATATCAAAGAAAATTTGCAGAAGCCGGAAAGTTATTTCCAATTTTCTCTCAAATCCGGAAGAATACGACATTACAAGACGAGGTGGCCCAAAAAAAAAAACTTTTGAGTCGCGAATGTAGAAGTATTCTACGAAAAGCTAGCAACTCTGCCCTAAGTTGCAGCAAACTTGCTGCTACAGTCACAACAAAAATTTCCAAATCGACGGTATGGAGACTTTTAAATGATGCACCGAACATCTGTCGACAAAAATTGAAAACAGCACCCAGGTTACTTCAGCGTCATAAAACTGCCCGGCTTAATTTCGCTAAGCAAAATATGCAAAAAAAATTGGTCTCAGGTATTGATGGTAAATAGTTTGCTCTTTCTCCATTTCTTATTATTTTTTGTTTCTTAGATTATTTTTTCTGATGAGAAAAAATGGAATCTCGATGGCCCCGATGGTCACAGACAATATGGCGTGATTTACGGAAAGAACCACAATATTTTTCTCAGAGAAATTTTGGTGGAGGTTCGTTGATGGTATGGGGTGCGTTTTCGGTGAATGGTGTGTTGGAACTGCAGGTTGTTTCATCAAAAATGAAAAGCAGCGATTACACCAAGGTGCTCCAGTGTAGTCTACTTCCATTTTTGAACCAGACTGTTGAAAAAATTACATATTTCAACAAGATAACGCTTCAATACACTCAAGCAGAGAAACAAACCAATGGCTTGAAAGCAATAATATCTCGGTTTTGGAGTGGCCAGCCTGTTCACCTGATATTAACGATTGAAAATATCTGGGGAATATTAACAAGAAGAGTTTTCGCCGAATACCGCCAGTACAACTCGGTTCCAGAACTAAAAACTGCTATTTTTGACGCCTGGGAAGGAATTGAAGAAAATACAATAAAAAAACCTAATTAATTCAATGGAAAACCGAATATTTGAGTGTATTAAGAATAACGGAAAAAAACTCATCTTTCAGTGTGTTTACTAAAGTGGGCTATAGTTATGAAACGAAAAAAATAGTCTCTAATATGCAATGACTTTTTGAATATTTAACGGTTCTTTTCAAAAAGCAAAATTAAAAAAAAAAAAAAAATATGTGAGAAGAAGTAGAAGAGAGTAAGAAAGCTTTTTATAAATTTAGTTTTTTTTTATACAGGGTGTTTTAATAAATTTTTATAAGCAGTTAAAAAAAGATTTTAAAGTGTGCTATAGTTATGAGACGGGAGTGTATTATAATTTTTCAAAAATGTTTTAATTTTTGTATTAAATAGTAACATAAATAATTTTAAAAAATAACACTCAAAAATGGCACTGAGAATTTTAAGTATTTTGTTAAATAAGGGTAACTTAAAATATGCAGAAGTCAGTGTTTAAACAAAAAAAAAATGGTTAAAAAATAGTCAAATTGATTTTAACACGCGTTGTATTTTACGTTTATTATTTCGTAAATACATGAAATTTTAGTATAATATTCTGAAATTTTAGTATAATATTATTTGTGGAAAAGTTTCTACTATCGAGTTACTCAAAAAAATCATGATTTATTGAAGGCTAATAATCAGGATGTCCCCTTAAAATTTAAAAGTGACAAAATTTAAAAATTGATATAGGATCGGTAGATAAAAATTGTCCATTACCATATATTTTTTTACAGGTTCCAAATTCCCTGCTTTCGTGTTCATTGGTCGTCCACGACCAACTATTTTTTCGTGCTTTTGTGTTCATTTGTTCAAAAAGAGTAAATAATTTTGCCGCAGTAGGAACCTACATGTTTTAAGTGAATAGGTAAATTTCTTGAAAAGTTGTAAAGAGTACCAAGTACCAATTTTTGCTCATTTTTCTACCCTTAACTTATGGATTGATTAATTTTGATTTTCTAAAGAGTTTTCGTTTTTTTTTAAGTTTTCGACCATCAAATTCCATTCAAATTTTAAATCGAAAACTTGGACGATAGTACGATAGTATTTTTAGTCCTTTTATTTTCCATTCTCCAGAATTTTAAAATCCCAAAAAATAAATACCAACAACTTGAAAAATTTATTCATAATTATGAAAATTGTTTACAAAAAAAGTCATAAGCACAATTTTGTTTAAAAAAAAGTATTGAGGGGCAGCCTGGCAAAACATGAAATAGAAAAATTATTGCGCATTGTTTTTCATTTTCTCAATAAGTATTAGCGGATAGAAATAAATAAATCTTCCGCAATAAGCAACATTAACACATATAGTGAGTGGCAAAAGAAAAACAAAAATATTTACATATAGATAGACCACTTCCGATCGAGTCACACGCCTCAAACGTCACTTATTTCAAAGACAAAAAATAAAAATATATAATGCTGGAATGATATTTACAATATGGGAAGTATTGCCCATTATATTACAAATTATAAAAAAAAACATACTTGTGGTATGAAAGACACTGTTTTGAAAGAATTAATTGTTAAATTACAAAAACATTTTAATTAAATGGTTCATATCAAGTATACATAGAATAACTGTAGTTATAGATATGAGCCATTTCGACACTTTCTTTAGATGCCTCTTATTTCTTTTGAATTGATAAGACACGATGACAGGGTTAGGTAGAATATACTTAAAAACTAGGACATACAAAGCCTTCATCTAAATATTTTTTTTTTTTTTTATTACTCAACATATAATAGTTTTTTTCTGAAACCTGGTTAAAAAAGAATATTTTTAATGCCGAGATTTTATGTAATAAGTATAATATTTATAGATTGGATAGAGAAACTGAAACAATTGAGGGTGGAGTTTTAATAGCTGTATCTTGTCAACTTGCATCTGAGGAAATTCAGTTTGATTTACCTCGAAATATTGAATTTATTGGCGTTCTTATCAAAATTAAGCAAAAACAATTGTTTGTAACATGTTCCTATATTCCTCCTGATTCCGAACAACCACTTTACGATATTCATATAGAAACAATTAGATCTGTCGTGTCAAAAGCTAATCCTGATGATTCTATCTTTGTATTTGGTGATTTTAATCTTCCTTCAATTTCCTGGACATATTTAAATGAATCATTTTATTATTCGGCATCTACTTCAAAGGATTGGAATGATGCTGTTGTTAATAATTTGTCAGACTTATGCCTATTTCAAATCAATGGTGTTCACAACGTTCAAGGAAGGCTTCTAGATTTAATGTATGTCAATGAGCCAACAGATTATTCATTAAATCGCACTGACCCTGTAACCTTACCGGAAGATCCATACCATCCCACTATTGAGTTAAGTCTGAATTTACCGTTTCCCATTAAACAAAACTCTGGTAATGATAATTCAAAAGTATTTTGTTTTAAAAAGGCAAATTATAATGATTTAAATTATTATTTTTATAATACAAATTGGCTTAATTTATTATCTATCGCTAATGGCAAATCAACATCTATTGATTCAATGATCGATTTATTCTACAAAACTATTTTAAATTATATGAACGATTGTATCCCGAAACATATTCCTGCTAATCATTCTGGTCCAACGTGGAACTCAAAACTCTCAATTATCGAGACTAAAAAATTTAAAGAATAAACGATTTAAAAAATATAAAGAAACTGGCTTAGTAACTGATTATAGCAAATATTCTGTTACGCGTGCTGAATATAATTTGCTTAATACAAAGCTTTATGATAATTACTTGGAAAATATGAAAATAAATTTAAGAAGAGATCCTAAATAGTTTTACAAATTTGTAAATTCTAAGAGAAAATCTTCTGGCTTTCCAACTGTCATGAAGTATCTCGATCGTGAATCCCGAGATGATATTGGCATAAGTGACATGTTTGAGGTTTTCTTTGGTTCAACCTATTGTAATGCCCAATATGACACTTTAAATGATTATCCATTTCCAGGTACAGAACATCAATTAATAACTTTTCCTCTTATAACTACTGATGAAATTGTTAAAAATTTAAAAGAATTTAAAAACTCAACAACTTGTTAGCCTGATGGTGTTACCAGTTGCATCTTAATCAACTGTGCAGAGGCTTTGGCGTATCCGTTGAGCATAATGTTTAATATCTCCATTTAAAATGGTTATTTCCCAAAATTATGGAAGGAATCTTTCTTAATTCCATTATTTAAATCTGGAAATAAGTCAAATGTTATTAATTATAGAGGAATAGCAAAACTCAGCGCGATTCCAAAGCTATTCGAAAAATGTTTAACTGATTCTCTGTGTCATCAAATTTCCTCTATAATATCTCCTCTTCAGCATGGTTTTCGTAAGGGGTGCTTTACAACAACTAATCTATTACAATTAACAACTTTGGTAAATCGTGGTTTCCTTAAAGGCGAAAACACTGATGTCATTTACACTGATTTCAGTAAAGCTTTTGATAAAGTTAACCATAATCTTTTACTCAAAAAACTAGATATGATGGGTTTCGCTGGAAATTGTTTAAGCTGGATAAAGTCATACTTAAAAGACAGAAATCAGAATGTTAATTTTAATAACACAACGTCGAAAAATATTATTGTAACATCTGGCGTTCCTCAAGGACCAATTTTATTTTCTCTTTTTATTAACGATTTACCATCGGTAATAAAGTTTTCAAACGTTCTTATGTATGCTGATGACGTTAAAATTTTTCGTGGCTTTAATAAAAATTCCGATCAGATTTATCTACAGTAGGATTTAAATAGTTTTTACGAATGGTGCTGCTCTAATTTTATGGAACTAAATTTGAAAAAATGTAAACATATGCGCTTCTCTAGAAGGACAGAATCTTTTGGTCTTTACTCTTTGGGTGGTTTTCAGTTGGAATTAGTAGATAATATTCTAGATTTGGGTATTCTCTTAGACCCAAAATTGGATTTTAAACGGCATATTTTATTGACGATTAATAAAGCTCGTGGCACCTTAGCTTTTATAAAACGATGGGCTAAGGAATTTACAGATTCCAATGTAACAAAACAATTATATACATCGCTCGTGAGACCAATTTTGGAACATGGATCTGTGATTTGGGATCCATTATCCATTGTTCAAATTGGAAAAATTCAATCAGTGCAAAAACAATTTTTGCTGTTCTGCTTACGAAGCACCTACCCTAATACCATTAATAATCTACCTTCATATACAACCAGACTAAACCTCGTTAAGCTTCCCACTCTGAAAAGTAGAAGGACAATGCTAAACGTTACATTTTTATTAAATTTGATTAATGGTAATATATGCTCCGATTTCCTGTTAGAAAATTTTGTACTTTTCGTTCCTCCAAGATCAACACGTAATTATACTCCATTATATACTCCATTCTATCGTCAAATGTATGCTAATGCTGATCCGTTTATAAGAATGTGCTATGATTTTAATAATTTTTATAATTTGTTAGATTTTTCTTCAAATGTTAATATTATTAAACGCAACATCATTTTGTTTTTAAATTCTACTATTTGAAAAAAAAAAAAAAAAATAAATAAATATTGTACTTATATTAATTTATAATTTTGTAATTATTATGTTAATAGTCTGTAAAGGCAGAATTAGTTTGTACGTTCTGTTCTGTTACGAATCAGCTGTTTTGTTTCTGTTCAATTGAAAGTCTGTATGTGTGGTTAGTTTTCACTTTTTCGTTCTGTTCTGTTGCGGACAATTCTATTGAAAATACCCAATGGACCACAAAATAAGTAAAGTATAACAGTACTTTAGAATAAGCTTTTTTTAAAAAAAATACTAAAGCCTTTTTCAACCGTGTTTGAGAAAGTAGTATTCTTTACAACGTGCTGACAACATGTCGCTGCAGCAAAGTCCCGTTAAATTCTGTATGTACGTCGTTGATTACTTTGCATTGTTTTGTTTTGTTTTCTTTTTTTATTCCAGTCATATTTTTTTTCTTTGCCTATGCACACTAAAATTTTTTAAGTTTTTGCTTTTAAAATGTAAAAAACTTGAATTTTTAATGAATTGATTTTTTTAAAATTATTTTTTAAGTGTTTTTCAATTCCAAAAACTTAAATAAAAATTTCTTAATAAAAAAAATTAAATAAAATGTGAATTTCTTACATTCAAACATAAGGCCCGATTCTTACACATTTTTGTAATTGTCCTAAATTTGTCTGACTATCTTACCTTGAAAAAAAAAATTCTAGGTAAGAGTCACAAAAATGTAAGACAGTCACAAAAATTTCTGAAAATCGGGGCGATAATAAAAAAATTTACAAAGTAGGCATAAGCTAATTCTACAATTGGTAGCATAAGCTTGTTCTAAATTTGTAAGCATAAGCTAATTCTACAATTGTTGACATAAGCTTATTCTAAAATTAGCGGCATAAGCTTATTTAAATATTATTTCAGTAATATTATCACGAGGGTTCCGTTTTGATTTTTCTACAATAAAATTAAAGCGTTTTTCAATACTTTCTAAAGTCTTTTTAAAGCTTAACGCTTATGCTTGCAAGCTTAATATAATATTTTTCTAAAGGGTTTTGGTCCATTGGGTAGAATTCAACGTTAATTAACGTTGAAACATATGTTTTTCGATTATAAACATGGCGATTCCCAGCATACCATATGCGCTCTAAATGAGCTCATAAAGACTCTTTTGTCTGAACGCTGACGCTCATAATGAGTTCATAAAATAATCATAAACAGTCATAAAACGCTCATATTTGAGTGGCTTTTTCCACTAAACTGGTCACTCATGAAAGAGCTCTAAATTTTATGCATAAAAGAGTATTTTATGACTCTTTTTTTAAAACGCATTTTGAGCTCTTATTCCAATGCATAAAATAACATTTTTGAGCCTCATTTTGCGTGCATCAAAAACTCTAAATAGTATCCTGAAAATGACGAAAAACAGATTATTAATAAATTAATAATATTAATAAATTAAATTAATAAATTAATAAAGAAATAAGCTTGCTCTTTTCATTATTTTAATTATGTATTATTTTTGTATTTATTATAAAATAACTCACAATTATGTGTTTACGCTTCCAAAAATATTCACTAATGAATCAATTTGTGTAACTTCTTTCTTCTGCTTAGCTGGAATTTACCGTTATCTGTCAGCGTGCAGAAATTACTCATAAAAAGCACATAAAATCTATCGTTTATGAGCTCAGAAATATGCGCGCAGAAACCACGCATAAAAAACTCATAAAATTTACCGTTTATGAGCTCAGAAATTTACACGCAAGAAACACTCATAGAAAGTCATAAAATCGATCGTTTATGAGCCCAGAAATATGCACGCAGGAAACACTCACAGAAGCTTATAAAATCGCTCATATATGAGCTCATATATAAGAGCGCTCCGATAATGGTATGCTGGGAAGTGACAGCCTAAAGTGCGTATGTATTGGTTTGTTGTGAAATTTTTTTTTCAATATTTGAATCAGGAATGATAAAGTTGGTACTATAGTACTTTTTATGGTACTATTTGAACCTCAAATGTACCATGATACTCCTATGACTCATTTAGTACGATTTACAAATTTTTCTATTTATGAATTTCTTGGTGCCTTTAAAATTCAATAATTATTAATTCGATTTGCAGTCCTATATGAACAATGAATTAATTTGGAACCAAATGCTGTGAATTCAATCACATGATTTCACTGAGTTCGACTGATTACAGGTGATTATATTAGAGTTTTACTAACCGATTAAACCAATTATTGAATTCAATCACTAAGGGTTATAATTATTATTAACTAATTTTGATTTTCAAAAAAATTAATAATAAAAAAAATCTTATAAAAATGTGAAATTGACTATTAGCTGCGTGTTTTTAAATTCGAATGAGTTCACGAACAAATTTGTTTGCTACCAATCACAAGGATTGAATTCGCAAAAAACTGTGAGAAACGTAATTCAATACAGCAAAAATTAATAGGACGTTCAAAAAATATTAAAAATTTGGTGAATTTAAGAAAAAATCTCAAAATTTTAATAATTTTTTAATCAAAATCAGCTAATGTTCTTAGTACGCACTGCTCGTTTTTACATAGCTTTATGTACATTTTTCCGAAAACTTAGGTATTGAAAATGAGCAAAATCGGTCCAGCGGTTCAACAGTAATTAGTGACAATGTGAAAAAACCTCTAAATTTTTCATACAAATTGGTGTATGCTGTATATTATTAGAATTCATTGTACTGTATATTATTAGAATTCATTGTACTGTATATTATTAGAATTCATTGTAGAGTCTGATGTATAAAATATAACGTCATATTTTTCCACCAGACGCTAAGAGGTGAATAATATTTAAAATTCACCGCAAATTTTTTTATCTCCACAAAAAAAAATTTTTTTCACCTCAAAAATGTTTTTCACGACACAATTTATTTTTTTACAGCCAAAAAAGTTTTTCACCTCAAAATTTTGTTTTCACATCTTAACATATTTTTTTTTTTAATATTTTTTTGTTGTTTCATTGGTAATTGTTCATTTTGGAGGGGTACAAAGATTTGTTCGTTAATTTATATTTATATTTAAATTTTTTTTTTTTTTACTTTTGATTCCGAAAAAGTACTATTTTATATGCAGATTGGTACTATTTTAAAATCGCATTTATCATCCCTGACTTAAATGTTTTTGGTTGGAGTTTCTTTTACTTTTTAAAACAGCTGATTCCTCTCACAGAAAAAGTAACTACAAAATATTACCTACAGAACAGAACGACACAGAACGGCAACAGAAAGTAAAAACTAATGAGGCCTTAAGGATTTATTCCGTAGACTTAAATAAATAAATTGTTTAGAGTTTTCTGGGGTGCTCATTTATAAACTTTGTTAAATACCGTAATTTAATTGTGTTTTATGGAATTTTGAAAAGTGTTAGGTCTTTATCATTATGTATGTCGTTAATTTTTTCACAATCAGCTAGGAATTAAAATGTTAATATTGTTATATTTGTTTATATTAACAAACAAAAAAAATATTTTTTTGTAAATAAAAAGCACATCTTTTTTATTTTTTGTTGACATTTTCAAACAATTTTTTGTTAATTTGAATTTTTTTCCAAGTCTGTTTTATTGAAGCCTTTTCAATAATGTACTGTTATTAATAAAAAGTTTTGAATACAAAATGTATATCTCATAAAACAAAATTATAAATGAATTTGTAAAAATAACACTAAAATTGCATCGGAGATACGAGGACGTAGATAACTAATAATAGGACGCCATTTTGAAGGTAATGTTCTTACCTATAAAATGGTACCAATAGGAAAATTGTAAGTTCCCAGGTGAAAATGTTCATATATGATCATATATTGCCTTATATGGTTTCATGTATGAGCATATATGGTTCCATATATGGGCATATATGAACATATATGTAATGTATGGAAGCATATATGGGTAATTACATTGAAATTAAAAGTTCATATATGGATATGAATGACACCATATATGATAATATATAATATATTGCATATATTGGTTCATATATTGGTTCATATATGCCATATATATCCATATATGAATTCATATATTATTCCATATATGATTAATATGTTTTAATTTTTGATCAGATATGACCATATATGAGGATGAAATTATTTATTTTTTACCCTTATTCTGCCGGTCTACGAATTCTTGACAAAAATATATAAATTAATGTTTTATTGATTTATAAAGACGATTGCAGAGAATGAGTTTTGAATTGAAATTTGAGTTGAAAATTGATGAAAATTGGTCCATCAACTGATATTTTTACGCTAAATATACCATTGGTGAATTTTTTTTTGGCGAACGCACACCTTTTCCGGGGGAGGGGTTCAAAGTTGGAATTTTGTTTTGCGATTTTATCCAAAAGTTGTGAATGGGTCGGAACGCTTTATGCACCATCGGAAAGGTATAATATGTCCCCATTCATTAACCCATTACAAGCTATCTTAAAATTTTGTATTTTTTTTATCTTTTTTTTATTAAAAATTCGCAAAACCCTCCAAATTTAAGTTTAACCAAGTTTATAGATTCACAGGGTCGTATTATACCTTAAATGAAAGCTTAATATCTTTTTTATAAATTACTGGCCTCAAAACATACCTAAGTACAGATAATAATAAAATAAATAAAAAAGACAGGAAAATTAAAAAAAAAATACCAAATGTTAAACTGACTCGTAATGCGTTAATAATTGGGGACATATTTCTCTTTGGAAAGATATTTAAAACACTTTTCCGATGATGCCTAAATGATGCAGATCCATTCTTTTGGATAAAATCGTAAAAAAAAACTTCAAATTTGAAAAAATTTGGAAAAAAAAACAAAAAAAAAGCTTTTTTATATAGGAGAATATAGGAAAAGTAATAATATATGAACATTCATATATGACCATATATGAACATTCATATATGTCCATATATGAACATTCATATATGTCCATATATGAACATTCATATATGAACATATATGAACATTCATATATGTCCATATATGAGCATATACGTTCAAATAACCTCAAATTTCGGATCCGAACATACATGGATTCATATATGAACTCATATATGTGGCCATATATGACATTATATGAACTTTTTCACCTTGGTTGTATAGTTTTAAAGTTATGAGCGACTTTGTATGGGCACTTTATTTAAATTTTTACGTTTTTGCCTATTTTCATGACGTCCTATTTCGAAAACCGAAAGGGTTTGGGGTCGAAAGGTTAATGATTTGATAAGCACTACCCATTTACAATATTTGTGGCGCATTTCATTGAAGTCTGAGATGACAAATCCGAATACTGTGCGGTTTGACCTGGAATGGCCCATTAGTTCCACTTTTCGAAATATTCGTGAATTTAACTTTTACCAAAAATTAAGTTTTTCTTTAAAATTTCTTAAACCTTATTTAAAAGTTAATATTCCTTTATGGTTACAGTTTTAAGGCTAAAATTTGTGTTTTATAGCGATTTTACATTAGGGTCTACTTAAATCCACTTAAAAAGGGATTTCGATAGAATTCGACTGAAATCTAAATAAATTTTGGAATTTTTAACAGATTTCCCATACAAAATAAAATCTCAATTTAACTGAAATTTCAGCGAAATCTTACTATTTGTGCAGAAATCCTGAATACAACACTGTGTTTTCCCCCTTTTGCAAATTGTTCTGATTTCAAACTAAATTTCGAAACTAAAATCTACTGAAAATTTTTATAATACAAATATTAACTAAAATGTATTTAAAATGCTGTTTAATATTTTTATGAATATGGTGGTTATATGTGTATGTAATAACGTAATAAGACAGCTAAAATTAACCTTTAACAGTTATAAAGGATCTCTGACGTAAACTAGATTAGTTTCAAAATATTTATTTTCGAGTTCAGCAATAAAATTTCTATTAATCATAAAAATTTTAAACAAATTTGAAACAAATCCGAGTTATGTCCGTAAACTAGAGTTTAGCCATTTATTTAGTTTCATTTTAATAAAAAATGAATGCATTCTTTTAAACTCCGACAACATTCGACAAAATGTCTGAGAATGACAACACTTAATATGCAAGTCAATATTTTTCTCTCCGTGTACTATACATTCCAATTAGAAAATTCATTCAAAACAATTCTACAAAACGGGACATTCTAATTAGGGCGTCTTTTTGTTTTTCTTTTTTTGTAATTAGTATTACAATACGTGATTTAGCCCCGTCATATTAAACAAATCCCATCATCGAACATTTTAATTTTTTTAGCATAAGAATAAAGCAACGCAACAAATATTGTATTTGCCTCGCCCTCCACACTTGCCGCCCTTCCAAAAATTGAATCATTTGTCGAGAATAGCAACAAAACACAACCAAACGACTGCGATGAATACACTATGTTAAGTCAGCTGCTCTGCCAGCAGCACAGGCATTAACCAAAAAAAATATTTTCACAAACGCACACATTCAATTCACGTATTTTTAAACACTTTTTCGCTTAGAATTTTTACAAAATTACATTGAATTTTATTTATTGCACATTAATATACACTTTTTATTTGTTTTTTTAATAGTTTGAAGGAATTTTAAAATACAACTTACCAGAATTTTAGCAAAATTAACTTTTTTACTTATGTGAAGAAAATCTAATCGACGCAGACACACCAAAGCCGTTTGCATTGTTTTTAAATGACGGCGTTCTAATTTTATATTAGACTTCTGTAGTTCGTGCACAGCCTAGTTCAATTAAACTAGTCTTTAGTTTGAACTAGTGAGCTAGCTCGCAATCTAGCTCTTATATGTCTTTCGCGCTTTTTTTTGGTATTTAAGTAATATTTCTGTTGCTTTTGAGTTAAATTTTTTTTTATGTTAAAAAGAGGGGTCTAATATGAATAATTCGCTTAAAAATTATTAAACAGACGATTGTACGAAATTATCAAAGATCGATCGAACTAGTAAAGCGACCTAAGTCATTGAAATCAAGCGAAATAGAAAGATCGCTCAAATATGTAAAATAAACTACGCACATTTATACTTTACAAACTTTGTAAGCTTTCCATGTGTTGCTTTTAGTGAAGTTATATTGTATATTCTTCGTTAACTCGACCAATTTAGTTTTGTTCATTTTATACATTTTATATTTTTATGTTATATTTTTTGATACATTTGCAATGAAAAGCTTATTAATTATTTTTTAAATAATATGCATTTATTTATGATATTTGTATAAAAAAATTAAATAATAAATACTTGTTTTAATAGCTAATTTACTTATAGCACATTTCACAAAAAACAACTATAGGAAGGAATCAGACGTAATGATGGTACTGGTGGCTGATATTTATTATTTAACTGATGCTATGGTAGTTTTAATATTTCCCTTTAGAAAGCTACAAAAAAAAACTTAGGTAAGCTACAAAATTTTATAAATTGGAGAACGAACAATTGTAATATTTTAAGTACAATAGTACTTATCATCAACAAATGGTACTTTGGAATTATACATAATAAAAATTATACATAATAAATTATATCTGTAATTTACACTTGGACTGCGGCGATTTATACTTGACTTAAATAATTGCTATCAACTAGTTTTTACTCTAGTTTTTTTTTTGCGTGTATAAAATGATACCCGATAATGTCCAATAAAGCTGCATTTATATTACCCTCGAAAATTCAGTTAAAACTAGATTTTGAAATCTAGTTCGGGTATCATTTTATACACCACCATTTGATCGAAACAAAATTTAAGAGATTTACCTTATATTGTTCATGTGATACATTTTACCATGGTTTTTGTATCAGAAACTTAAATTTTTTGACATTCTGTTTTATATTTTTTTAAATTTTATAGAAAAATGCAGGTAAAGCTGCTACAAAAAAGCACGTGTCATACAAGCTTAATACTGGGGAATAGTAGATATGGGTGAATATCGTGTAAATTGCCCCATAAGCTTTAAACAGGATTACGAGGGTAAATGTAAATGCAGCCTAAAGAACTCAATCTGCTTATTCCAGCCGAAAATATGCCAACATGGCAGCACTGCCAATTCAGCTCCGAGTACCCAGTACTTAATACAATACTATTTACATAGTGTCCACATTAGCTATTAACTTAGATATAATATGTGTGATATAATATGTTTTATGTTTAGGGTTGAGAACTCGCATTCATATTTATATCATGTCATCTCATAATTTTCTGTCTCCCGTTGAGTTAAGACTCCCGCTTATTCATTCAATTCCCAACTATGCGATTAAAAAATAACTTTAAATTGATTTATAACAGTTAAACTATTTTTAATACACTTTTTCTTCTTGTATTTTTTAAGTTTTGACATTTAACTTTTATTTATTTTTTTGTTTACAATCTTTTATGTATGTGTGTGTGTATTTTGTCAGCTCATATCATGATATTGTTGTTTAGAGATTTATCATAACAACACTATTTTAATATCAGATATAATACTAACAGTAACAATAATGTGTGGTCCCCACGTAATATAATTCTCTCTGAGATTGAATTTGACAGAAATATATTAAACTTAATGTCTATGTTAGCAATGTGTTTTATAATTTGACTAGAGTTGGGATTAATTCATTTTGATGACTCGGTCTTTATCGTTCAATTTGTTTCAGTGAACTAGTTCGTTGAAATCGTTCAATTTATTTCAGTGAACTAGTTCGTTGAAATCGTTCAATTGTTCTTTTTTGTTATGACCTGTATATTGTGAAATGTGTCGCTCGTTTGACAATGTATTACGCAATTATTACATTATTCATGTTTTACTAGTTTTTTTCACAAATTTTACTGTACATAGACAAAAAGTGCTATAAAATTCCAACTTTTCTAACAAAAATTGATTTATTTTGTGTAAAAAAACATTTTCTTTGTATGGCTTTAATTGTTTTTTCCCAATTTGGAACAATATTATTGGTATTTGCTATTGAATAGAGATGCAATTGTTCTATGAACGAAGTGAACGATTGAACGAAAAGATCAAAATTGTTGAACTATTCATATTGTTCACTTGAGTGAGTCGATCAATTGAACTAGTTCGTTCATGAACGACACAACTCAAATAAAATTAATAAATCTGTTCAATAATAAATAAAAACAACAGTTGAATTTACAAAAGAAACTAATAAGAAACATTTGTTAAGATGTCCAGTGATACTAAGGCAGACACAGCAATTGCAATAAAAACTGAAAAATCCGGCACACAAATTAAAAAGAAAGATAACGCTGCCGCTGAAGAGAAATCACTTTCTTTCAAAGATTGGAAAAGTTTAAAAGCCAAACAAAATAATGATGACGAAAACCCAAAGAAAACAAAAATTAATATTAAATCAAAGAAAAATGCCAATGGTAATGAGTTTAACAGCCATGCTGGCGTCTTCAATAGAGGGACGAACTTTCAAAGACCACAAAACTTTGTTGGTGGCAATGATTTTGGTAACTGTGCCATACCACCATTAATGCCACCTCCCAGCTTCAATTTCAATTTTCCCGGTATGAATTTCAATGACAATAATTTTCATAACTTTAGCGGCGGCCGAAATATGAATAATAATAATTTCAATGTCCGCAATATGAATAATAATAATTTCAATGGCCGCAATATGAATAATAATAATTTCAATGGCCGCAATATGAATAATAATAATTTCAATGGCCGTAATAATTTCCCAAATGGTTTTAATAATAATAATTTAAATAGTCGCAACAATTTCCCAAATGACTTTAATAATAATTTTAATGGTCCGAATCTTCCGGATAGCTTTTTTGCTTCGGATGGTATATATCGTCAAAAAGATATGATGCAAAGACCTTTATGGCCAAGTGAAAATCCTTTCCAGGATGATTGTAAAGCAAATGAGTTATTGTATAAACTGCAAAATAAAAAATTTGAAAAGCCCTTTAAAAATAATAGAACCGGTGATAACCAAAAAGGAGGAGGTGGTGTTAATAAAACCCAACTGTGCAATAAACAACAAGAAGCTAAAAAATCCAATTCATTTAAAACCTAAACCATCCGCCGGCACTACTCAAAATGTTCCCAAAATCAATACAGCACCCAAAATTTTGTGCCAAATCCTCAGGGAATTGCTGGTGTGGTACCTTATATACCAAAACCTCGTTTACCCAACGACAATCCTGATATGACAATTGAAGAACGAAAAAAAGCTTGGAAAGATTATCGAGAAGCTATGAAACCCTTTAAAAATCGTGAATTTTACAATGCCCGTCGTGTTGTGCAACGTCTGAGTAAAAAGGATCCAAAAGAATTAGACGAAAAAGAAAGTTTGCGTTTGGCTAACGCTAAAGAAATTATGACGACTCATAAAGGACGTTTGGCTGCTAAATACGCCAATTATACAAAGGCCGAAGAGTCATCAACAGGATTGGGAGAATTGTATTTATTGAAAAAGACACCTTTGAAAGATTGGGATAAGGAACTTCAGCCAATGCAAGAAAAACAATTTCAAAATTACGGCAATTTTGGGGAAAATCAACAAAACAACGGTTTTGCACCGGGACGTAAAATAGTTGGGGGCTATTCAGGTTTTAAAGGATTTGTTTCGGGTGGCATGTTGGAGGGGAATGAACAGGATATTAAAATATTCTACTAACTCTTAAACTTTAAATTTAATAGATTTAATTTAAAATTTAAATAATGTATATTGGTAGGTTACAAATTGTAAAAAATTAAGAAAAAAAATTAAAAAATATTGAATATTTTAAAAATAAAGTCAAAGCGATAAATTAATTTCGTTTGGGAATGAATTCCCTAAAATTAAATTAAATATTTCAATTCAATGAATTCTTCTAATACGAATTAGTCCTTGTAAATGAATTCAAAGAAATCAAATTTAAATAATGAATTCCCTGACTAAAACATAAAAATAAAGGAATTCATTCGAGACCAGTTAATTCAGCTTTTGGTCAGGGAATTAAATAAGTTTTTGTTTTATTGAATTAACTAGATTGAGTGAATTCCTTAATTTGCATAAAGGAATTAAGAAAAGAATGAATTTCATCAAGACAAATCGAATAAAAAACGGAATTAATTCAATTCTGTAAATATGTCCTGTATATATTCATTCCTAAAATTTAAATTCATTTCAAAAAAGGAATTTTCTGCAGCTCTACTAAATAATACTTGTAAATGAATTCAAAGAGTTCAAATTTAGAGCATGAATTCCCTGACTAAAACATTA
Organism: Delia radicum; assembly: GCA_021234595.1. Lineage (NCBI taxonomy): Eukaryota > Metazoa > Arthropoda > Insecta > Diptera > Anthomyiidae > Delia > Delia radicum. The sequence goes on from CM037854.1 coordinate 49,594,822, forward strand.
ACCCATTTCCACAAATCGAGTCTTAATTGGACTCGATTTTTGTAGGTTAGAGGGAATTGATTGATATAACTTAACAACCAAGCAAATTAGTCGCTTTATACCATTGTTAACTTATATTGTCCGCACATCGCTCGCACATGTGCATTAGAGCGACATTTTTTTTTTTTAATTTTGCACATGTGCGTAATCTGTTTGCAATCGCAAGTCAAGATGTGCATGTGCAAATAGCATTCCCACATGTGCAAGTGCAAAATTAAAAAAAAAATGTTCGAACATACACATGTGCTAGTGTATGTGCAGGTGAGTTGCACTTCATGGAAAAAAAAAAATTAAAATTGACAACAAAATCGTCGAACTCGAAAAAAAATCGCCAACCTCAGAAAAAATCGGTAAAAAATCAGTAAAAAATTAAAAAAAATCGTTAAAATAGAAAAATCGCCGATTTTGAAAAAAATTGGCCAAAATTAAAAAAAAAACGTTAAAAATTAAAAAAAATCGCCGAAATTGAAAAAATTCTCCAAAATTAAAAAAAAAAATCTTCAAAAATGAAAAAAAATCAACGATTTTAAAAAATTCGCCGAAATTAAAAAAAACGGCAAAATATCGGAACAATTTAAAAAAAATCCACAAAATTGAAATAATTGCCAAAAAAATTAGCAACAATTAAAAATACCTCAAACTTAAAAAAAAAAAAAACAAAAAAAAAATTCCGAAATTGAAAGAATTCTCCAAAAGTAAAAAAAAAAATTAAAAACTGTCAAAAAATCAAAAAGTCAAAATTTAAAACAATCGGAGGGTGCTTGCAAAAAAATGCTAGTCAGCAAAATCTTTTACTGAAAATCAGCGTGCTGATTTTTACCAACAAAATGAGTTGATTCAGCAAAAGTTTTGCTAACACCTAGTGGATTAGAAATTAAAAAACCCTTGCTAAAAATTAATAAAATTTTGCTGAATATTAGTAGACTGAAAAAAAACTTAAAAAATTAGTAAAAAAATTATACTTTACTTAATTTATTTGCTGAAAATCATAAAACACATTTTTGTGATTCTTTTAAAATAATTTACAATACGTTACAAAAATGATCATACTCCCACATTGACGACATGAATTAATGTAATATCTACAAATAGAAATAATTATATATGTATAACATAAACAAAATTATCTTTCAACTACTTACATCAATGGTTGTCTAAATGATGCTATCTTTTAAAGAAAAGCAAATGCAGCAGATAATTATAGAAACGAAAAGAAAAAAAAATATAAGAGGACATATACAACCCTTTTTTGAAATAAAAAAAAGGAAATATAAAAATCTACCTATGATGTGTGTCTTTGTCTTTCGCTTAAGTCTGTCTACCTGTCCGTATATTTGTTTGCAATTTGAACACACTACATTATTAATCTCTTTTAAACATTTACCCCCATATTCATACAGATATTAAACAGAATTTCAAATACATTTTAGTTAAAACACAAATTTTAGCCTTAAAACTGTATTCATACGCGATTTTACACAAGGTTTAAAATAGGTATTTTAAGCAAATATTCGTTTATGTATACAGTTTTAAGACTTAAAATGTTTTTGAAATCTGAATTAAGATTTTTTATGAATACGGGCGTTAGTTTACAAATACAAAATTATTCTTTATTAAACTTAAACATTTTATTTTGTCTTTTATTTAATTAATAGACAATTACTTTTACAAAACCGGTGAAAAACGCAAAATTTAAGTTATTTTAATCCACAATTTTGCTTTATGTATGAAAAGCAGATGCAAAAATCTTTCATGTTTGATTTTATTATATGTTTTAGAAGAGTTGTACTTTTTAGTATAATTTTAATCCTCTACTACATCTTGGCATGCAGCGACATCTACTTCATTCTGCGTATATCTTTCAATATGGTTGTCGTCCACACTATTAATGTGCTTATTAACACATTTTTTTTAGCAAAATAAATTAGTAAAACATTAGGAAAACATTTTATCAAAACAGTTAAGTGCTGAATAAGTATAACTAAAATTTTAACTGAAAACATAATTTTAGCAAAAAATTTGCTGACAAGTAGTATACCTGCGGCCGTATTTATAATGAAAAATTAGTTAGCGTCTATCATGAGTTCTATTTATAATAAATTTCTTATCCACCTTTTAAACTCTAGTTAACGAACTGTCAAACACTTACTAAATGTTTGAAAATCAGCTGTTTTGTGTCAAAATAAGTTTGTAAACAAAAGTGAAAAATACAATAAAAATAATTGTGTGCAAATTTGCGAAAAAATACCAAAAAATTAATAATAATGGAAATTCTTGACCAATTAAATGATGTGGACCTTTTAAGAAGTGAAGTACGCCGTCGTTCTCCTAAAATTTATAAAAAGAGAACAAATCCATTTGTTAAATGCGAGTTTCTAGAAAGAATGCAAAAATTTTAATAGTAGCTTTAGCGGTTCTTCATAATTTAGCTATTATTTTTAAAGAAGAAAATTTCGGTAAGATTTTATAAAGTATTATATGCACACAATATCTTTTCAAAATTTTCAAATATTATTTGCAGATAGTGATGTTCAAATCGCTGGTTCAAATACCGAAAACACAGTTTCCGAAACCGTACAAGATTATTCATCACATGAAAATATTCATCGTGCTCTGTATATTCAACAAAACTTTTAAAACATCACCACGTGTAACTTTTATTTCATGTTGTAACTTTTTATTCATGTACAATACAACAACATTAAACTAAATAAACAATCATAAATAAATAAAATAAAATTCATTAAAAAAAAAAAGTTCAATAAAAAGATAACACAGGTGTATAATTCTCAGACCGACGTTTTCGAGATATTCAAAAATGGGAAAAATGCGGTTTTGGCCACATTCGATTCTCTACATGGAAACAGTTACAGTTTATGTAAAATAGCCAGTTTTTTTTTAAGTTTTGTATTTCAAATTTAATCTTTTCTTTTTTAAGTTCATGTTCTACTTGCATTTGTAATTTTTGTAATTCTAACAACTTCTTCTTTTCATCAAATTCTTTTTTCGTACATTCCATTTCCAATTTCTTTTGCTCTATACCGATATCCAGTAATTTTATTCTTTTCAAATTTTCTTCACATTTATCGTCTTTCTTTCTTTTAAGCACTTTTGGCTTCGGAGTTTCTGGTTCAAATTCTATTAAGTTATCCACTTTTGTGTGTTCTGTAATTGAATTATCTCTCATTTTTGAAGGGGATAATTCAATCACTTCCGATTCGCTAGATATATAGCACATGGTGTTTTCCATTTTCTCTAAAGGCGGTGTGATATTTTGAGAATTGCTGTCGTAAATGTTAGAGTCGATCTCAAAATGTGAAGGCAGTCTGGAAACCAACTGCTCTTCAATACTTGTTAAAGGTTCTGGTGCTGGACCACCTCCAGTCTGATTCCTTTGTCTCATGAACAACGAATTTTTTGATTTTGCCGCAGATTTTGATTTACGCCACTTGAGCTTGGACTTGGTCCATACTTCTAACATTTTTCGAGACTTTATTAAACAATTCGGTGACTGTGCTCCATGCCTCCTTTTTCTTTTTATTTGTATTCGTGTCAATTTTGGAATTTTCAATTATGTCCAGCACCAGATTTGAAAGTAGATCCTGAAAATATATTCTGTTATATAAAATCAATATTAAATATATATAACTATTTACCTTTTCGTCCTGATCCCAATTTGCAGATCTTTTTACACATTTTTTTTCCATATTTTCGTTGCAAATAATTTTTTTTTATACAAAAACACATCAGTAATAAAATGAGGGAAAAAACTCAAATTGAAATGTAAACAACAAAGTTGATTTTCTTTAAAACAGGTGGCATTATTACAAAAAAATATGATGGCATCACAATTTTCAGAGTTGTTTTTTTAATATTTATTTGACAGAAGAAAAGTGATTATAAATAAACTCTGTACCAACTAGCTACTAAGGCTAATCGGTATACTAGTTAGTACATCGTTGTGTGCGATGTATTAGCAGCAACTAACTTTTCATTATAAATACGGCCACTGATGTACAAGACGTTTTACTAACTTTTCTACTAACTTATTTTATTCCTATAGGAGTAAAAATACGATTAAATTCCCATTGATTGAATTCATTGATTGATGAAATCGGATGAGAGAAATTGATTGAATTAATTAATGAATTCCCTGCGACTGATTAAAAAAGAATACATCCCATTTAAATAAAAAGTGGATTAGATTTTTGGGGAATTCAATCAAAATGGAATTCAATGTTTGGCATGAAATTAAAGTTTTTTTTTTTAATTATTTTGAAAATGACATTTTCGGGATTTCTTTGTCTAGAATGTGTGTTAAAAATTATATAAAATACAGTCAAAATCCAACTTGAACTTAATTTCTATAAAAAAATTTTATAAATATTTTCCTAATTCTTGTAGAAATTAAATTTCGGAATATTTTGAAGCAACAAAGACTTTATTGTTTTTAGTTAAAAATATTTAAATTAAAAACCTTAAATTCTCTATTTTATAAATGTTTTGCAATAAGAATGCCTATTTTCCCGTGTTGAAATGCGATCGTTTATGTGAAAAAGTTCAATTTAAAAAAAAAAGATTTCACTATTTGACGTTAGAAAATGGAATATCTCCCAGCAATCAATGTTAATTTTAACTGCACTTTATTTTTTTTATAACAATACAACGGAAAGTAATAATATAATAAAAAGAAAAAGTTTAATTTGTATTAGAACTCTTAGGAGTTTCCAATGCTGGCGCTGTATCGCCCAATAACTCACGCCTCTTTTGTTTACCCCTAGCAATAGCCGCCTTAAAGAGTTCACAATATAATTCAATGGCTGCTGGAGAATCATCATTACCTGGTACGGGATATGTTATCAAATTTGGATTACAATTACTATCCACTATACCCACTGTGGGAATGGCCATTTTAGCAGAATCTCTTACCGCTACATGTTGTGTCAAAACATTATTTTGTGTATTAAGGAAAATACATAAATCGGGCAAACGGGTTACAGCACCAAATTGTACATTGGCGTTAGTGAAGATACCACCACGCCAGAAACGAGTATGAGAGAATTCACCCGCTTCCATAGCTTTTTTCTCTACCATGTGAGCATTTAAAGCATTACGATTGAAAAAACAAATAATACCATCCCTGAATGCTATATGGGCTGTTATATTAAGAGCATCCCTTAAATGCGTGGCTGTCTTATCTAAATCGAATATTAAATGGCCCAAACGATTTCCATAAATATAAGGGCTCATACGTTGATCCAAAGAGCCCTCTTTATGGCCATAGTGTACACGGGCATTAAAGAGATCTCTAACCGTAAATAGATTGTGTACTTGAAAATAGTCGGGATGTTTTAGAATCTGTTGTTCTATTGCGGAAATATCTTCACTTTCAGGTTGTGGTGTCGCTTCGTTGGCCAGCGCTGCAGTGGATTGTGGTCTTAAATGACGTATTAATGAGAATCTGCAAACTATATTTTAATAATATGTTAAAAAAGGGTAATTTGAATTGTAGTTTAATAAATAATTTACCATTTCTTAAAGGTTGTGTTAACATTTTTCCTATAAATTTCTTATTTTCTTAAAAGAACCGATTCCTCGCCAGAATTATTCAATAAACGGTAGTGTTGTAATAGTGCTGAGTATTTGAGTACTAGGTAGCCGATAGTTCGTTTGAAGGGTGCCAAGCAATACTACGTTTCCACTGAAAGTGTTTTGAAATAAAATATATTTTGGATATACATTTGTTTAACCAAAACACGTGTTTTGCTCAAAAAACTTAAGTGGAAACATAGTATAAAGGCACACATTCAGTAGGAATATTATTGCACAATATCCCGATTTTGTTCTTTAATCTATTACCACATGGTAAAAGAATAAAGCACAAAAACGAAAATGCCATACTATTGCAAATGTTTTCGATGCTTAAGAGTTTGTTCGCAATAAAAACTGAAAGCTAAAAGATGTATGTCCTCATACACTTTGTATGAAATGCTAAAATTCGCCGGGTTACTGTCAAAATTAAGCGTTCCATACAAAATGTATGGGAACATTTTTTAGTTTTTAGCTTTTATTGTAACTATCGACTTTTTGTTTGTGGATATATATATATTTTGAATTCAGATTCTTGTTATAAGTACCTGTGTACCCCTTCTCCTCCTACCCACAAAAAAATGGGTCTAAAATCGATTTTTTTTACTTCCCGTCCGTTTTTACCACTAAAACATTCGAATAACAAACAATACTTTGTTTGCTGCCAAATTTCGATTGTCTACCTTTGTTAGATTAGAAAATACACCAAACGTTTAAATTTCATAAATTTTATTTAGATTTCGATCATATGGTAGCATATAAAATGATACCAGAACTATATTTCGAAATGAAGTTTAAACTGTATTTCGCGGGTAAATGCAGCTTATAGTGAATTTACGTTATACCTGTCATTTGGTTTAAACCTGATTTTGGAGACAATCTGGTTATGAAACGTACTTTCAAACCAGATTCATAACTATATGGTCGGATAATCTGGTTTAAAATGACGTCCAACACTAGGTTAGGTTAGGTTAGGAAGGGTTATGTACCCAAGGGCACAACTCCACTCGGAGACCAATACGGTCCATTGTGAATCCCTTCAGAGAAAAAACGGTGAGAAAGAGTAGAAATAGACAGAAAAAACATAGCTCGAAAGATAAAAAATAAAGAAAGGTAGAAAATATATATATTTACTCCCCAGAAACCGGATCCTAACGTCCCCTTACTAGAAACAGCCGTCCTATCTCCCTGACAAATCTCAGCAAATCAACTGGATTGTATCCAGCGACACACCCGAGTTCGTCGTGAAATCTATCTCCTAGCCATTTCTGTCTGAGACCCTGTAACCTAGGACAGTGGCACATTATATGCTCAACCGTCTCCAGTTCCTCAACGTCCTCGCACAGCCTGCAAAAATCCGGTATGTCCCTGTCCCATCTGCTTGTGAAAGCCCTGACAGCACAATGACCGGTCAGGAACCCCGTAAGGGTCCTGAGACCTTCCCTGTCCAGTCCCAGAAGAACCTTGGTTGCCCCTGCGTCCAAAGCGGGCCATAACGCCCTAGACACCCTGCAGTCCATTCTGTTCCTCCATGATTGGTTAACGGTTTCGCGGAATCTGTTACGGATTTTTTTTTACGGTGTGTAATTCTATTGTTTTAATTTTCACCGTGTATGGATTTACACCAAAAAAAGTTTAAGGAAGTCGGCAACCCTATTGAAAACATCTGATCAAAGGGATTTTTCCTTATTCCTTTTAATTTGCGCTTCTTCTGGTGATAAATATCCCCAGCGCAAACCGGTTTGATATTCCGTTATGCAAATTAACCAATGACAAGTTGACACTTGTCTTAATGAAAAAGAAAGAAGAAACGAAAACTTTAGGTTACTAGGTCAGGAAAATAGAAAGAAAAAGTTAGTTAGTGATTGATCGTTGAAGTGTTCGGATGAAAAAAAAAATTAAATTGGAAAAAAAGTGAATAAAAAAAAGGATGTTAAAGAAAAAAAAATATATGAACAAAACATTTTGTGTGTTATGGCGTTTTCTTTTCTGACAAAAAAATGTTGCATTTTTATAAGTGACATTTAAATAATGTTGTCATAACCCTCTTAATATGTTGCCATATTCATAGTCACAATAAAACATGAATTTATACAAAAAATGCTGCCCTGCTTTAGAACAGCTGATTTGTGTATAAAAGAAAACAAGTTGAAAAATAAAAAAAGCGGCAAATTGCAAATTGGCATTCAAATTGTTTTTAATTAATTATTTTTTTTTTTATTTAAAATGGATTCAGGAATTGATGCAAGCACAATATTTCGCTCCTGCAGAACACACATTTCCTCTTCATCTGATGATGAGGAAGAATCCATTAGTACCCCAACAACATTGTTTACGCATATCACTACAGCAGCTTTTTCCATTTTTAGCAAATTTAAATGTATATTTTTTTAAATTATTATAATTTATAAAACAAAATTTGTTAATTTTCGTCTTAAAATATTTTTTTTTTTCAAAACAAAACTATAAAATCAGCTGTTTTATAGTGCAAACATTTTCACCCCATCATTTTATAAAGGGTGAAAATGGCAACATTTTTGCATGTTAATAGGGCGACATATTTTTAAAAGAACATGATTCCTTTTTAAAGTGCTGTCAATTTTTTAGAAAAGAACACAAAAAGTGCAATTTTTTAGAAAGGGCAAACAAAATGTTACATTTTTTGCCAGAAAAGAAAACGCCATTAGTTTTAATTAACTAAATAAAAAAAATTATTGTGAAAAAGGTTTAATTAAAGCTAAGTGGTGGATTTAAATTAAATAAACATAGACCATAGAAATTAATTTGTTATAAACTGCCACCACATAAAATAAATGTATATTTAAATATACATATATACATAATATTTAAAATAAAAATTTTAAGGAAAAAAAAAACCTAATTAAAAAAAATAGAGTTGTGAGAAAAAAATTATGGTCAAACAAAATTAAAATACAAAAAAAAAAAATTATTAAATTAGTTGCAAAAATTAAAACTATAAACATATTGAAATTAAAGGAAAAGAAAAAAAAAGGTGTACATAATTTGAAAAAATTTAAAAACTTATTTAAAATTTAAATAATGTATTTTTGCTAAGAACTAAATGTACTTATAATAATACCGTTACTTAAGATTGACACAAGAACAAAAGGAAATTATTATATATAAAAAAAAGGAGTTAAGAAAAAAAAAAACACGAGGATAGACAGCAAGAAAAATGGAGAAATTCTTATAAAACAATTAATAATTGTTAATTTAAAATCAAAAAAAAAAAAAAAAAGGAAAAAAGAAAAATTACAAAAAAAAAAGGAAAAACTATTTTATTCCCCAAACAATTAAAAACTGTCAATTTGAAATTTAAAATAAAAGAAAAAAAAACTTAACCAAATAAAACTATTTTATTCCTGAACATTCATATAAAAGTTTACTGTGCTTCAAAAAAAAAAATAAACTTGCAAGTTATGACCAGCGTTAACAACAAAATTTACAACAAACATCAACGACTGTAGCAGATTCAATAACAACTATAACGACGGTGGCGGCGAATTTTATAACGACGGCGGAAATAATGTCATCAGCGACGGCTACATCGAAAACAGAAAAAGATAAGATTTATAAAGACAAAATGTATTACTAATCCTAATATTATCTTAGTATCAATATTGTATTATTCCTTTCACTATATTATTATTATAATCATTATAGGTAATTTTTTTAATTACTTAATATACTTACATTCTTAATTATACTTACACCTAAATTTATACTTAACATTATACTTACATTAATAATTAAATTTTTACACTCAGAATCATACTTACACTATTCTTAAAATTATTCTTACACTTACCTTTATGATTTATACATACTTAAAATTTACACTTACCTTTATAATTATTTCTATTAATCTAAATATTTTCTCATTATAACTAGAAACATGCAAACCATTGAAATTACTAAAAATAAAACAAATTTAATATAAATTTTAAAATGAAACCTTAATTTTTTTTAATTAAAGAGGAATGTTAGGGAAAAGACAGGTGAGGTAAGAAAGCGATAATATAAGGGACAGTTAGTGTTAAATAGGGTAATTAAACTGTCATAGGCGTCTGAATTTGTATCAGTAGGGAGGGAAAAGTTTACCCCCAAATGGCATAACATCAAGCCATCTTTTAAATGTATTTGACTAAATTTTCTTTTTAAAATTTATTTTATTTTTTCAATCTACTTTCGGTATTTGATCAGGCATATAAAGTAGATTTTATGTGTCAACGCGCTAGAAACCCGGGTCGAGAACCACTATACCAAAGTCCTTGTAGCTAGCTGGGAAAATTGTCATCTATTATGCCTCTTAGACTTTATTTCAATTTTTAACAACTCATGCTTCGGCATGATGAAAATATTTCACATTTTGTGAACGGTAACTAGCCGGCGCGTTACAAATCCCTTCCGTATAACCTCAAAGTAGTAACATAAAGGGGGCTTTACCCCCCCGTCTCTTACCGCCAAGTCCAGATTTGAACCCTCCCTCGCAAGTTCGTCCGCCAATTCATTGCCATCCACCTTGCAGTGTCCGGGTACCCAACACAGCCTCACCGTGAATGCCTCCATGAGCTCCCTCAGAGCACACCTACACCGTGCGACCAGGCGCGAGCGCACCGTGTAGTTTGTCAGTGCTTTGAGTGCCGCCTGACTGTCGACATAGATTGTCACCCTAGATCCCCCAACGATGTGTCCCAGTATCACTTCCGTCGCCCTCCAGATCGCCAGGATCTCCGCTTGGAAGACACTGCACTCATCTGGGAGTCTGTATGATCTTTTCACGTCAGTGTCAGCAATATAAACACCGGCACCCGAGCCCGAAACTATGTTTTCCCTATTTTGTGATAGAAATTTTCAAAATGTAGCATCACCTTGTGGAAAAAAAATGTAAACAAAGAAAACAAATTTATTTAATTTAGGAAAACTAAATAAAATGTAATTTTTACTGAAGAATAAATTCAATTCATCATCCAGTTACTTATTTTTGTTTCCGGCGAAGACATTTGTGCAAACATCATTGATATGGTGAACAGAAGAAACAATCAAATATCGTCCTTCCAAAAAGTCATCCCCTATAAAAAACATTTTTTTCACCGAAATTATCATAATCGGTGCAAATTTTGTCTTCCGCCAGTGAATTAATAACTTTTAGAAAAATTTTCAGTTTGAAGTTATTTTATTTATTTTGTTTTGTTTACAAAATATTGTTGTTGTCAAGCCAAAATCCAGTTTATCTGCCAAATTCTATAATGTAAACGAGGCTGATTTGTAACTGAATTTAACTCGATTTAAACTCAATTCATTATTAAATTTAAAAAAACACTACCCCTTAATGATAGGATATAAATCTGGCATTCCCAATTAAACAGCTGACTAAAATCAGTGATGCCATATTAAAATAGTTTTGTCACAATTTCTAAAAAATTTACAATAGAATTACTTTTTTTTGTTTCTCTGCAAATTTTTGTTTTAAAAATTCAACTAAAAACAATACAATTTAGTGTAAAATATTTACTATGTGTACATTATCATAAAAAATTAGAAATACTTTAATAAAATCGGTAAAAGAACGTCAGGCAAGATGTCCAATAACAAAAGTTCAGAGACACCCACAATAGCAACAAATTCTACAATAAATACGGAATTTTTCGATGCAGAAAATAGTGATGTTGATTGCTGTGCTTCCAAAAGTATAGACGAAATAGAAATTACAAAAATACGAAGAGATGGAGCAGTATGCGATGAATATTGTTGTGCTAAATGTGGTAGATCAGTAACTGAGTTAGGTATGTAGTGGAAGACAATATTAAGTCATCAGGAATTGAGTACTCATAATAAAGACTATTAACATTCATTTACAGATGTACATACAACACAACAAGAACCACTTGATAACCTGCATACACTATCAGCTATAGACCCCATTGCAAAAACGGAGCCAACTTTAGCTAATAATTTACAAAAAATGGAAACTACAACTGACACTGAAACTCCAACAACATCTGAGCTATCTAATGATTTTGAAGAGGTTGTTGTAACTACAGAACTCTTACCCAAACCAACTTCCCTAACTAGTACTGAAAATGCATTGCTACAAGATCCTATATGGCGTGGCCATAAAAAGCATATATTTATTCTAAGTGATGCGGGAAAGCCTATTTATTCCCTGCATGGCACTGAAGACAAATTGGCCATACTATTTGGCATAATACAGGCCCTGGTTAGTTTTGTGGAAAATACTCAAGATGTTATAACTTCAATACATGCCAAAGGTATACAATTTGTCTTTATGAATAAGAGTCATCTTATTTTGGTAGCTGCTTCAAGGACAAACATGAGTGTTACACAATTACAAATGCAATTAAAGTAAGTAAAGTCATGTTTTGTTTTTTTTTTTATTTCGATGTAACTTGCATTTTAAGAATTTGTTTTTTCCCATACAAAAATTTAAATTTTATATGACTTCGGTTTATTATTGGTTTGACCCACCGACCAATTTTGAAAAATTGAGTTAGTTATGTATTATATATAACGTAAAATATCCGATTTCTAATTCCGAAACCCGTTTCGCATTATCTCGCATCATATCTGAGATATCTAGTACCAAATTTGATCTACCTGGCAATTTTGCATACAAAAATTAAAATGTGGGTACACAAAAAAAAAATCGTTGCCAAGTAACTATGAGCATTTAAACTTTTTCGCATAAATTATTCAATAACTTTTGTAAATGAACTTTATTTGTTGAAATGCTCTTAAATACTTGGCAAAGACTTTTTTGTGTGTACCTTTATCGTTTTTCTCTATAACAACCGTTTGGCCTATGGGTCAAATCAATAATAAGCCGATGATAAGTTGTTTCTAAAATATTTTCTCCTATACTGAAAAAAATGCATGCGTACAATTTTTCAAATCAAATTGTATTTCAAGGCTATATCGAATTTGAAACATTTCTTTGTTGCATCATATTATTTTTTTTATCGTTTTTTTTTTTTAATTACTGGCTAATTTTATGATTTTTTTTCAATTTTAGCGACTTTTTTAATTTTTGATTTTTTTTTTAATTTTTGCGGTTTTTTTAATTTTTGAGATTTTTTCCATTTTGGCGATTTTTTATTTTCATTTTTGTTAATTTTTATGAATTTTGTCGATTTTTTTAAATATATGATTCTTCTTCGAGCTTAAGATCTTTTGTTAAAACGATTGTAAATTATTAATTTCCAATATTTCGTCTCCACATTGGGAGACTTCTTCAGGGAAATTAATTTTAATTTAATTTTAACAATTTTAAAAAATTTAAAAAAAAAGAAGAAAAAAAATAAAAAAGAAGAAAAAAATAAAAAAAAGTTTAAAATTGTTAAAATTAAATTAAGGTAAATTTCCCTGAAGAAGTCTACCAATGTGGAGACGAAATATTGGAAATTAAAAATTTACAATCGTTTTAACAAAAGATCTTAAGCTCGAAGAAGAATCAAATAATAAAAGAAGATCGAAGAAAATAAACAGATTTTTTTAAATGTTATAGATTTTTTTAATTGTTGGGGATTATTATGAATTTTTGCCGATTTTTTAAATGTTAGCGATATTTTTAAATTTTTGCAATTTTTTCGATTTTTTTTTCTATTTTAGCGAATTTTTTAATTTTTTTTTTTCAATTTTAGCGAATTTTTTAATTTTTTTTAGCGATTTTTTTGAAATTGTGTCGAATTTTTATTATTTTTTACTTCATATGGCTTATGATAGTTTGGACCCACAGCTGTGCAATTTTTATTTTACTGGTTGCACTGCTTATAAATGTATCTATTTTTTAAACCTCTTTTGAATTGCTCACAAATATAGTAAGTACTTATGGTGCAACCATAAATATATGTTTTATTTGTTTGATAGAAATAAATACAAACAAGTGTATTAGTCTCATTCTCTATTACTCTCATTCTCGTTTCAATAGATACCGCGTTATTTACTCGCTTAATTACTTTTGTTCGCGATGACCAAAAACTCATGGGCAGTGTTGCCAGGTATGTTGAGCATAAAATCGGCAAATTTTCCAATAAAAATCGTCAAAATCGTCATTTTATTTTCAAAAATCGTCAAAAAAATCGTCAAAACAAAAAATTTTTGTTACAAGTGGGATAAAGTTTTAATAAAAAAAAAGAATTGTAATTCACATTTCAAATGCTCATGTACTATCGGTGTAATATACATAATACGATTCTTTACACTTTTCTGTAATTTAAACTTCGAAAATCATGAAATTTTATAACGATAGCACTTTAGCACTTTAACTGTTAATTCCTTCTACATAAATCTTAAATTCTTTACATAGTTTAGAAATTCTTTAACAATGTTATTTTCTTTAATTATTAAATTTGGACTTCCATTAACGAATTAAAGTTTCAAATTGCATTACATGTGATGAAATTTAAATTTCAATAAATTTTGAAATTTTTGATTATTTCATATTTTTCATTTTGGGTTGGTTTTTAATATTGCTAAAAATTATTTATTATTTAATTATTATTTATATTATTATTTATTTTTATTTAAATATTGTTTATTACTGCATGTTTTTCCATTTTCATATATAAACTGTGAATATCAGAAGTTTCACTTTGGAACACTTTATTTATATTATTATTAGTCCTCTTTTTTAAGCACCGGATTTATTTTTGGATTTATAAATGAGATTATTCGAACTCGATGTTTGTTTCGCAAAAACTTGGATGTTTTTTTTTAATTTAAAAAATATTTATTTTTATCTCAATCTTACACTAATTAAACTTTATAAAAATATAAATATTAAAAACAGCAGGGTTGGCATTCAATAACTTTTCATAATAACGATTGGCTATCACAGTAACACTAATAGCGGAAAGGAAATTTAAAAAAAGCGATTCCATTAAAGACATGTTTCTTCTTATGTAAACGTTTTTAGTTTTCTATTTAACCTGTTTGATTTTGAAATATCTTGAACTAGTTAACGTCAAAATAACGCTAAAATACCGAAACAACAATTTATAACGTTATTTTGTTGATGTAACAAAATCTAATGGGTAGAATTTTGAAATAACCCCTGTAAAGACACATGCCTCTATTGGAATCGTGGCTTTAAAACGTTTATAACGGCATTGGTGTGGCCGTGGCAGGAAGCGCCATTGTAATGAAAAGGTAGTGTTTGCCAACCATGAAAAAAGTAAGCACATACTCAGGGAACTTCTGCTGTAAATATTTGTCGTTGTTTCAGTTGTAATACAATATCTTTATTTTTAAGTGAAAAAACAGTCATTTGTAGAAGAAATTTAATTTTTATTTACAATTGTTGTTCATTTAAAAAACAAACCACATTAAATTACAGTATTATGATTTTACATTCATTTTATACAGTATTTTTTTTTTTTTTTAAAAAATAAAACAAATTAATGTTTGTTTATTTTTTACTGCATTGACTGAACCACTCATTAATAATACAATTGTAGTTAATTTTGTGAACAGTAAAAAACAAATGACTATGTTAGTTGAATTTACTAAAATGGAAGTCGTTCTTTTTTCAAGTGAAATTTCATTTGTTTTTAGCTACATTTGCAGTGGTCTTTACCTTTATTAAGTGCAGAAAATAAATTAAAATAAACCTAACATGAATCCATATAATAACTTTTTTGCTAAACTTTCAATAAAAAATAGTTTTTAATTTTAACGAAATAATAAAAATCCAAAAATAGATCCGGTGATTTTTTAATAATAGCAAATAAACATGTTTGGCTGACATATTAAACGTTTGTCAAAAAATCGTCATTTTGGAAGCAAAAATCGTCAAATCGTCATTTAGTAATTTTGGTACTAAAAATTGTCAAAATGACGATAAATCGTCAAACCTGGCAACAGTGCTCATGGGTGTTCATTGCCCTCCTGGTTACAAAAAAAAATTGAGAATAATCAGTTACCTGTTTGGTTACTCATAGTCAAAGAATAAGTGGTTACTTTAAGATACGAAATAAGTGGTTACTTATAATGATAGAATAAGTAGTTACCTAGGAGATACAAAGTAAGAGGGTGGTAACATTTAAGTTAATTTAAAAAAAAGTATTTAAATTTTTTAAAAATAACTACTTCAGAAAACTTATTTGTAAAAAATTTCAAAACTAATTAATAAATTAGAATAAAAAAACGAAATCGGTACTTATGTAACTATTTACCAGTAACTCATTATTTTGCAATTGCATATAATTACTTCTATACCCCATTATTAGAAATTCATTATGTTGTATTTCAAAGTAATGCTAGAGGTAATATCATTACTTGGTGATCTATATGGTAATGACCTGTCATTATTATTTTTTTGCTGGGATGGTAAAATTTTTTTCAGTGCTCTCAATTTAAGTTTATTTTTGCCATTAGCCTAAAGACTTTTCCTAAAATAACTATACATTTTCTTGTTCTAATTTCAGTGATGTCCATAATCAAATTTTATCTACCCTAACATTTACACAACTATCGAAAATATTTCAACAACGTAAAAATTTTGATTTAAGACGTTTATTAGAAGGCAGTGAACGACTCATAAATAATCTGTTGTTGAACGACAGTACAAATAAGAAAGTAACCAATAATGTTTTTGCCTTTCTAACCAATTCCATACGCTGTTTACCACTACAAACGTCGATGCGCAATAGTATTGTTAGTGCTATAAAGGATAATTGTGGAAAAATTAAGAATTTAGTATTTGCTATATTAATAGCTAAAAATAGATTAATATGTTTGGTGCGTATGAAAAAGTATTCCATACATCCCACAGATTTAAGGTGAATGATTTAAAATATAATTTGTTTATTTAAGAAAATTTAGACTGCACAAGTCTAAAATTTAAACAACTGTAACAACCACTGATCCTAAATATTTCGGCCACGCTTATTTTAATTGCGTAACCAATTTTTTCACTTAAGAGCCAGATTTTTCGACGCAAAATTGAATTAAACTTTTGCATGTTTTAACGAAGTTTTTTATATATAAAACTTTTATGATAAATCCTAATGAGAAGACCTTCAACAACATTTGGGTATCAAATTTGTTTAATAAATATGCAGCATTAACAAGTAAATTCTCATTTTTTTTCTCTCCGATTTTACTATATTTTACTTATTTTACAAATCTGAATACTTATTTCGTGTAAAAAAGATAAAAAACAAAGTGCGGATAAAATGTGATAGAAATAAAATGTGACTAAAATTTATATGACAGCATAACAAAAAAGGATGACCTATGAGTTCATTTTTAAAAATTTCAAAATTCTGCCATAAAAGCTTAAATTTGCCAAAGTTAGTTTAACAAAAATACGAAAAATAGTTTCTAATTTTATTCTAAAACTCATATCAATATATGAAAATTTTTAAAATAAAATTTGAAAATATTTTGTAGACATTCACGGTAATCAACGTTTTTGTTAAACTAACTTTCGCAAATATTCTGATATGTGATTAATTTCACTTTCGATCGAAATTTAAACTTTAATCGATTATAAATTGTTTCAGAAAATACATAATCTACTAAAGTTTATATCAATCGATTCATTTAAGTCAGATATTTTAATTAATGACATTTAATGTTCGCTAAAATTAAAATGTTGCGAAATAATGTGACTTGAAATATTGATTTCGATCGAAAATGAAATACATCACACACCAGATTAACTTTTTTTGTCTGAATTTTGGTACACGTAATTGTTTAATTTTAGGCACATTCGCGTTTTTCCCATGAACCGCACTTTTATTTTTTAATTTTTTAAAACAAATTTGATACCCAAATGTTGTTGAAGGTCTCATTAGTATTTACCATAAAAAAATTTAGAGAAAATATCTTATGAAAATAACAATTATTCAATTTTATAGTAATTAAATGTGCTAAAGTCCCAAAACCTTTTTAACAAATTGTGAAAAACAATCTGCTGTAGGCTTGTCCCTATCCGGATTTCATTCCTGCCCAAGGAAATCTTTAGGGGACTTTGTTATTAGAAATTCTAGAGATATTTGTTAAGTTAAATTACAAACTCAATGAAAATTTCTTGTCCTCGTCTAGGAGGCCATACTCTATATTTCTTTATTAGGAAATTGTAGTAACAGATTATCTACAGAGTTTTTGTTTTCAAATTAATTAATGGACCACTTTCAGGAATTTTCTAGGTTCCCATCATCAGAACACGTTTTGAAAGAAGTGACAATCCCATGCAAAACATCAAACATTCAAACATTTATCCCACTAAATGAGAACTAATATATGAGCTCGAAGTTAAAGATTATCACCATTGATAAATTGAAAACTTGTACATTATGTGCAAGCTCTACCACATTCCCAAAAGTGGTCAATTAATAAATTTGAAAACAAAAATTCTATAGATTATTTGTTAGGACAATATCCTAATAAAGAAATTTAGAGTATGGCCTCGAACTTTAATAATTTTCATTGCACAATTAAAGGTCGAAAAAACATAATATTTATTTTTAATAAAAATTATATCAAACTTGAATATACATTATTTTTAAAATATTATGTTTAAAAAATTTCGGTAAAACATACAAAACTTTAATGTAAATTTTCAAAAAATCTGGACCATAAGTGAAAAAACTGGGTACGCCATTAAAATCAGCATGGCCGAAATATTTAGCATTAGTGGTTTGTTTTCGATTTTGTATCGCTGTGTTATTAATCCTTGTTTTTTTTTTTAGATTAATATTCAATTTAATTGATAGTACAGAATCATTTAAAGCTTCGGAAAATTGGACACCAATATGCTTACCCAAATTTGATATGAATGGTTATTTACATGCTCATGTCTCCTATTTGAAAGATGATTGCCCTGCATGTTTGTTGTTACTTACCGTAGATCGTGATGATTTCTTTACTTTGTCTAATGCTAAAAAAGCCATAACGGAAAGAATGAAAAAATCTCAATGTTTAGAAGCTATTAATGAGGCCGTTTTACATATAACCCATCCGAAACATCAACTTAATGCTCATAATATTGGTATACCGGAATTGAGACATTTTCTATATAAACCAAAATCTACTGCTCAAGTTCTTTGCTCAGAAATTGTACCACCTTATACATCGTTGGATGAATTTGAACGTTTAGAGGCCATTTATTGTGATTTATTGGAAAGGGTACATCATACGGCTAGACCTTTAAAGTTAATATTTGAAGCTAAAAGTACGGAGGTAATATTAGCTTGGTCTACTGCTACCTACGAGCTATTTGCCGTATTTGAACCCTTAACTAAGAAGAGTACGGTCATTAAAAATGTTGATAAACTAATTAAATGGGTCGATAAGGAATATGATATCTATTTTATACGTACCCATCCTACATTTTGATTATGGTTTTTATTTGATGTTATCTAGAAAGTATTGAAGAAGAATTTGTAAATAATTTTACAAAATGTTGTTCATAAATAAACTCAAGTATTCTATTATGTTTCAATTATCTGTTTTGCCAATGAAATCTTTTTAAAGGAATGCTAAAAATTAATGAAAAAATCATCTAAAAGTAAGTGTATATCGTAAAGTTAGTGTATCCGAAACTATGTATTTTAATAAAGTGTAAATAAAAATTGGTTATAATATATAATTCTAAATTACTTTGTGCTTTTAGGTTTTCCTTGATTTGTTTTGCGAATTCAAGAAACCAAATTAATTGTAAATAAAATTTACTTTCAAGATCACACAGGATAATACAGGTAATTTTATTAAATATCATTAAGATACAAATTTAAGCCAAGAAATCGCGTATGAATTGAATAAGTATTAACCTTGCGGGAAAGGGACCTATCACAGGGCATGTCACACAACCACCACAAAAGAACACGTCCCTTAACTAACGCAAACGAACATGTGACTGAATAACCGCTTTTTATCCTTTATCTATTTGTTTAGTTCAGTCGGAGTTCTAACTAGAAAGATTACCCTAATATATACTAGGGTTGTCACTCGAATAAAATTATTCTATTATTTGAACGAACAAAAAGAAAATTCGAACTAACAATTTATAAAACATGATTTTCGAATAACGAATAATTGGAATAAATTTAGACGATTAATCGAATAAAACAGATAATTGAAAAAATACTTTTAATAAAACTTTTTCGAAAAGTTACCAAATTTGGGAAAATTAAATAAAAATAACCGAAATTTTTAATTTTTTTATTAATCGTTTTCCAAGATGTGGACTCTTTAATACCTGACGAAAAAAGTTCCGATATAATCATATCAAATAGTATCACATATAACTAAACATCACATCAGATCTCATCTGATCCCAATAATGGCATACATAAGCTGATCTCATGGTATCTCAAGGGCTCTAATCTCATATAGTTTGATCCGAAAAATGAGCCTATCGAATATGATCAAATTATATATAATTTGATAAAATTTTATCTAATATGTTTTGTAATTAAAAAAAAAATTTAAATGCTTTAGAGATCAGTACTTTTTATTTTAATCCAATTAAGTACTACTTGTAATTCATTTATAAAACGTATAAATATTAATTTTAAAAAATAATGTTAAATCTAAAAATTTATGCACCTTTTTATGAACCTGAAGTTGGAATACATAATAAATTTAAAACGTTAGGTAAAAAAAAAAAAAATTTAACATTTACCGAGGAAGAAAATAAAATTGTTCTCAAAATTTTCAGGTAGAAGACTTAAAGATTGTTTTAAAAGCAGAAATAGTCAGCAAAATTTACGCGTCTTTGTTATACAAAATAATTATAAATAATAAATATTAGGGATCACTACGATATTTTTTTATGAATGATAAATCTCCCTATATAGTACTTCAGCAATTTCAGATTGTTCAAAACAACTATTTGTGGATAACAGATATTTCAGATATGATAATAAAACATATATACAACAAAAAGGACTTCCAATGGGATCTCCAGCTTCTCCAGTTGTGGCCGATATAGTAATGGAGAAATTAATAGATACTTGTATTGAAAAACTGAATGTAAAACCAAAAATAATCACAAAATATGTTGATGATTTATTTTGTAGTATTCCTGATAGTTCAGTTAATGATATTTTATCCACATTTAACTCATTTCATGAGAATATAAGATTTACAATTGAAGAGGAATGCAATTCAAAAATTCCTTATTTAGATACATTAGTAATGAGAAAGGATGAAAATTTAGTGATAAATTGGTATCAGAAACCCACAGCATCAGGAAGAATTATAAATTATTTTTCGAAACACCCCAGAAGAGTTATAATCAATACAGCAAGAAACCTAAGTAATATAGAAAAAATTAAACAAATTTTAGATGATAACAGTTACCCAATTCAATTGACTTGTGAATTAATAAGACAATATAAAAACAGAAATATTTTAAATACAAGAATGGTTACTGAACCTAAAATTTATAAATCTTTGACGTATGTTCCTCTTCTATCTGAAAGAATAGAAAAATCTAATATATATGATAATAAAAAGTATTTAGTAACACATAGAACATGTAACACATTAGGTAAACTACACAGCACAACAAAAGATAAAATAAACAAATTATAAATCTAGAAATTAGAAAATTTAGTTTATAAAATACCATGATGCAAGGGAAATGATAATGAGATTTGTAACAAAGTATACGTAGGTACAACTAAAAATAAACTAAAAACAAGAATCAGAAATACAATAAAACTACTACTGCACAAAAAACAGTATTATCATTACACTGCAGTAACTCAAATCACTATCCCGATTTTGATAATACACTAATTTTGAATACAGAAAACAATTACAGACGCAGATACACTTTAGAAATGCTTCAAATTATGAAAGTACCATTAACACAAAGAATAAACTATAAAACGGACATAGCAAATATTGCTCAGAATTACAGACATTTAGTTAATAGGAATTAAGATAATTATTAGAATGTTAAATAATATATGTTGTTATAATATTTTAGTTAAGATTTTAAATATTGTTAATTTAATTTTGTTTGCTATGATGTTTTTTAAATATTTTTTATTATTGTTTTCTGGGATATTTTTATATTGACAAAAAACAAATATTTATTTCAAAAATTTATTTTCCCGCCTTTTTTAAAATTTGTTATTTCAAAAAATTTTAAAATTGTTAAAATTAAATTAAAATAAATTTCACTGAAGAAGTCTCCCAATGTGGAAACGAAATATTGGAAATTAATAATTTACAATCGTTTTAACAAAAGATCTTAAGCTCGAAGAAGAATCATATACTAATAAATATGCATTTAAAAACCTCTAAAAACTGTTCATTTTAAAACCAGTTGGCATATAAAATTTAACAGATGTTGAGTACCTTTGTATTTCTTTAGTCTATATGTTAGTTGGTTTAAAGCCTACCCGAGTAAAATCGTTTGTATATATTGCATCAATACATTATTTTGTATACCATCATATGTTTCTGTCTGCGAGTGTATTTAACCTGACATAATTATAAAAATTCACATATAAAATTATTTTTGTCAAAAAATTTTAATATGTTGTCATATATAGTTGCGTCTAATCGCATCTCGCTCAATATAAAAAATTAAGTTGTGCAAAAGTGACATTTTTTGAAATCCATGATATCCTTCTCAAAATTTAAATAACAACTCGAAAATTTTCATAGAAATTATCTTAAATGGACATCACAATTTAACATATCAACCTCCAAAAATTTTAGTTTGACATAAAAATTTTGATTGTTAAGCACATAAAATTAAAATTTAATTTTACGTTAAATTTAAATTGGGGTCTTAACACTATCATAAAATTTTTAAAACTTCATCCAACCGAATGAGTTCGGTTGATGAAACCTCGTAAATTCGGTTGTCTCAACCGAATTCAGTTGTCACAACCGAATTCGGTTGCCGCAACTCCCGAATTCAGTTATGACAACAGAATTTACGAAGTTGCAGCAACCGAATCAATTTGGTTGGAAAAAAATCGGTTGACACAACCGAATTTGTTATTTGAGTGAACCCAAATGGTTGATGTATGCCCCATTTTTAGTTTTTGTCGTACTAGCTACACTTTCCAACCGATTTTTCCGAGTGTGATGTGTATCTACAAAGAATAGATGTAGCCTTCAGATCATACCAACATCTTGGATCAATATGGTCTCAGACCTAAATAAGTTGATCCAAAGTTAAAAAAGTGAATTTTTTTTTTTTTTCATAATTTTTGGTTCATATTTTCTTAAACGCTATTGGACATACAGGATCAAACTGTCGGTTTGACATGGTCCAATCCTTCAAGTTTCAAGAAATACAGAGATATTTGGAATTGATTCATTCAATTTCCTGCAGGACAGTGATACCATATGGGACAAATGTATACACTGCCGCTCACTAGAACATTTTATTATTTTTTTTACCAGCTCTCTCATAAACTAACGCTCGAAAAAGTTAGAAATATTAGTTTTATTGATAAATGACATGCATTACTTAAAAACTGTGCAAAAAATGAACGGAAATATTTAAATACTCTCTGTAGAACAAATTTTGTACACTATCACTTGACGGAGAATGGTTACTTTTTATAAAAGCTTTTAAGTTTTTAAGCCACAAGAACAATTTGTTATATTTGTAATCTGCTAGTAGAGGCTAACAAACAACATGCTTACATGTGTGGGTTATCTCTAACAGCTCCAGAGATATTCCCATTTGAAAATGTAAAATTCCAAATTTGGTCCGTTTTCTGCGAATAGCAAGATGCCAATTTTTTTTTTTTTGAAAATCGGATTAGAAACAATAAAAAAGTATATCGAGCACTCAAAATTTTATATGCAAAAAAATCTCTGTTTTGGGTGGTCATATTGCCACACCGGGTGTTTGGAAAGTTAAAACCTTAGCTCGATATTACGTCACTTTGCCTGTTTCAAATTTCATTAGAATCGAACCATTAAGCAAGAAATGGTCGAATTATCTCTAAAAATTTTGATATATATCCCACTGTGCAATGGATATATATGTCCCAAGGATTTTTTCATAGAAGGAGTTGTAAAAAAATATTTTTGACAACACTTTTCTTTAGAAATGTTGGGTCGACAAACTCGACCCCACAAATAAAATTTAAAGTTTTCCAACAGTTGAAGTTAATATAATATATATAATAATAATATTTATCACTCTGTATTCAATTTAAGTAATTTATTTTCACTGGATTGAATCGTATCAAATTGTATAAAACTCAATGTAATATAACACTGTGTGTAATTTTTTAAGTCATGACAAAATAACCATATACGGACACCACTACGTGATAAAAGACTAAAAAAAAGACCCGTGTCTCCCAATTTTTCCCATATTCTCTTTTGTTTATGGGCCGCCAAAGATTTGGGGCCTCGGTATCATTTTCGCAAAAAAGTGATCATTTTCTCAGGCTCATATCTTGCAAACCGTTCAGAATTTCGATTTACTCTCTATGGCAGAGATGATTCTTAACACTGTTTAGGTAGCGCGCAAAAGTGAAAAATTTTTTAATTTAATTTTTTTTCCTTTTTTTCTCCTGTTCAGGTGCATAGGTAGCAAACCCAATTCCCAGGAAGTTTATATGTTCTAGAAATTTGTTTATTGAGATCTTAAGTAAATTTTTGTAGTTGATTATTTACTTGAATTTTGAACGGTTTGCTACCTATGGACCTGAACACGGGAAAAAAGGTAAAAAAATCGAATTTTTTTAAATTTTTTGCGATTTTGATCTGGAAGGTGAAGTTTTTTTGATTTTATATGTTCGCAAGATATGGTTTGCAAGATATGAGCCTGAGAAAATGATCACTTTTTTGCGAAAATGATACCGAGGCCCCAAATCTTTGGCGGCCCATAAACAAAAGAGGATATGACTTTGGGAAAAATTGGGAGACACGGGTCTTTTTTTTTAGTCTTTTGTCACGTAGTGGTGTCCGTATATGGTTATTTTTTTTCGTGTTGCACTGTGTAATCCATTTATATACAATACGATACAATAAGATTGAAGTTTAAACTTAAAAAAAAACTCTTAATTTTGATATAACGACATACAGGATTTCAAAAGGATGACTGTAAACGATATCGAATTAACTTGAAATATGCACGCAGAGAAAAATTCAGCTATTTGCCACGACTCAAATTCGGTTACTACACTCAAAAAAAAAAAGTTTGTAAAGTCAGCAAAATTTTAGTCAGGAGGGTGCTTGCAAAAAAATTGCTAGTGTCAGCAAAATCTTTTGCTGAAAATCAGCGAGCTGATTTTTAGCAACAAAATTAGTAGATTCAGCAAAAGTTTTGCTAACACTTAGTGGATTAGCAATAAAAAAGCCTTGCTAAAAATTAATAATTTTTTTGCTGAATTTTAGTAGACTGAAAAAAACGCAAAAAATTTGTAGAAAAATTGTAATTTAGTTAATTTATTTGCTAAAAATCATAAAACATATTTTTGTGATTCTTTTAAAAATAATTTATATTAATTACGAAATATAAAAATTTTCATTTTCCCACTTTGACGACATGAATTAATTTAATAACTGAAAATATATAGAAATAAATATATATAACATAACAAAAATTTTCTTTCAACTACTTACATCAATGGTTGTCTAAATGATGCTATCTGTTAAAGGACGCAACTGCCGAAGATAATTATAGAAACGAAACGAAAAAATAATCAAAAACAAACGAAACGAAAAAACAACCATTTTTTTGCAATACGAAAAAGGAACCATAAAAATCTACCTAAGATGTGTGTCTTTGTCTTTCGCTTTACTCTGTATATGTATATGTTTGCAATTTGACCACACTAGATTATTAATCTATAAACATTTAGTTTAGAAATACATATTAAATTTAAATATTTTATTTTGTCTTTTATTTAATTAATAGACAGTTATTTTCACAAGCCGGTGACAACGCAAAATTTAAGTTGTTTTAATCCTCAATTTTGTTTTATGTATGAAAAACAGATACAAAAATTTTCCATGGTTGATTTTTTTATATGTCTTATTAGAGTTGTACTTTTTAGTATCATTTTCGTCTTCTCTACTACATCTTGACATGCCGCGACATCTGCTTCATTCTGCGCATATCTTTCAATCTGGTTGTCTTCCACACTATTAATATGCTTATTAGCACAATTTTTTTTAGCAAAATTAATTAGTAAAACATTAGTATAGTATTAGTAAAGCATTAGTATAAAACAGTTAAGTGCTGAATAGGTATAACAAAAATTTTAGCTGAAAACACGATTTTAGCAAAAAATTTGCTTAAAAAAATAGTATACCTGATTTACAAGACGTTTTACTAACTTTTCTACTAACTTATTTTTTGAGTGTAAGACTCAAATTCGGTCATTACGAATTTCAGACGGTTGGCACAGCTTAACATTAGTTTTCGCAACAAAATTTGGTTACTACTACTAATATACACTTTTTAATTCGGTTGTCACTTTATTTCTGTGTGTGTGGGCCTATTTTTAACTTGAAATATGGGCGTATTTTTATTAAATCCTTCAGAAAGATTATATTAAGTATTATTAGCAAAGCCTTTAAGTTTAATCAAAATATGTTGAAATTAAGGTGCATTTTCGCTCAATTTCGCTTTTTTCGCTTTTTACTAAAAGCACAAAACGGGCAATTTTTGGACTGTAGTTATATCTTGGTAAGAGGAATAATTTATGCCTAAAGTTCTTTATTATTATGGATTAGT
The DNA here is from genome assembly GCA_021234595.1 of Delia radicum. Taxonomy (NCBI): domain Eukaryota; kingdom Metazoa; phylum Arthropoda; class Insecta; order Diptera; family Anthomyiidae; genus Delia; species Delia radicum. The sequence goes on from CM037854.1 coordinate 49,621,172, forward strand.
TTTTCACTCTTAACCTATTTTATCTCATATCGCCTAAAATAGCAACGAAAAAAATGTTGGTAGAAGATCATATTGTTTATTTATCGTGCCGAACAAGTGGTACACTCATAATAATCGATGCTAAAAATACAAAAAAATGTCAAAACAACAAAATCTTTTGTAAAATGAACAAATTTTCGTTTATTTTATAAAATTTTTAGTTATTTTGACATTTATTTGTATTTTTACGCATGGATTATTATCAGTGTATAAATTTTATTGCAAAAAAAGCTTAGGCCGGTTTGAGGGTTAATTCGTGGATTGTGCCTTGTGTAATTTTTCTTACTACTGGGTCAGGGATGTTAAAGTTGGTACAATTGTACTTTTTTTGGTACATTTTGACCTTCTAAAGTACCGTTGTACTACCGCGACTCATTTGGTACAATTTAAAAATTCTGCACTTTAGCCACAGTCACGCTGTGTCGACCGTGACTCAACTCGTTAAGAGGTGAGATTACGATGCATAGCTTGATGCTAAGGCAGTGAGTTCAAATACCAGTACGACACCAAAAAAATAAAAAGTTTTTCATATAGAGCAAATTAACCATATAAAATACTTTGTTCAATCGACACATAAATTAACCACTGACGAGTCCCAGGAGGGGGACGAAACTGCGGCAGTCTAGTGTATCCCTTGTGTCCGTAAAATTTTTCAATAAAAATGTTTTCTTCTTCTTCTTCCTGTAAAGAGACTAACTAAAAAAAAAAAAAAAAAATTTTATTTTAATTTTAATTTTTCCTCTTTTTGAATTTTTAGTATAGAAAACAAATTGTCCTTTTAAGGATTTTGCAGAATAAAATTGGCAATTTTTTTTTTTAATATCGATTAAAGATTTACGATTTTTTACAAAATTTATCTGGCAGCTCTGTATGCGACTGGTATTGTGGTGTATAAGGCTCATACATATATTGACACTTGTTGCAGCCAACTTCACTTTTATTTTGAATTTATTAAAATTCTGAAGAAGTGAAAATTAAATTATTATTAAAGAAATGAAAGAAAATCCCAAACAATCTTATATATTTTTAATTTATAACGAGCTTCCAATCTCCGTTTATTTACAAAAATAAAGCAAATCTAACATATTAGCTAGGTTGATACTAGTATTTCGATCTGGCTAAAGATCTCATCAGAACCCGATCTTTTAGAAAAGTTAGAGCCTCCATAATAGGCAGAACTTTAACAAAAAACCGATTAATCATTAATTTTGCTCCATTCTTGTCCTCTTAGTAAAAATATTACTTCAGCCAGAGTAAAAACTTAAAACAAGAAGTATTGTACCTCTTCTAGTAAAAATGTTCCCGAATGAAATTACAAATTTTGATTCAATAAATAATCAATTTAGAGCTTTAGCTGATGTTGAGCAACTGAAGTCGTTAAAAAATTAAAACATTTGTAGTTTTTGGTCGGTAGTAGCTAATTTTCAAAATGAACTGAATGTCAATATGTTTTCAGACATTTCTAGTTGTTGCTGGAATTTTATCCATTCCACACGTCTGCAAATGTGGAAAGAGTTTTTTCTTTTCAAAATATAATAAAAACTAAGGAAAGAAACAGACTACATTAGCCAACACTATCAAGTCTCATACAGACAAAGGATTGGTTAAGATCGACAAATTCATGCTGCTATGATGTAGAAATTCCAAATAGTTTATTAACTAAACAAATAATTCCATGATTTGGTCTCATACATTCATAAGACTTTTTTATGCCTTATTTTATTCATACATATAATGTATGTTATTGGAAGGTTTTGTTTTTTTTTTCTGTACAAGTGAATTGTTATGTAATTTTTTTGTTTTTATAAATTTAAAAAAATGGTACCGTAAAGGTCCAAAAAGTACAATTTTTTTTGGAGGTTGGTACAAAATTGAAAACCCCATTTAACATTCCTGTACTGGGTATATAAAAAGGACAATGATAAAACAT
>CM037854.1:49623240-49752780 GCA_021234595.1 Delia radicum
GCAGATACACATCACACTCGGAAAAAAATCGGTTGGAAAGTGTAGCTTAGTACGACAAAACTAAAATGGGGGCATATATCAATCATTTGGGTTCACTCAAATAACAAATTCGGTTGTGTCAACTATTTTTTTCAACCAAATTGATTCGGTTGCTGCAACTTCATTAAATTATGTTGTCATAACTAAATTCGGGTGCGGCACTCGAATTCGGTTGTGACAACTGAATTCGGTTGAGACAACCGAATTTACTGAGGTTGCATCAACCGACTCAATCGGTTGATGAAGTTTTAGAACTTTTATGTAGTGTTAAGACCCCAATTTAAATTTAACGTAAAATTAAATTTAATTTTATATGCTTAACAATCAAAATTTTTATGTCAAACTAAAATTTTTGGAGTTTGAATATTTTAAATTGTGATGTCTAATTTAAGATAATTTCTATGAAAATTTTCGAGTTGATATTAAATTTTGAGAGGATAGTCATGGATTTCAAAAATTGTCACTTTTGCACAACTTAATTTTTTATATTAAACGAGATGCGATTAGACGCAACTATATATGACAACATATTAAAATTTTTTGACAAAAATAATTTTATATGTGAATTTTTATAATTATGTCAGGTTAAATAAACTCGCAGACAGAAACATATTATGGTATACAAAATAATGTATTGATACAATATATACAAACGATTTTACTCGGGTAGGCTTTAAACCAACGAACATATAGACTAAAGAAGTACAAAGGTACTCAACATCTCGTCGTATGAATATTGGTGAGACCTATAGACCATTTCTGGCAAAATTGAGTTAGGAATTGATTATATATGATGTGTCCTCTTTCTAAATCTTTAATCCGTTTTTATATACCTCGTATCAATTAGGAGATATCCAGCCCCATATGTGCTGCGTATCCCTATTTTTACAAATTTCTTAACATTGGTATGGTGTATTGACCACTTTTTGGCCAATGAGTCAAACTTTCTATTGAAAAATAAAAACATTATTCGTCAATCTTGGTTTGACACATTTGAAAAAAGCAACGCATATAAAACAAAAAACAATAAAAATAGTTTATGCATTGGTTTTGCACTATGACAACCTAGTTTTATAATGGTTAAAAGAAAAAAAACTTTTGACCTACTTGAAAGAACAACAATAAATTGTGATAAAAAGGGCTTTTAGGCCATATAATAAAAAAAAATCTTTTTTTAAAAAATTGTTGATAACTCTGGATACTCAGTGCAAAAAGGCGTAAAATTAACAATATTGTTTATAATAAATTCAGCTATAGATATAGCAAATAAAAAAGAAAACCTATCTTGTAGAAATTTAATAATTGTGTTGTAAGCTTTCTTTATCGTTTTTCTCGCAAAAACGTTTTTGGTCGGTGCGGCTCTCCAATAATCAATCGACGATCTGTTAAATTTTATATGCCAACTGGTTTTAAGATGAACAGTTTTTTTAGAGGTTTTTTAATGCATATTTTTTGGTATATATAAACAGAATTTTGTGTTAATTATGCAAAACTTATTCTGAGAATGCATTAACCAACACAAATTAAATTTAAAATTTAATTAAAATTGCTTAAAAGCATGAATATTAATTAAAAGTACCACTGTTAACACATTTTTCGAAACTTTGTTAACACCAGTTCGGGTTTTTAGAAGAGAGCGTTTGAAACGACTTGTTTAAACAAGTGAAACACCCAACCCTTATAACTTGCGTAATGGATTCTAAATTTTAAAAAACGTAATAGTTTCCTAGTACCACTATAAGCAGTTTACTTTCTACCACTGATTCTGTTTTGTGGTTAACAAAATAGTTGTTTTGAACAATCTGAAATTGCTGAAGTACTATAGGGAGATTTATCTTTCATAAAAAAATATCGTAGTGATCCCAACAATTACAATTATTTTGAATAACAAAGACGCGTAAAGTTTAAAATTTAAAATTTTTTTTTAATTACAAAACATATTAGATAAAATTTTATCAAATTATATATAATTTGATCATATTTGATAGGCCCATTTTCGGATCAAACTATTAGAGTTTAGAGAACATGAGATACCATGAGATCAGCTAACGTATGCCATTATTCGATCAGATAAGATGTGATGTTATGTTTAGTTGCGTTATATGTGATACTATATGATTATATCGGAACTTTTTTCGTCGGGATTAATAAAAATTCAAATTTTCGGTTATTTCTTCATTTTATTTTGTTTATTACCATTTTTTATAAAAATGTTCACAAATTTGGTAAATTTTCGAAAAAGTTTTATTAAAAGTAATTTTTTTTCAATTATCTGTTTTATTCGATTAATCGTCAAAATTAATTGCAATTATTCGTTATAAAATCATTCAAAATTCAAATTGTTCATTCGAATTTTCTTTTTGTTCGTTCGATTAATCGAATAATTTTATTCGAGTGACAACCCTAGTATATATTAGGGAAATCTTTCAAGTTAGAACTCCGACTGAACTAAACAAATAGATAAAGGATAAAAAGCGGTTATTCAGTCACATGTTCGTTTGCGTTAGTTAAGGGACGTGTTCTTTTGTGGTGGTTGTGTGACATGTCCTGTGATATGTCCCTTACCCGCAGGGTTAATACTTATTCAATTCATACGCGATTTCTTGGCTTAAATTTGTATCATAATGATATTTAATAAAATTACCTGTATTATCCTGTGTGATCTTGAAAGTAAATTTAATTTACAATAAATTTGGTTTCTTGAATTCGCAAAACAAATCAAGGAAAACCTAAAAGCACAAAGTAATTTAGAATTATATATTATAACCAATTTTTATTTACACTTCATTAAAATACATAGTTTCGGATACACTAACTTTACGATATACACTTACTTTTAGATGATTTTTTTCATTAATTTTTAGCATTCCTTTAAAAAGATTTCATTGGCAAAACAGATAATTGAAACATAATAGAATACTTGAGTTTATTTATGAACAACATTTTGTAAAATTATTTACAAATTCTTCTTCAATACTTTCTAGATAACATCAAATAAAAACCATAATCAAAATGTAGGATGGGTACGTATAAAATAGATATCATATTCCTTATCGACCCATTTAATTAGTTTATCAACATTTTTAATGACCGTACTCTTCTTAGTTAAGGGTTCAAATACGGCAAATAGCTCGTAGGTAGCAGTAGACCAAGCTAATATTACCTCCGTACTTTTAGCTTCAAATATTAACTTTAAAGGTCTAGCCGTATGATGTACCCTTTCCAATAAATCACAATAAATGGCCTCTAAACGTTCAAATTCATCCAACGATGTATAAGGTGGTACAATTTCTGAGCAAAGAACTTGAGCAGTAGATTTTGGTTTATATAGAAAATGTCTCAATTCCGGTATAGCAATATTATGAGCATTAAGTTGATGTTTCGGATGGGTTATATGTAAAACGGCCTCATTAATAGCTTCTAAACATTGAGATTTTTTCATTCTTTCCGTTATAGCTTTTTTAGCATTAGACAAAGTAAAGAAATCATCACGATCTACGGTAAGTAACAACAAACATGCAGGGCAATCATCTTCCAAATAGGAGACATGAGCATGTAAATAACCATTCATATCAAATTTGGGTAAGCATATTGGTGTCCAATTTTCCGAAGCTTTAAATGATTCTGTACTATCAATTAAATTGAATATTAATCTAAAAAAAAAAAACAAGGATTAATAACACAGCGATACAAAATCGAAAACAAACCACTAATGCTAAATATTTCGGCCATGCTGATTTTAATGGCGTACCCAGTTGTTTCACTTATGGCCCAGATTTTTTGCAAAATTACATTAAAGTTTTGTATGTTTTACCGAAATTTTTTAAACATAATATTTTAAAAATAATGTATATTCAAGTTTGATATAATTTTTATTCAAAATAAAAATTATGTTTTTTCGACCTTTAATTGTGCAATGAAAATTATTAAAGTTCGAGGCCATACTCTAAATTTCTTTATTAGGATATTGTCCTAACAAATAATCTATAGAATTTTTGTTTTCAAATTTATTAATTGACCACTTTCAGGAATGTGGTAGAGCTTGCACATAATGTACAAGTTTTCAATTTATCAATGGTGATAATCTTTAACTTCGAGCTCATATATTAGTTCTCATTTAGTGGGATAAATGTTTGAATGTTTGATGTTTTGCATGGGATTGTCACTTCTTTCAAAACGTGTTCTGATGATGGGAACCTAGAAAATTCCTGAAAGTGGTCCATTAATTAATTTGAAAACAAAAACTCTGTAGATAATCTGTTACTACAATTTCCTAATAAAGAAATATAGAGTATGGCCTCCTAGACGAGGACAAGAAATTTTCATTGAGTTTGTAATTTAACTTAACAAATATCTCTAGAAATTCTAATAACAAAGTCCCCTAAAGATTTCCTTGGGCAGGAATGAAATCCGGATAGGGACAAGCCTACAGCAGATTGTTTTTCACAATTTGTTAAATAAGTTTTGGGACTTTAGCACATTTAATTACTATAAAATTGAATAATTTTTATTTTCATAAGATATTTTCTCTAAATTTGTTTATGGTAAATACTAATGAGACCTTCAAATGTTGTTTGGGTATCAAATTTGTTTTAAAAAAAATAAAAGTGCGGTTCATGGGAAAAACGCGAATGTGCCTAAAATTAAACAATTACGTTTACCAAAATCCAGACAAAAAAAGTTAATCTGGTGTGTGATGTATTTCAGTTTCGATCGAAATCAATATTTCAAGTCTCATTATTTCGCAACATTTTAATTTTAGCTAACATTAAATGTCATTAATTAAAATATCTGACTTAAATGAATCTATTGATATAAATTTTAGTAGATTATGTATTTTCTGAAACAATTTATAATCGATTAAAGTTTCAATTTCGATCGAAAGTGAAATTAATCACATATCAGAATATTTGCGAAAGTTAGTTTAACAAAAACGTTCATTACCGTGAATGTCTACAAAATATTTTTAAATTTTATTTTAAAAAATTTCACATATTGGTATGAATTTTAGAATAAAATTTGAAAATATTTTTCGTATTTTTGTTAAACTAACTTTCGCAAATTTAAATTGTTATGGCAGAATTTTAAAATTTTTTAAGATGAACTCATAGGTCATCCTTTTTTATTATGCTGTCATATAAATTTTAGTCACATTTTATCCGCACTTTCTTTTTTATCTTTTTTACACGAAATAAGTATTCAGATTTGTAAATAAGTAAAATATAGTAAAATCGGAGAGAAAATAATGAGAATTTACTTGTTAATGCTGCATATTTATTAAACAAATTTGATACCCAAATGTTGTTGAAGGTCTTCTCATTAGGATTTATCATAAAAGTTTTATATATAAAAAACTTCGTTAAAACATGCAAAAGTTTAATGCAATTTTGCGTCGAAAAATCTGGCTCTTAAGTGAAAAAATTGGATACGCAATTAAAATAAGCTTGGCCGAAATATTTAGGATCAGTGGTTGTTACAGTTGTTTTAATTTTAGACTTGTGCAGTCTAATTTTTCTTAAATAAACAAATTATATTTTAAATCATTCACCTTAAATCTGTGGGATGTATGGAATACTTTTCATACGCACCAAACATATTAATCTATTTTTAGCTATTAATATAGCAAATACTAAATTCTTAATTTTTCCACAATTATCCTTTATAGCACTAACAATACTATTGCGCATCGACGTTTGTAGTGGTAAACAACGTATGGAATTGGTTAGAAAGGCAAAAACATTATTGGTTACTTTCTTATTTGTACTGTCGTTCAACAACAGATTATTTATGAGTCGTTCACTGCCTTCTAATAAACGTCTTAAATCAAAATTTTTACGTTGTTGAAATATTTTCGATAGTTGTGTAAATGTTAGGGTAGATAAAATTTGATTATGGACATCACTGAAATTAGAACAAGAAAATGTATAGTTATTTTAGGAAAAGTCTTTAGGCTAAAGGCAAAAATAAACTTAAATTGAGATCACTGAAAAAAATGTTACCATCCCAGCAAAAAAATAATAATGACAGGTCATTACCATATAGATCACCAAGCAGCGGCGTACCCAGGATTTTGTTTCGGGGGGGCCCAATTTTGTTTTTTATTAAATTTTTTTTTGTTTGAAAAGCATATAATTTTTTACATACCAGAGCCTATATTTAATATTTTATATCTATTAAATAAGTTTTGAATGGGAAAGTTAACAACACTTTCATGCCCAGTAAATCTATCTTTCATACTTGCTATAACTTCTTCTAAATAGGGAATAAACAACACTGCTCTATAGTAATCCTTTGGGTCAGCTGCTTGTAAATTTGATCGATATTTCTGTGTTCCAACGCGTCTTGGTAGTTGTGGCTCAATACCATACGCCGCACAGTTAGACAGCCCTATAGTAACCGCGGCAAAAAATGGTTTTTGCCGTGTCGCCCAATTTGGATGAAAGTATATTAACAGATATATGAGTAACAATTCCCTGAAATTTCAGCCTCATAACTTCATTACTTTTTGGTCTAGAAAGTTGAGGTATGCCAACGCGCTTGAAATATGTTAGTTCAATATGTAATATTCAAAAGCTTATTAATAAAAAAATACATAATAAATAAACATTTAAAGTATTTTTTTAATTAATTTAGTTGTTGTAGAATGAGTAGATGAAAAAATAAATTAAAAAAAAAAAACACAAAAAAAAATTGCTTAACAACAGAATTGTGGTGTAAAAATTGAACATTTTGCATTTTCAATGGACTAGGAAATATAGAGCAGCCCCTCGCCGTAGGTGCAGACTTATATCAAATGAAAGATTGAAGTCTCAGCTTTCATTTAAAGTGAAGGACATATAGCAAAAGTTTGCAAAAGTACTTTAAACATAAAAAAACTACAAAAAATACGCAACGCGCACATTCTGTCGCTATAGCATGCAATAGCATGTTTACAAATCATTCTCATTCTCATTCACGGCAGCAAAATGGTATCTGAGGCTATATTGCCAATAGGTTTGTTTGCAATTTTTATTTTTGAAAGTATTTTTTTAAATTTTATTTAATATTAACTTTTTTTTGCTACAGGAATGTTATCCGAAGAAGCGCAAGAAGCAATGAATAAGGAGTATAGAAACTGTAGGCTATTCCATTCTCGTAAAAATTCACGTATTTCTACGAATGAAGATGTAATGCACTAGTTGCAAATATCATCAGATCCTTATATTAATTCATTTAGAATGAGAATGAAATTGAAAAAATTAGAATACCATAATGATATTAAAAAATTATTGATAGAATGAAAAAAAAAATTGTTCTTTTTTATTGCATTTCAATGGGAGGTGGGCGTAATAGTGGGCGTGTTATTGTAATTTTTGCATGAAACATTTTAAATGATATAAATTACAGTAATATCAAATTTGAAGGTTGTACCTAAGATATTTTAGAAAATATGTCACTTTTTATGTTGAGGTTGTATGGGTGGTGGGGGTAAAAGTGGGCCAAAGTTCAAAATTTTTTTCCGATAATGTTTGTAACAATATAACATTCAAGTATACCAAAATTGAAAGTTATACCTAAAGTATTACGGACAATACGGCATTTTACAAATTTCGATTGTATTGGAGGTGTTCGTAAAAGTGGCGAATTTTCTTAATTTTTTTTTTTTTTAAACTGGAATTATCTCAAAAATAACCTGTTTCAGAGCTCTACAATGACTCCTTGCATTTAATGCCGGCGTTGTCTCACTGTGCGCCGTTACCATATTAATGGTCTCAGTGTAAATTAAAAAGAATTCTTCTTCGGCATTTGTGCGCATTGTGCTTAACATGTCAATTACTACATGGATGTGATCGTACGCCTTAATAATATCTAAATTGACAGACTGTAAGAATTTGGACAAGTTGTGCGTGATATTTAAAATTTTATTGCAAATTGCGACATTCAGAATAAATTCGAATTTACATATTCGGTTTTGTAAACTTTTTCCAATATTACAGCATTCTTACAGTATGCCTTTTTAGTACTTACCATTTGACAGCTTCGTTAGTGTTGCAATCAAAAATATATATTCTCAATTAATAATAATTCACATTTTCAAAAATAGAGGGTGTTGTATTCAAAAACAAGGTTTATATAACATAATACACCCAACTCTATTATTTTTTTATACATTATGTAAACTCAAAAAATATTATAAATTCATTTATTACATACTAACCAAAACAAAAATAAAATAAAAAATCGAAAATATTTCGGGGGGGGCTTTGTCCCCCAGCCCCCCCCCCTGGGTACACCACTGTCAACAAGTAATGATATGTTATTACCTCTAGCATTACTTTGAAATACAACATAATGAATTTCTAATAATGGGGTATAGAAGTAATTATATGCAATTGCAAAATAATGAGTTACTGGTAAATAGTTACATAAGTACCGATTTCGTTTTTTTTTATTCTAATATTATATTTATTAATTAGTTTTGAAAATAATTTACAAATAAGTTTTTCGAAGTAAAGTTATTTTTAAAAAATTTAAAAACTTTTTTTTAAATTAACTTAAATGTTACCACCCTCTTACTTTGTATCTCCTAGGTAACCACTTATTCTATCATTCTAAGTAACCACTTATTCCTTATCTTAAAGTAACCACTTATTCTTTGACTATGAGTAACCAAACAGGTAACTGATTATTCTCAATTTTTTTCTTGTAACCAAGAGGGCAATGACCACCCATGAGTTTTTGGACATCGCGAACAAAAGTAATTAAGCGAGTAAATAACGCGGTATCTAGTGAAACGAGAATGAGAGTAATAGAGAATGAGACTAATATACTTGTTTGTATTTGTTTCTATCAAACAGATAAAACATATATTTATGGTTGTACCATAAGTACTTACTGTATTTGTGAGCAATTCAAAAGAGGTTTAAAAATAGATAAATTTATAAGCAGTGCAACCAGTAAAATAAAAATTACACAGCTGTGGGTCCAAACTATCATAAGCCATATGAAGTAAAAAATAATAAAAATTAGACAAAATTTCAAAAAAATCGCTAAAAAAAATTAAAAAATTCGCTTAAAATTGAAAAAAAAAATTAAAAAATTCGCTAAAATAGAAAAAAAATCGAAAAAATTGCAAAAATTTAAAAATATCGCTAACATTTAAAAAATCGGCAAAATTCATAATAATCCAAAACAATTAAAAAAATCTATAACATTTAAAAAAATCTGTTTAATTTTCTTCGATCTTCTTTTATTATATGATTCTTCTTTGAGCTTAAGATCTTTGTTAAAACGATTGTAAATTTTTAATTTCCAATATTTCGTCTCCACATTGGGAGACTTCTTCAGGGAAATTTACCTTAATTTAATTTTAACAATTTTAAACTTTTTTTTTATTTTTTTCTTCTTTTTTTATTTTTTTAATTTGTTAAAAATTTTTAAAATTGTTAAAATTAAATTAAAATTAATTTCCCTGAAGAAGTCTCCCAATGTAGAGACGAAATATTGGAAATTAATAATTTACAATCGTTTTAACAAAAGATCTTAAGCTCGAAGAAGAATCATATATTTAAAAAAATCGACAAAATTCATAAAAATTAACAAAAATGAAAATAAAAAATCGCCAAAATGGAAAAAATCTCAAAAATTAAAAAAACCGCAAAAATTAAAAAAAAAATCAAAAATTAAAAAAGTCGCTAAAATTGAAAAAAATCATAAAATTAGCCAGTAATTAAAAAAAAAACGATAAAAAAAAAATAATATGATGCAACAAGAAATGTATCAAATTCGATATAGCCTTGAAATACAATTTGATTTGAAAAATTGTACGCATGCATTTTTTTCAGTATAGGAGAAAATATTTTAGAAACAACTCATCATCGGCTTATTACTGATTTGACCCATAGGCCAAACGGTTGTTATAGAGAAAAACGATAAAGGTACACACAAAAAAGTCTTTGCCAAGTATTTAAGAGCATTTCAAAAAATAAAGTTCATTTACAAAAGTTATTGAATAATTTATGCGAAAAAGTTTAAATGCTCATAGTTACTTGGCAACGATTTTTTTTTTTGTGTACCCACATTTTAATTTTTGTATGCAAAATTGCCAGGTAGATCAAATTTGGTACTAGATATCTCAGATATGATGCAAGATAATGCGAAACGGGTTTCGGAATTAGAAATCGGATATTTACGTTATATATAATACATAACTAACTCAATTTTTCAAAATTGGTCGGTGGGTCAAACCAATAATAAACCGAAGTCATATAAAATTTAAATTTTTGTATGGGAAAAAACAAATTCTTAAAATGCAAGTTATATCGAAATAAAAAAAAAACCTGACTTTACTTACTTTAATTGCATTTGTAATTGTGTAACACTCATGTTTGTCCTTGAAGCAGCTACCAAAATAAGATGACTCTTATTCATAAAGACAAATTGTATACCTTTGGCATGTATTGAAGTTATAACATCTTGAGTATTTTCCACAAAACTAACCAGGGCCTGTATTATGCCAAATAGTATGGCCAATTTGTCTTCAGTGCCATGCAGGGAATAAATAGGCTTTCCCGCATCACTTAGAATAAATATATGCTTTTTATGGCCACGCCATATAGGATCTTGTAGCAATGCATTTTCAGTACTAGTTAGGGAAGTTGGTTTGGGTAACGGTTCTGTAGTTACAACAACCTCTTCAAAATCATTAGATAGCTCAGATGTTGTTGGAGTTTCAGTGTCAGTTGTAGTTTCCATTTTTTGTAAATTATTAGCTAAAGTTGGCTCCGTTTTTGCAATGGGGTCTATAGCTGATAGTGTATGCAGGTTTTCAAGTGGTTCTTGTTGTGTTGTATGTACATCTGTAAATGAATGTTAATATTCTTTATTATGAGTACTCAATTCCTGATGACTTAAAATTGTCTTCCACTACATACCTAACTCAGTTACTGATCTACCACATTTAGCACAACAATATTCATCGCATACTGCTCCATCTCTTCGTATTTTGTAATTTCTATTTCGTCTATACTTTTGGAAGCACAACAATCAACATCACTATTTTCTGCATCGAAAAATTCCGTATTTATTGTAGAATTTGTTGCTATTGTGGGTGTCTCTGAACTTTTGTTATTGGACATCTTGCCTGACGTTCTTTTACCGATTTTATTAAAGTATTTCTAATTTTTTATGATAATGTACACATAGTAAATATTTTACACTAAATTGTATTGTTTTTAGTTGAATTTTTAAAACAAAAATTTGCAGAGAAACAAAAAAAGTAATTCTATTGTAAATTTTTTAGAAATTGTGACAAAACTATTTTAATATGGCATCACTGATTTTAGTCAGCTGTTTAATTGGGAATGCCAGATTTATATCCTATCATTAAGGGGTAGTGTTTTTTAAATTTAATAATGAAAATCGAGTTAAATCCAATTACAAATCAGCCTCGTTTACATTATAGAATTTGGCAGATAAACTGGATTTTGGCTTGACAACAACAATATTTTGTAAACAAAACAAAATAAATAAAATAACTTCAAACTGAAAATTTTTCTAAAAAGTTATTAATTCACTGGCGAAAGACAAAATTTGCACCGATTATGATAATTTCGGTGAAAAAAATGTTTTTTATAGGGGATGACTTTTTGGAAGGACGATATTTGATTGTTTCTTCTGTTCACCATATCAATGATGTTTGCACAAATGTCTTCGCCGGAAACAAAAATAAGTAACTGGATGATGAATTGAATTTATTCTTCAGTAAAAATTACATTTTTTTTCAGTAAAAATTACATTAAATTAAATAAATTTGTTTTCTTTGTTTACATTTTTTTCCACAAGGTGATGCTACATTTTGAAAATTTCTATCACAAAATAGGGAAAACATAGTGTTGGACGTCATTTTAAACCAGATTCTCCGACCATATAGTTATGAATCTGGTTTGAAAGTACGTTTCATAACCAGATTGTCTCCAAAATCAGGTTTAAACCAAATGACAGGTATAACGTAAATTCACTATAAGCTGCATTTACCCGCGAAATACAGTTTAAACTTCATTTCGAAATATAGTTCTGGTATCATTTTATATGCTACCATATGATCGAAATCTAAATAAAATTTATGAAATTTAAATAAATTTAGCTTTATTAAATTTAGTATGATTCTCCGAAAAAAAGGGGCGTTTGGTGTATTTTCTAATCTAACAAAGGTAGACAATCGAAATTTGGCAGCAAACAAAGTATTGTTTATTATTCGAATGTTTTAGTGGTAAAAACGGACGGGAAGTAAAAAAAATCGATTTTAGACCCATTTTTTTGTGGGTAGGAGGAGAAGGTACAGGTACCTATAACAAGAATCTGAATTCAAAATATAAATATATCCACAAACAAAAAGTCGATAGTTACAATAGAAGCCAAAACTAAAAGCGAAAAAATGTTCCCATACATTTTGTATGAAACGCTTAATTTTGCCAGTAGCCGATTTTTAGTATTTCATACAAAGTGTATGAGGACATACATCTTTTCGCTTTCAGTTTTTATTGCGAACAAACTCTTAAGCATCAAATACACATGCAATAGTAAGGCATTTTCGTTTTTGTTCTTTATTCTTTTACAATGTGGTAATAGATTAAAGAACAAAATCGGGATATTGTGCAATAATATTCCTAGTGAATGTGTGCCTTTATACTATGTTTCCACTTACGTTTTTTGAGCAAAACACGTGTTTTGGTTAAACAAATGTATATCCAAAATATATTTTATTTCAAAACACAAATATATTTTATTTCAAAACACTCAGTGGAAACGTAGTATTACTTGGCACCCGTAAAACGAATTATCGGCTACCTAGTACTCAAATACTCTGTACTATTACAACACTACCGTTTATTGAATAATTCTGGCGAGGAATCGGTTCTTTTAAGAAAATAAGAAATTTACTGGAAAAAATGTTAACACAACCTTTAAGAAATGGTAAATTATTTATTAAACTACAATTCGAATTATCCTTTTTTAACATTTTATTAAAATATAGTTTGCAGATTCTCATTAATACGCCACTTAAGACCACAATCCACTGCAGCTCTGGCCAACGAAACAACACCACAACCTGAAAGTGAAGATATTTCCGCAATAGAACAACAGATTCTAAAACATCCCGACTATTTTCAAGTACACAATCTATTTACGGTTAGAGATCTCTTTAATGCCCGTGTACACTATGGCCATAAAGAGGGCTCTTTGGATCAACGTATGAGTCCTTATATTTATGGAAATCGTTTGGGCCATTTAATATTCGATTTAGATAAGACAGCCACGCATTTAAGGGATGCCCTTAATATAACAGCCCATATAGCATTCAGGGATGGTATTATTTGTTTTTTCAATCGTAATGCTTTAAATGCACACATGGTAGAGAAAAAAGCTATGGAAGCGGGTGAATTCTCTCATACTCGTTTCTGGCGTGGTGGTATCTTCACTAACGCCAATGTACAATTTGGTGCTGTAACCCGTTTGCCCGATTTATGTATTTTCCTTAATACACAAAATAATGTTTTGACACAACATGTAGCGGTAAGAGATTCTGCTAAAATGGCCATTCCCACAGTGGGTATAGTGGATAGTAATTGTAATCCAAATTTGATAACATATCCCGTACCCGGTAATGATGATTCTCCAGCAGCCATTGAATTATATTGTGAACTCTTTAAGGCGGCTATTGCTAGGGGTAAACAAAAGAGGCGTGAGTTATTGGGAGATACAGCGCCAGCATTGGAAACTCCTAAGAGTTCTAATACAAATTAAACTTTTTCTTTTTATTATATTATTACTTTCCGTTGTATTGTTATAAAAAAAATAAAGTGCAGTTAAAATTAACATTGATTGCTGGGAGATATTCCATTTTCTAACGTCAAATAGTGAAATCTTTTTTTTTTAAAAAGTGAACTTTTTCACATAAACGATCGCATTTCAACACGGGAAAAATAGGCATTCTTATTGCAAAAAAATTATAAAACAGAGAATTTAACGTTTTAATTTAAATAATTTTAACTAAAAACAATGAAGTCTTTGTTGCTTCAAAATATTCCGAAATATAATTTCTACAAGAATTAAGAAAATATTTATAAAAATTTTTTATAAAAATTAAGTTCAAGTTGGATTTTGACTGTATTTTATATAATTTTTAACACACATTCTAGACAAAGAAATCCCGAAAATGTCATTTTCAAAATAATTAAAAAAAAACTTTAATTTCATGCCAAACATTGAATTCCATTTTGATTGAATTCCCCAAAAATCTAATCCACTTTTTATTTAAATGGGATGTATTCTTTTTTAATCAGTCGCAGGGAATTCATTAATTAATTCAATCAATTTCTCTCATCCGATTTCATCAATCAATGGGAATTTAATCGTATTTTTACTGCTATAGGAATAAAAATAAGTTAGTAAAACGTCTTGTACATCAGGTATACTACTTGTCAGCAAATTTTTTGCTAAAATTATGTTTTCAGTGAAAATTTTAGTTATACTTATTCAGCACTTAACTGTTTTGATAAAATGTTTTCCTAATATTTTCCTAATGTTTTACTAATTTATTTTGCTAAAAAAAATGTGTTAATAAGCACATTAATAGTGTGGACGACAACCATATTGAAAGATATACGCAGAATGAAGTAGATGTCGCTGCATGCCAAGATGTAGAAGAGGATTAAAATTATACTAAAAAGTACAACTCTTCTAAAACATATAATAAAATCAAACATGAAAGATTTTTGCATCTGCTTTTCATACATAAAGCAAAATTGTGGATTAAAATAACTTAAATTTTGCGTTTTCACCGGTTTGTAAAAGTAATTGTCTATTAATTAAATAAAAGACAAAATAAAATGTTTAAGTTTAATAAAGAATAATTTTGTATTTGTAAACTAACGCCCGTATTCATAAAAAATCTTAATTCAGATTTCAAAAACATTTTAAGTCTTAAAACTGTATACATAAACGAATATTTGCTTAAAATATCTATTTTAAACCTTGTGTAAAATCGCGTATGAATACAGTTTTAAGGCTAAAATTTGTGTTTTAACTAAAATGTATTTGAAATTCTGTTTAATATCTGTATGAACATGGGGGTAAATGTTTAAAAGAGATTAATAATGTAGTGTGTTCAAATTGCAAACAAATATACGGACAGGTAGACAGACTTAAGCGAAAGACAAAGACACACATCATAGGTAGATTTTTATATTTCCTTTTTCTTATTTCAAAAAAGGGTTGTATATGTCCTCTTATATTTTTTTTTTCTTTTCGTTTCTATAATTATCTGCTGCATTTGCTTTTCTTTAAAAGATAGCATCATTTAGACAACCATTGATGTAAGTAGTTGAAAGATAATTTTGTTTATGTTATACATATATAATTATTTCTATTTGTAGATATTACATTAATTCATGTCGTCAATGTGGGAGTATGATCATTTTTGTAACGTATTGTAAATTATTTTAAAAAGAATCACAAAAATGTGTTTTATGATTTTCAGCAAATAAATTAAGTAAAGTATAATTTTTTTTACTAATTTTTTAAGTTTTTTTTCAGTCTACTAATATTCAGCAAAAATTTTATTAATTTTTAGCAAGGGTTTTTTAATTTCTAATCCACTAGGTGTTAGCAAAACTTTTGCTGAATCAACTCATTTTGTTGGTAAAAATCAGCACGCTGATTTTCAGCAAAAGATTTTGCTGACTAGCATTTTTTTTTGCAGCACCCTCCGATTGTTTTAAATTTTGACTTTTTGACAGTTTTTAATTTTTTTTTTTTACTTTTGGAGAATTCTTTCAATTTCGGAATTTTTTTTTGTTTTTTTTTTAAGTTTGACGTATTTTTAATTGTTGCTAATTTTTTTATTTTTGGCAATTATTTCAATTTTGAGGATTTTTTTTAAATTGTTCCGATATTTTGCCGTTTTTTTTAATTTCGGCGAATTTTTTAAAATCGTTGATTTTTTTCATTTTTGAAGATTTTTTTTTTAATTGTGGAAAATTTTTTCAATTTTGGCGATTTTTTTAAATTTTACCGTTTTTTTTTTAATTTTGGCCAATTTTTTCAAAATCGGCGATTTTTCTATTTTAACGATTTTTTTAATTTTTTACAATTTTACCGATTTTTTCTGAGGTTGGAGATTTTTTTCGAGTTCGACGATTTTATTGTCAATTTTAATTTTTTTCCATGAAATGCAACTCACCTGCACATACACTAGCACATGTGTATGTTCGAACATTTTTTTTTTTAATTTTGCACTTGCACATGTGGGAATGCTATTTGCACATGCACATCTTGACTTGCGATTGCAAACAGATTACGCACATGTGCAAAATTAAAAAAAAAAATGTCGCTCTAATGCACATGTGCGAGCGATGTGCGGACAATATAAGTTAACAATGGTATAAAGCGACTAATTTGCTTGGTTGTTAAGTTATATCAATCAATTCCCTCTAACCTACAAAAATCGAGTCCAATTAAGACTCGATTTTTGGAAATGGGTTAATGTTTTAGTCAGGGAATTCATGCTCTAAATTTGAACTCTTTGAATTCATTTACAAGTATTATTTAGTAGAGCTGCAGAGAATTCCTTTTTTGAAATGAATTTAAATTTTAGGAATGAATATATTCAGGACATATTTACAGAATTGAATTAATTCCGTTTTTTATTCGATTTGTCTTGATGAAATTCATTCTTTTCTTAATTTCTTTATGCAAATTAAGGAATTCACTCAAATCTAGTTAATTCAATAAAAACAAAAACTTATTTGTTTAATTCCCTGACCAAAAGCTGAATTAACTGGTCTCGAATGAATTCCTTTATTTTTATGTTTTAGTCAGGGAATTCATTATTTAAATTTGATTTCTTTGAATTCATTTACAAGGACTAATTCGTATTAGAAGAATTCATTGAATTGAAATATTTAATTTAATTTTAGGGAATTCATTCCCAAACGAAATTAATTTATCGCTTTGACTTTATTTTTAAAATATTCAATATTTTTTAGTTTTTTTTTCTTAATTTTTTACAATTTGTAACCTACCAATATACAGTATTTAAATTTTAAATTAAATCTATTAAATTTAAAGTTTAAGAGTTAGTAGAATATTTTAATATCCTGTTCATTCCCCTCCAACATGCCACCCGAAACAAATCCTTTAAAACCTGAATAGCCCCCAACTATTTTACGTCCCGGTGCAAAACCGTTGTTTTGTTGATTTTCCCCAAAATTGCCGTAATTTTGAAATTGTTTTTCTTGCATTGGCTGAAGTTCCTTATCCCAATCTTTCAAAGGTGTCTTTTTCAATAAATACAATTCTCCCAATCCTGTTGATGACTCTTCGGCCTTTGTATAATTGGCGTATTTAGCAGCCAAACGTCCTTTATGAGTCGTCATAATTTCTTTAGCGTTAGCCAAACGCAAACTTTCTTTTTCGTCTAATTCTTTTGGATCCTTTTTACTCAGACGTTGCACAACACGACGGGCATTGTAAAATTCACGATTTTTAAAGGGTTTCATAGCTTCTCGATAATCTTTCCAAGCTTTTCTTCGTTCTTCAATTGTCATATCAGGATTGTCGTTGGGTAAACGAGGCTTTGGTATATAAGGTACCACACCAGCAATTCCCTGAGGATTTGGCACAAAAATTTTGGGTGCTGTGTTGATTTTGGGAACATTTTGAGTAGTGCCGGCGGATGGTTTAGGTTTAAATGAATTGGATTTTTTAGCTTCTTGTTGTTTATTGCACAGTTGGGTTTTATTAACACCACCTCCTCCTTTTTGGTTATCACCGGTTCTATTATTTTTAAAGGGCTTTTCAAATTTTTTATTTTGCAGTTTATACAATAACTCATTTGCTTTACAATCATCCTGGAAAGGATTTTCATTTGGCCATAAAGGTCTTTGCATCATATCTTTTTGACGATATATACCATCCGAAGCAAAAAAGCTATCCGGAAGATTCGGACCATTAAAATTATTATTAAAGTCATTTGGGAAATTGTTGCGACTATTTAAATTATTATTATTAAAACCATTTGGGAAATTATTACGGCCATTGAAATTATTATTATTCATATTGCGGCCATTGAAATTATTATTATTCATATTGCGGACATTGAAATTATTATTATTCATATTTCGGCCGCCGCTAAAGTTATGAAAATTATTGTCATTGAAATTCATACCGGGAAAATTGAAACTGGGAGGTGGCATTAATGGTGGTATGGCACAGTTACCAAAATCATTGCCACCAAAAAAGTTTTGTGGTCTTTGAAAGTTCGCCCCTCTATTGAAGACGCCAGCATGGCTGTTAAACTCATTACCATTGGCATTTTTCTTTGATTTAATATTAATTTTTGTTTTCTTTGGGTTTTCGTCATCATTATTTTGTTTGGCTTTTAAACTTTTCCAATCTTTAAAAGAAAGTGATTTCTCTTCAGCGGCAGCCTTATCTTTCTTTTTAATTTGTGTGCCGGATTTTTCAGTTTTTATTGCAATTGCTGTGTCTGCCTTAGTATCACTGGACATCTTAACAAATGTTTCTTATTAGTTTCTTTTGTAAATTCAACTGTTGTTTTTATTTATTATTGAACAGATTTATTAATTTTATTTGAGTTGTGTCGTTCATGAACGAACTAGTTCAATTGATCGACTCACTCAAGTGAACAATATGAATAGTTCAACAATTTTGATCTTTTCGTTCACTTCGTTCATAGAACAATTGCATCTCTATTCAATAGCAAATAGCAATAATATTGTTCCAAATTGGGAAAAACAATTAAAGCCATGAAAAGAAAATGTTTTTTACACAAAATAAATCAATTTTTGTTAGAAAAGTTGGAATTTTATAGCACTTTTTGTCTATGTACAGTAAAATTTGTGAAAAAAACTAGTAAAACATGAATAATGTAATAATTGCGTAATACATTGTCAAACGAGCGACACATTTCACAATATGCAGTTCAGCACAGGTCATAAGATCATAATTCAAAAGAACAATTGAACGATTTCAACGAACTAGTTCACTGAAATAAATTGAACGATTTCAACGAACTAGTTCACTGAAACAAATTGAACGATAAAGACCTAGTCATCAAAATGAATTAATCCCAACCCTAGTTAAATTATAAAACACATTGCTAACATAGACATTAAGTTTAATATATTTCTGTCAAATTCAATCTCAGAGAGAATTATATTACGTGGGGACCACACATTACTGTTACTGTTAGTATTATATCTGATATTAAAATAGTGTTGTTATGATAAATCTCTAAACAACAAGATCATGATATGAGCTGACAAAATACAAACACACATACATAAAAGATTGTAAACAAAAAAATAAATAAAAGTTAAATGTCAAAAACTTAAAAAATACAAGAAGAAAAAGTGTATTAAAAATAGTTTAACTGTTATAAATCAATTTAAAGTTATTTTTTAATCGCATAGTAGGGAATTGAATGAATAAGCGGAAGTCTTAACTCAACGGGAGACAGAAAATTATGAGATGACATGATATAAATATGAATGCGTGTTCTCAACCCTAAACATAAAACATATTATATCACACATATTATATCGAAGTTAATAGCTAATGTGGACACTATGTAAATAGTATTGTATTAAGTACTGGGTACTCGGAGCTGAATTGGCAGTGCTGCCATGTTGGCATATTTTCGGCTGGAATAAGCAGATTGAGTTCTTTAGGCTGCATTTACATTTACCCTCGTAATCCTGTTTAAAGCTTATGGGGCAATTTACACGCTTTTCACCCATATCTACTATTCCCCAGTATTAAGCTTGTATGACACGTGCTTTTTTGTAGCAGCTTTACCTGAATTTTTCTATAAATTTAAAAAAATATAAAACATATAAAATTTAAAAAAATATAAATGCAGCTTTATTGGACATTATCGGGTATCATTTTATACACGCAAAAAAAAAAAACTAGAGTAAAAACTAGTTGATAGCAATTATTTAAGTCAAGTATAAATCGCCGCAGTCCAAGTGTAAATTACAGATATAATTTATTATGTATAATTACAAAGTACCATTTGTTGATGATAAGTACTATTGTACTTAAAATATTACAATTGTTCGTTCTCCAATTTATAAAATTTTGTAGCTTACCTAAGTTTTTTTTGTAGCTTTCTAAAGGAAAATATTAAAACTACCATAGCATCAGTTAAATAATAAATATCAGCCACCAGTACCATCATTACGTCTGATTCCTTCCTATAGTTGTTTTTTGTGAAATGTGGTATAAGTAAATTAACTATTAAAACAAGTATTTATTATTTAATTTTTTTATACAAATATCATAAATAAATGCATATTATTTAAAAAATAATTAATAAGCTTTTCATTGCAAATGTATCAAAAAATATAACATAAAAATATAAAATGTATAAAATGAACAAAACTAAATTGGTCGAGTTAACGAAGAATATACAATATAACTTCACTAAAAGCAACACATGGAAAGCTTACAAAGTTTGTAAAGTATAAATGTGCGTAGTTTATTTTACACATTTGAGCGATCTTTCTATTTCGCTTGATTTCAATGACTTAGGTCGCTTTACTAGTTCGATCGATCTTTGATAATTTCGTACAATTGCTGTTTGATAATTTTTAAGCGAATTATTCATATTAGACCCCTCTTTTTAACATAAAAAAAAATTTAACTCAAAAGCAACAGAAATATTACTTAAATACCAAAAAAAAGCGCGAAAGACATATAAGAGCTAGATTGCGAGCTTCTCACTAGTTCAAACTAAAGACTAGTTTAATTGAACTAGGCTGTGCACGAACTACAGAAGTCTAATATCCAATTAGAACGCCGTCATTTAAAAACAATGCAAACGGCTTTGGTGTGTCTGCGTCGATTAGATTTTCTTCACATAAGTAAAAAAGTTAATTTTGCTAAAATTCTGGTAAGTTGTATTTTAAAATTCCTTCAAACTATTAAAATAACAAATAAAAAGTGTATATTAATGTGCAATAAATAAAATTCAATGTAATTTTGTAAAAATTCTAAGCGAAAAAAGTGTTTAAAAATACGTGAATTGAATGTGTGCGTTTGTGAAAATATTTTTTTTTTGGTTAATGCCTGTGCTGCTGGCAGAGCAGCTGACTTAACATAGTGTATTCATCGCAGTCGTTTGGTTGTGTTTTGTTGCTATTCTCGACAAATGATTCAATTTTTGGAAGGGCGGCAAGTGTGGAGGGCGAGGCAAATACAATATTTGTTGCGTTGCTTTATTCTTATGCTAAAAAAAATTAAAATGTTCGATGATGGGATTTGTTTAATATGACGGGGCTAAATCGCGTATTGTAATACTAATTACAAAAAAAGAAAACCAAAAACAAAAAGACGCCCTAATTAGAATGTCCCGTTTTGTAGAATTGTTTTGAATGAATTTTCTAATTGGAATGTATAGTACACGGAGAGAAAAATATTGACTTGCATATTAAGTGTTGTCATTCTCAGACATTTTGTCGAATGTTGTCGGAGTTTAAAAGAATGCATTCATTTTTTATTAAACTGAAACTAAATAAATGGCTAAACTCTAGTTTACGGACATAACTCGGATTTGTTTCAAATTTGTTTAAAATTTTTATGATTAATAGAAATTTTATTGCTGAACTCGAAAATAAATATTTTGAAACTAATCTAGTTTATGTCAGAGATCCTTTATAACTGTTAAAGGTTAATTTTAGCTGTCTTATTACGTTGTTACATACACATATAACCACCATATTCATAAAAATATTAAACAGCATTTTAAATACATTTTAGTTAATATTTGTATTATAAAAATTTTCAGTAGATTTTAGTTTCGAAATTTAGTTTGAAATCAGAACAATTTGCAAAAAGGGGAAAACACAGTGTTGTATTCAGGATTTCTGCACAAATAGTAAGATTTCGCTGAAATTTCAACTAAATTGAGATTTTATTTTGTATGGGAAATCTGTTAAAAATTCCAAAATTTATTTAGATTTCAGTCGAATTCTATCGAAATCCCTTTTTAAGTGGATTTAAGTAGACCCTAATGTAAAATCGCTATAAAACACAAATTTTAGCCTTAAAACTGTAACCATAAAGGAATATTAACTTTTAAATAAGGTTTAAGAAATTTTAAAGAAAAACTTAATTTTTGGTAAAAGTTAAATTCACGAATATTTCGAAAAGTGGAACTAATGGGCCATTCCAGGTCAAACTGCACAGTATTCGGATTTGCCATCTCAGACTTTAATGAAATGCGCCACAAATATTGTAAATGGGTAGTGCTTATCAAATCATTAACCTTTCGACCCCAAACCCTTTCGGTTTTCGAAATAGGACGTCATGAAAATAGGCAAAAACGTAAAAATTTAAATAAAGTGCCCATACAAAGTCGCTCATAACTTTAAAACTATACAACCAAGGTGAAAAAGTTCATATAATGTCATATATGGCCACATATATGAGTTCATATATGAATCCATGTATGTTCGGATCCGAAATTTGAGGTTATATGAACGTATATGCTCATATATGGACATATATGAATGTTCATATATGTTCATATATGAATGTTCATATATGGACATATATGAATGTTCATATATGGTCATATATGAATGTTCATATATTATTACTTTTCCTATATAAAAAAGCTTTTTTTTTGTTTTTTCCAAATTTTTTCAAATTTGAAGTTTTTTTTACGATTTTATCCAAAAGAATGGATCTGCATCATTTAGGCATCATCGGAAAAGTGTTTTAAATATCTTTCCAAAGAGAAATATGTCCCCAATTATTAACGCATTACGAGTCAGTTTAACATTTGGTATTTTTTTTTTTAATTTTCCTGTCTTTTTTATTTATTTTATTATTATCTGTACTTAGGTATGTTTTGAGGCCAGTAATTTATAAAAAAGATATTAAGCTTTCATTTAAGGTATAATACGACCCTGTGAATCTATAAACTTGGTTAAACTTAAATTTGGAGGGTTTTGCGAATTTTTAATAAAAAAAAGATAAAAAAAAAAAATACAAAATGTTAAGATAGCTTGTAATGGGTTAATGAATAGGAACATATTATACCTTTCCGATGGTGCATAAAGCGTTCCGACCCATTCACAACTTTTGGATAAAATCGCAAAACAAAATTCCAACTTTGAACCCATCCCCCGGAAAAGGGGTGCGTTCGCCAAAAAAATTTACCAATGGGATATTTAGCGTAAAAATATCAGTTGATGGACCAATTTTCATCAATTTTCAACTCAAATTTCAATTCAAAACTCATTCTCTGCAATCGTCTTTATAAATCAATAAAACATTAATTTATATATTTTGTCAAGAATTCGTAGACCGGCAGAATAAGGGTAAAAAATAAATAATTTCATCCTCATATATGGTCATATCTGATCAAAAATTAAAACATTAACCATATATGGAATAATATATGAATTCATATGTGGAGATATATGGCATACATGAACCAATATATGAACCAATATATGCAATATATTATATATTATCATATATGGTGTCATTCATATCCATATATGAACTTTTAATTTCAATGTAATTACCCATATATGCTCCCATACATTACATATATGTTCATATATGCCCATATATGGAACCATATATGCTCATACATGAAACCATATAAGGCAATATATGATCATATATGAACATTTTCACCAGGGAACTTACAATTTTCCTATTGGTACCATTTTATAGGTAAGAACATTACCTTCAAAATGGCGTCCTATTATTAGTTATCTATGTACGTCCTCGTATCTCCGATGCAATTTTAGTGTTATTTTTACAAATTCATTTATAATTTTGTTTTATGAGATATACATTTTGTATTCAAAACTTTTTATTAATAACAGTACATTATTGAAAAGGCTTCAATAAAACAGACTTGGAAAAAAATTCAAATTAACAAAAATTGTTTGAAAATGTCAACAAAAAATAAAAAAGATGTGCTTTTTATTTACAAAAAAATATTTTTTTTGTTTGTTAATATAAACAAATATAACAATATTAACATTTTAATTCCTAGCTGATTGTGAAAAAATTAACGACCTACATAATGATAAAGACCTAACACTTTTCAAAATTCCATAAAACATAATTAAATTACGGTATTTAAGCACCCCAGAAAAACTCTAAACAATTTATTTATTAATTTATTTAAGTCTACGGAATAAATCCTTAAGGCCTCATTAGTTTTTACTTTCTGTTGCCGTTCTGTGTCGTTCTGTTCTGTAGGTAATATTTTGTAGTTACTTTTTCTGTGAGAGGAATCAGCTGTTTTAAAAAGTAAAAGAAACTCCAACCAAAAACATTTAAGTCAGGGATGGTAAATGCGATTTTAAAATAGTACCAACCTGCATATAAAATAGTACTTTTTCGGAATCAAAAGTAAAAAAAAAAAATTTAAATATAAATATAAATTAACGAACAAATCTTTGTACCCTCCAAAATGAACAATTACCAATGAAACAACAAAAAAATATTAAAAAAAAAAAAAATATGTTAAGATGTGAAAACAAAATTTTGAGGTGAAAAACTTTTTTGGCTGTAAAAAAATAAATTGTGTCGTGAAAAACATTTTGAGGTGAAAAAAATTTTTTTTTTGTGGAGATAAAAAAATTTGCGGTGAATTTTAAATATTATTCACCTCTTAGCGTCTGGTGGAAAAATATGACGTTATATTTTATACATCAGACACTACAATGAATTCTAATAATATACAGCATACACCAATTTGTATGAAAAATTTAGAGGTTTTTTCACATTGTCACTAATTACTTTTGAACCGCTGGACCGATTTTGCTCATTTTCAATACCAAAGTTTTCGGAAAAATGTACATAAAGCTATGTAAAAACGAGCAGTGCGTACTAAGAAAATTAGCTGATTTTGATTAAAAAATTATTAAAATTTTGAGATTTTTTCTTAAATTCACCAAATTTTTAATATTTTTTGAACGTCCTATTAATTTTTGCTGTATTGAATTACGTTTCGCACAGTTTTTTGCGAATTCAATCCTTGTGATTGGTAGCAAACAAATTTGTTCGTGAACTCATTCGAATTTAAAAACACGCAGCTAATAGTCAATTTCACATTTTTATAAGATTTTTTTTATTATTAATTTTTTTGAAAATCAAAATTAGTTAATAATAATTATAACCCTTAGTGATTGAATTCAATAATTGGTTTAATCGGTTAGTAAAATTCTAATATAATCACCTGTAATCAGTCGAACTCAGTGAAATCATGTGATTGAATTCACAGCATTTGGTTCCAAATTAATTCATTGTTCATATAGGACTGCAAATCGAATTAATAATTATTGAATTTTAAATGCACCAAGAAATTCATAAATAGAAAAATTTGTAAATCGTACTAAATGAGTCATAGGAGTATCATGGTACATTTGAGGTTCAAATAGTACCATAAAAAGTACTATAGTACCAACTTTATCATTCCTGATTCAAACATTGAAAAAAAATTTCACAACAAACCAATGCATACGCACTTTAGGCTGTCACTTAACGTTGAATTCTATTTCAATAGAATTGTCCGCAACAGAACAGAACGAAAAAGTGAAAACTAACCACACATACAGACTTTCAATTGAACAGAAACAAAACAGCTGATTCGTAACAGAACAGAACGTACAAACTAATTCTGCCTTTACAGACTATTAACATAATAATTACAAAATTATAAATTAATATAAGTACAATATTTATTTATTTTTTTTTTTTTTTTCAAATAGTAGAATTTAAAAACAAAATGATGTTGCGTTTAATAATATTAACATTTGAAGAAAAATCTAACAAATTATAAAAATTATTAAAATCATAGCACATTCTTATAAACGGATCAGCATTAGCATACATTTGACGATAGAATGGAGTATATAATGGAGTATAATTACGTGTTGATCTTGGAGGAACGAAAAGTACAAAATTTTCTAACTGGAAATCGGAGCATATATTACCATTAATCAAATTTAATAAAAATGTAACGTTTAGCATTGTCCTTCTACTTTTCAGAGTGGGAAGCTTAACGAGGTTTAGTCTGGTTGTATATGAAGGTAGATTATTAATGGTATTAGGGTAGGTGCTTCGTAAGCAGAACAGCAAAAATTGTTTTTGCACTGATTCAATTTTTCCAATTTGAACAATGGATAATGGATCCCAAATCACAGATCCATATTCCAAAATTGGTCTCACGAGCGATGTATATAATTGTTTTGTTACATTGGAATCTGTAAATTCCTTAGCCCATCGTTTTATAAAAGCTAAGGTGCCACGAGCTTTATTAATCGTCAATAAAATATGCCGTTTAAAATCCAATTTTGGGTCTAAGAGAATACCCAAATCTAGAATATTATCTACTAATTCCAACTGAAAACCACCCAAATAGTAAAGACCAAAAGATTCTGTCCTTCTAGAGAAGCGCATATGTTTACATTTTTTCAAATTTAGTTCCATAAAATTAGAGCAGCACCATTCGTAAAAACTATTTATATTTAAATCCTGCTGTAGATAAATCTGATCGGAATTTTTATTAAAGCCACGAAAAATTTTAACGTCATCAGCATACATAAGAACGTTTGAAAACTTTATTACCGATGGTAAATCGTTAATAAAAAGAGAAAATAAAATTGGTCCAAGATGGCTACCTTGAGGAACGCCAGATGTTACAATAATATTTTTCGACGTTGTGTTATTAAAATTAAAATTAACATTCTGATTTCTGTCTTTTAAGTATGACTTTATCCAGCTTAAACAATTTCCAGCGAAACCCATCATATCTAGTTTTTTGAGTAAAAGATTATGGTTAACTTTATCAAAAGCTTGACTGAAATCAGTCTAAATGACATCAGTGTTTTCGCCTTTAAGGAAACCACGATTTACCAAAGTTGTTAATTGTAATAGATTAGTTGTTGTAGAGCACCCCTTACGAAAACCATGCTGAAGAGGAGATATTATAGAGAAAATTTGATGACACAGAGAATCAGTTAAACATTTTTCGAATAGCTTTGGAATCGCGCTGAGTTTTGCTATTCCTCTATAATTAATAACATTTGACTTATTTCCAGATTTAAATAATGGAATTAAGAAAGAGTCCTTCCATAATTTTGGGAAATAACCATTTTTAATGGAAATATTAAACATTATGCTCAACGGATACGCCAAAGCCTCTGCACAGTTGATTAAGATGCAACTGGGAACACCATCAGGCTAACAAGTTGTTGAGTTTTTAAATTCTTTTAAATTTTTAACAATTTCATCAGTAGTTATAAGAGGAAAAGTTATTAATTGAGGTTCTGTACCTGGAAATGGATAATCATTTAAAGTGTCATATTGGGCATTACAATAAGTTGAACCAAAGAAAACCGCAAACATGTCACTTATGACAATATCATCTCGGGATTCACGATCGAGATACTTCATGACAGTTGGAAAGCCAGAAGATTTTCTCTTAGAATTTACAAATTTGTAAAACGATTTAGGATCTCTTCTTAAATTTATTTTCATATTTTCCAAGTAATTATCATAAAGCTTTGTATTAAGCAAATTATATTCAGCACGCGTAACAGAATATTTGCTATAATCAGTTACTAAGCCAGTTTCTGTATATTTTTTAAATCGTTTATTCTTTAAATTTTTTAGTCTCGATAATTGAGAGTTTTGAGTTCCACGGTGGACCAGAATGATTAGCAGGAATATGTTTCGGGATACAATCGTTCATATAATTTAAAATAGTTTTGTAGAATACATCGATCATTGACTCAATAGATGTTGATTTGCCATTAGCGATAGATAATAAATTAAGCCAATTTGTATTATAAAAATAATAATGTAAATCATTATAATTTGCCTTTTTAAAACAAAATACTTTTGAATTATCATTACCAGAGTTTTGTTTAATGGGAAACGGTAAATTCAGACTTAACTCAATAGTGGGATGGTATGGATATTCCGGTAAGGTTACAGGGTCAGTGTGATTTAATGAATAATCTGTTGGCTCATTGACATACATTAAATCTAGAAGCCTTCCTTGAACGTTGTGAACACCATTGATTTGAAATAGGCATAAGTCTGACAAATTATTAACAACAGCATCATTCCAATCCTTTGAAGTAGATGCCGAATAATAAAATGATTCATTTAAATATGTCCAGGAAATTGAAGGAAGATTAAAATCACCAAATACAAACATAGAATCATCAGGATTAGCTTTTGACATGACAGATCTAATAGTTTCTATATGAATATCGTAAAGTGGTTGTTCGGAATCAGGAGGAATATAGGAACATCCCTGCAGGAAATGTCAATAGTGAAAAAGTATTAATTCACTATTGACTGTGTCACCAGTACTACTAACCACCCTGCAGGAAATGTCAATAGTGAAAAAGTATTGATTCACTATTGACTGTGTCACCAGTACTACTGACCAAATATTCCCCAGGCAATGTACTTTGCTATAGACATTTAACATGTACGTGTCATTGAAAATCACTAGTGACATTAGAACTATTGACTAGGTAGTGAATAGGTAGTTCTTATGGGACCATATGTAGACAGTGGAACCAAAGATTCACTAGTGACTAGGTAGTTCTTATGGCACCATATGTAGACATTAGAAACATAGATTCACTAGTGACTAGGTAGTTCTTATGGGACCATATGCAGACATTGGACCAAAGATTCACTAGTGACTCGTTAGTTCTTATGGGACCACATGTAGACATAAGAACCATAGATTCACTAGTGACTAATTAGTTCTAATGGGACCATATGTACCCATTGGAACCAAAAATTTACTAGTGAGTTAATAAAGTAAAAAGTGTAGACGCTTAGTTGACAATGTCAACAAAATAGTAGACAAAAGTGGAGACTTTGAGACACTTGACCCCAAGCTTCCTGCAGGGCAAGTATTCCCCAGGCAATGTAATTTGCTATAGACATTTAACATGTACGTGTCATTGAAAATCACTAGTGACATTAGAACTATTGACTAGGTAGTGAATAGGTAGTTCTTATGGCACCATATGTAGACATTGGAACCAAAGATTCACTAGTGACTAGGTAGTTCTTATGGCACCATATGTAGACATTAGAAACATAGATTCACTAGTGACTAGGTAGTTCTTATGGGACCATATGCAGACATTGGACCGAAGAGTCACTAGTGACTCGTTAGTTCTTATGGGACCACATGTAGACATAAGAACCATAGATTCACTAGTGACTAATTAGTTTTAATGGGACCATATGTACCCATTGGAACCAAAAATTTACTAGTGAGTTAATAAAGTAAAAAGTGTAGACGCTTAGTTGACAATGTCAACAAAATAGTAGACAAAAGTGGAGACTTGGAGACACTTGACCCCAAGCTTCCTGCAGGGATGTTACAAACAATTGTTTTTGCTTAATTTTGATAAGAACGCCAATAAATTCAATATTTCGAGGTAAATCAAACTGAATTTCCTCAGATGCAAGTTGACAAGAGACAGCTATTAAAACTCCACCCCCAATTGTTTCAGTTTCTCTATCCAATCTATAAATATTATACTTATTACATAAAATCTCGGCATTAAAAATATTCTTTTTTAACCAGGTTTCAGAAAAAACTATTATATGTTGAGTAATAAAAAAAAAAAAATTATTTAGATGAAGGCTTTGTATGTCCTAGTTTTTAAGTATATTCTACCTAACCCTGTCATCGTGTCTTATCAATTCAAAAGAAATAAGAGGCATTTAAAGAAAGTGTCGAAATGGCTCATATCTATAACTACAGTTATTCTATGTATACTTGATATGAACCATTTAATTAAAATGTTTTTGTAATTTAACAATTAATTCTTTCAAAACAGTGTCTTTCATACCACAAGTATGTTTTTTTTTATAGTTTGTAATATAATGGGCAATACTTCCCATATTGTAAATATCATTCCAGCATTATATATTTTTATTTTTGTCTTTGAAATAAGTGACGTTTGAGGCGTGTGACTCGATCGGAAGTGGTCTATCTATATGTAAATATTTTTGTTTTTCTTTTGCCACTCACTATATGTGTTAATGTTGCTTATTGCGGAAGATTTATTTATTTCTATCCGCTAATACTTATTGAGAAAATGGAAAACAATGCGCAATAATTTTTCTATTTCATGTTTTGCCAGGCTGCCCCTCAATACTTTTTTTTAAACAAAATTGTGCTTATGACTTTTTTTGTAAACAATTTTCATAATTATGAATCAATTTTTCAAGTTGTTGGTATTTATTTTTTGGGATTTTAAAATTCTGGAGAATGGAAAATAAAAGGACTAAAAATACTATCGTACTATCGTCCAAGTTTTCGATTTAAAATTTGAATGAAATTTGATGGTCGAAAACTTAAAAAAAAAACGAAAACTCTTTAGAAAATCAAAATGAATCAATCCAGAAGTTAAGGGTAGAAAAATGAGCAAAAGTTGGTACTTGGTACTATTTACAACTTTTAAAGAAATTTACCTATTCACTTTAAACTTGTAGGTTCCTACTGCGGCAAAATTATTTACTCTTTTTTTGAACAAATGAACACAAAAGCACAAAAAAATAGTTGAACACTGTTCATTGTGTTCAACTATTTTTTATATTTTTTATACAGGGTGTTTTAATTAATTTTTATAAGCAGTTAAAAAAAGCTTTTAAAGTGTGCTATAGTTATGAGACGGAGTGTAGTAATACTATTATTAGAACTTATTTGTTAAATTTTACTATTTATTGTTATAATATTACATTACCTGTTAGATGACGGCGCTACTTTCTCCTTTTCTGATTTTAGAATATGACCTATAGCTTAAAAACTGAGAAAGTTAGAGCAAAATGGAAGAACATTACTTCTAGCTTCACAATACCACAGTGATAATGACAACCCTATCCAAATTGGACCTTGTGGGGACTAGGATTTTTTTTGAAAAATATTGCCATAACTTTTGAACAAAGAGCCCCAAATGTAATGGCGCAATTGAAAGGCCAAATTTTGTTATTATATTAAACATCAATGTAGCATTGTTTTTGGCTTGAATAAAAATTATTATGACTTCAATAAATGTAATTTACTGTTTAATAAAATAATACGTTTTGTATACAAATTGAAGCCATATGATAATGTTTCGAGGCATATTTCTGATTTTTTGGGATGCAATTTTAATAATTTTGTTCGAATTCGATTGCTATTATTCTATCATAAAGTCATGCTCTCTAATTGCCCTGAATATGTACATAGACGTTTTATACTCTTGAACACTGAAAGAAACCCTCAACTTTTATATCCCATTATAAATTATATTATTCATGAACGATCATTTCATGTTCGTGTAGCTAAGTGTTGGAACCATTTACCCTTACCACTTAGATCTTTTGATCTATCTTTAAAAACATTCAAGTGTAAACTGCTTCTGTAAATGATATTTGATGTGCAAAAATTTTCAAAAATCCTCTAAACAGAAATACATTTTGTCATGTGAGTTTATGCCATATTCTTTAATAATTCTTTTAAAATTTTTTCTTAAATTTTTGTAAGTTAGACTTGCTATATACAAACTGTTTTATATTGTTAGAAAATAGAAAATAATAGAAAATATTTAAGGTTTTATAGTTTTAAGGGACATAATGAAGTTGATTGTTAATGTTGGTCTACCAACTATATATGGCCCGAAGGGCTCGGTTGGTTTTTTGAAATAAATTTAATTAAATTAAATATGTATGCGGCTAAACCAGTTAATCGGTTAAATTTGAAGAATATAAATTCATCGTAGAGTCGGTATAGATAGGGCTAACTGGTTTAATGACAGGGAAACTTCTTATCAGGTTTCGGTAAGAGGTTTGGCGTATAGTCATTACCTTCAAAATAGGACCCCACGGAACTGGGCTATTTACTGTTCAAACAGGAACAAAGTTAAAAGAGTTATAAGAAAGTTGAGGATGCGTGCTCACACAAGTTTAAAAAAAAAAAAAAAAAAAAAAAAAAAAAAATGGGGTTTTCTTAGAAATTATGGGTGTCTTGAGTCAGAGGAGCATTTAACCTTTTCTGATCCAGATGAGGTCAATGATTATTTTGTTAGTTGTCAGATACGTGACTTAAATGACTATAACGGTGATATGGATAGTTCTATAGTTAGAGGTTTCACCTTCACATGTGTTGACACTGGCGCATTACATCAGGCATTGCTTAAGATTAAATCTAATGCTGTTGGTCATGATTACTTGTCGTTGAAGTTTTTGAAAATTGTTTTTCCATTCATTTACTCACACTTGCTTTATCTTGTAAACAATATTATTATTTCGTTGTGTTTCCCTAGTAATTGGAAAATTGCTCGAGTTGTCCCCATTCAAAAGGAGAGCCAATCTAGTGAATTTGAAAATTTGCGTCCTATTTCGGTTGTTCCTATTCTCTCTAAAGTAGTGGAACATATCTTGAAGGACCAAATGATTGAGTACCTAGATCTCAAATCGCAATCTGGATTTAGGCGAGGATACAGTACGACCTCTCTATTGATTGGTTTGACTGATTCTATCAGGCAGTTTTTGGATGATCGCAAAAATGTAGTACTGCTTTCGATTGATTTATCTAAAGCCTTTGATAGGTTGATACACTCTAGATTAATATTTAAATTGTTTAATGAGTTTGAGTTTTCTTAAAAGGCTTTTGAGTTAATTAGGTCCTACCTCAATGGGAGGTATCAATATGTCTCTATTGGTACATCTATGTCCCGTACTCGTCGGATTACTAGTGGTGTCCCACAGGGGTCTGTTATTGGCCCACTTTTATTTATGATTTATTTGAATGACCTTTTAGAAACAGTTAATGGTGTTTCTTGTGTACCTTACGTATACGCTGTTGATGTCCAGTTTGTTTGTTATTCAGATGCTGAGTTTGTTGATGTGTTAGAGATCGGGGATAATTATGTGCTGCGTGAAGTAGTGTCTTGGGCGTCAGATAATGGGTTTCGTGTAAATCCGGTGAAGACAAAGTTAATGGGTTTAGATTTAATACTGAGGACATACATGTTACGATTGGTGGTATTCCAGTTGAATTTGTAATTAAAATGAAATGCTTTGGTCTTGTTTTGGACGATCAGTTAAATTTTTCACCACACGTCAATTATTTGTCTTCCCGTGTATCCTTCTTATTAAAAAGGTTATATTCGTTAAATATTTAGTTACCGTGTTCGGTAAAAAGACAGGTAGCTACTGCTATCTTAATGCCACATATGTTGTACTGCCTATCATCTATCATCTCGTTTTTAATAGGATTATTCGCTACGATTTAAATTTAAAAAGGAGAGATCATGTATCTCAACATACATTTAATTTTCTTGGATCGTCTTTTGAGAACTTTATTAGTATCAGGCTTTTGATATTTTTTTATAAGTCCATTGTTAATGGTTACCCTGCTTATATAGTTGATAAATTTCATTTTACTCGGTCGATAAGAAATCCCCAGTTAATTCCGCCTATAGGCATTTGGATATTTTTGTAAAATCATTTCAGGTTCGGATACCTAGAATTTGGAATGATTTGCCAAGGGAATTAAGAAAATTTTCTTATACATTGCCTGTATACAAGTCCAAATTATTACATTTTGCAGAACTTCAAGTTTTGGAGACTACAGTTTTGCGAGTCAGGATAAAAACGTTGAAAGTTATTTTTTATGCAATTTGGAACAAATTTTTTTTTTTTTGTAAATAATTTTTTTTTGGCATTTATTATGATTCCGTTTTTAATAATTAAAATATTTTAAGTGATCTCATATATTTATATTATATTATATCTTATTATTATTATTTATTTTATATGCTTTAATTTAGTAGAGAAGTTTTATTGTTTAGTATCTTTAATTAGCCATATAAGGCCCTAAGGGCCTGGTTATGTAAATGAAGATTTAATAAAAAAAAAAAAATAATAATTTGTAACTTTGTAAGAGTAGAAATAAAACTGTAGCTTTACTTACTTTGTACTTTAATTAAGAACTGTTAAATTTAACAAAAATATTGGTTCTTAGCCAAAAAACGGGAATACATTTTGTTAAATGTAATAAAATTTTCTGTTAAGCGAATTGATATGATATTTTGAGTGTATAATTTTTAACCCAAAAACTTCAGTCAAATTGTATGTGGTTTTTAATTTGAATAATTTTTAGTAAGAGGCATTTTAAACCTGTAGGAGGCATTTTAAACCCCCTTTATTTCTCCGTTCTTAAAAAAATTTTCCAGAAACCAAATTTTTAATGGTCTTCCCCTTTTTGGAAACAACTTATCGTCGATTCATTATTGGATAGCCGCACCGACCAAAAACATTTTTGCGAGAAAAACGATAAAGAAAGTTTACAACAAAATTATTAAATTTCTACAAGATAGGTTTTCTTTTTTGTTTGCTATATCTATAGATGCATTTATTATAAACAATATTGTTAATTTTTACGCCTTTTTGCACTGAGTAACCAGAGTTATTAACAATTTTTTAAAAAAAGATTTTTTATTTTATGGCCTATAAACCGTTTTTATCACAATTTTATTGTTTTTCTTTCAAGTAGGTCAAAAGTTTTTTTTTCTTTTAACCCTAGTGCAAACCAATGCTTAAACTTTTTTATTGTTTTTTGTTTTATATGCGTTGCTTATTTCAAATGTGTCAAACCAAGATTGACGAATAATGCTTTTTTTTTTCTATAGAAAGTTTGACTCATTTTCCAAAAAGTGGTCATATGTATATTAGTTCTCATGTAGTGAGTAAACTAGTTCATATGTATGGTTGATGTTTGGCATGGGATTGTTACCGCTTTCAAAACGTGTTCTGATGATGGGAACCTAGAAAATTCCCGAAATAGATCTATCAACACATTCCTGAAAGGGTCAAATAATAAATTTGAAAACAAAAACTCTATAGATTATTTGTTAGGACAATATCCTAATGACGAAATATAGAGTATGGCCTCGAACTTGAATAATTTTCATTTTCATTACAAAATACCAATGTTAAGAAATTTGTAAAAATAGGGATACGCAGCACATATGGGGCTGGATATCTCCTAATTGATACGAGGTATATAAAAACGGATTAAAGACACATTAATCATATATAATCAATTCCTAACTCAATTTTGCCAGAAATGGTCTATAGGTCTCACCAATATTCATACGACGTTATGTTTTCAGTTTTAGAATTTTAACTTAACATTTTGATTATTAAAATTTCCACGTTTCCAGTGGAAAAAGATACCTTTTTGAATATGTATATTTTTGAAAAAAGTCCCTTTTTAAAAAAGGAATTTTTGTGCGCTCCGGTAGGCTAGTTGGTAGCGTGCTGGCTTATCAGTGCGGGGGTCGTGTGTTCGTCTCCCACCAGAGGCACTGGTCTGTTTTCGCTACAACGCGCCGAACGCCAGAGTAGCTAGTGCTCGGTTAGGGTAATAGTATATAATTTGTAATTATATGATTATTAAAAACGTTACTTTTTTTTTTAAAAAAAACATTACTTTTAAAAATAAAAACGTTACTTCTAAAAATAAAAACGATTACATTTTGAAAAAAACGTTACTTTTAAAAAAAACTAAATTTTTTTTTAAATATCGTTACTTATAAAAATGAAACCGTTTTTTTTTTTAAAAAAACATCGTTACTTTTTGAAACAACCCGTTAATTATAAAAAAATCCGATACTTTTTCATAAAACGTTACTTTTTTTTTTGAAAAAAACTA
The DNA here is from genome assembly GCA_021234595.1 of Delia radicum. Classification (NCBI taxonomy): domain Eukaryota; kingdom Metazoa; phylum Arthropoda; class Insecta; order Diptera; family Anthomyiidae; genus Delia; species Delia radicum. Next base: position 49,659,065 of record CM037854.1, read on the forward strand.
TTTTTTTTGAAAAACTGTAACTTTTTAAGCTCGTTACTTTTTTAAAAATATCTTTACTCTTTTGGAAAAAGGTGGACACTTCCACTTAATGGCCCTCCGGATTAAAATCGGAAAATCCCGTCTTAGTGGAGGGCTTCTTCCCAGAAAATTTCAAGTTCCAAGGTACAGGTGTCTAGGGCTGTTGAGTCAGTTAATCAGTCAGTATTAGATATAAAATGACACTCTTTTTTTTAATTTTTCCATACTAAATACTATTTTTATGACCGATTACATTTAATAAAGTTAAGATAAAATCGGTGTTATGTATATCATCGTAGGTTGTGTTTGGTAAAATATACTCTCAAAACGGAGAATGGTGTATTTTTGACAATATAAAAATCAAATGATCTAAAACGAAGATAAAATGAATGTATTATGGAGCAACATGAAAGAACAATAGTTAAAGCACTAGCTACTATTTTAATCACCGCAGCTGGACGCAAAAAAAATTTTGTGAAAATTTTAGCTTTGATTTTGCAATAGAATATTTTTTACTGAAAGTATTGTAATGAAATATATTACTAAGCTGTACCTTGTTATTGTTTGTTGTTAACCCTCTAACTGGCAAACGATGTTTTGCAACGAAATTCATACCATGTGCTCCACTCGAAAAACAAATAATAAGTTCTTCAACAAAATTGTTTATCGTTGCCTAATTTAGGCGATATGAGCCAAAATATTTTAGAGTGCATTTTGGAAACTAAAGCATATAAACTAGAAGTTTTGGACAAAAAATATTTCTCTTACCAAGATATAAATAACCACGCTCGAAAAACTATTTTTTTCTGTTCCTATTTAAGAAGATATCGCGATTTTCGCTTTTTGGAAAAAGCGAAATTAGACGAAAAAGTATCTAAACTTCAATTTATATTGCTCAAACTTCAACGCTTTGCTAATAATACTTAATGTCTTCTTTCTGCAAAATTTCATAAAAATCCGTCTATTAGTTTATAAGTTAAGACTTAGAAGAATTCTGATAAAATCCTGTGAGTCCTTGGACTAAAGTAAGGACTTATTATTAAATATAAAGCTTCAATCTTACTTATATTTTATAATAAAGAGTTTTTAGTCAACTTAAATTTGTTTTTAAGATATTTTTTTTATTAAATAATTAGTTTTTGAAATTCTACGAAATTTTTATGCTTTCTCGCTTCCAAACCACGGCACACGAAAAATTTTCTTCGCAAAATATTTAGCAAATTTAGTTTTCTATAGGAATATATTAATTTATAAGTTTTATACTTATCATTTGACGCATTTGTGGTAAATTTTATGAAGAATGCAGTTAGGCAGCCTTACCCGTTAGAGGGTACAGAAAAAAAAATTATAAGAATTCCACGATTCACAAAAAACTGTTCAAAAATGGAATTTTTACATTTAATGCTCTATTGTAAACATTTGAAGCGATATTAAAAAAAAGCATATTGCTATTTAAACTAAATTTGAGCATATTTCGGTAGTGCACTCAGAGATAAAATTGGTTAAAGTTGAAATTTTAGTAAAATGATGGTCGAATTCGGAGGCGTCTGGTGGGAGAATAATATGCAATTCAGTTTTCAGAAAAATATAGACACTATATGTGTTTCTGAAGATACTTTTAATCTGGAGGCAAAAGAATTTTGTTACATAATTGACAAAAAAATTACTAAAATAATGTTTTTAAATAATTTTCAACTTTAGAGGCATTTTATTTTTACCGTGATCAAGATATTTCAAATTTAAGTCTTTAAAAATAATTTTTTCTTGACTGAACAACAAGGCACAATTTTTTACAAACTTGCTTAAAAATGGCTCTATGCAATAAGTCCCAGTGCAAAAGCTCCCAATGAAAAAGTGAAAATAAATCTCGAAATCTCGTCTCGAAAAAGTGAAATAAATTCTAAAAAAATGAAATAATTTCCAAAACAAAAATTAAACAAATCCTATGTTTTGGTTGTTATTTCATCATGAAATAATTTCCAAAGAATAAAAATTAAATAACTCCCAAAAATAGTCCATGCAACACAAATGAAGTAAGGGCGTACCGTTATATTCCCCAGAGTCGTATTGCCCAAAAACCAAAATGACATATTGCCCAAATGTCCGCATATCCCCCAAAAATTGTGGATGTTAATATGTTATAACGACCAAATCAATGACAAAAAATCCAAAACTTTTTTTTTTGGGTGCTATGGCATTTTATTTTGAAAAAACTTTTTTTGGGCGCTATGACGGTAAAAAAAGAAGTTATTTTTTTTTTAATGTCATAAGACATAATGTCTTTTGTGTCGCACGCAGAAAAAACTTTATTTCGCGAAGCCGCCTGCCGCGTTCTACGGAGGAAAAAACCCCTAAGAGCGGCCAAAATCCGCCACCCAGAAGAACTTGTTTTTGAAATCAGATGTCGAATCCGTTGAAATCTTATATTTTTAAGACATCAAGTAACATTTATTTGACCTGTCATAACTTTTTATGTCACAAAATACCAACCCACACCAAGATTTATTGTTTTTTAATGATTATTTTTTTAAAGTCTATTTTATTAAAAATTTGACGTATATATTAGTGTCTAAACGTTAAATAAACAGAAGGCCAATGCTCTACTCTCTTATTTAAGATAAAAAACAATCAATTAGCTGTTTAAATGACAAAGCTATGACTGGTCAAATTATATTACTTATTGTCTTAAAAATAAGATTTCAACGGATTCGAGATTGGATTTGTAAAAACAAGTAGTTCAGTGTGGCGGCCTTCGGCCGCTCTTAGGGTTTTTTTCCTCAGTAGAACGCGGCAGGCGGCTACGCGAAATAAAGTTTTTTCTGCGTGAGACACAAAAAAAAATATTGAAGCAATTTTTTTAAGTTTCCGCCTTAAAACTCTTTTGTTTGATTTCATGAATCAGCCTCGACATTTAAGATCTTATGACATTTAAAATAAAAAAAATATAAATTATGATTTTGGGCAATAACTTTTTTTTTACCGTCATAGCGCCCACATTTATTTTGGCTAAACAAAAAACCGTCATAGCACCCAACCAAAAATCTTATTTCGTCCAAATCAATGTCGTATTGCCCACAAACAAGAAAATTTTTACAACAACAATTTACATATAATTTGTTTGGGTGCTATGTAGTTTTTTTCTTGGTCAATATGACTTTGGGGAATATAACGTTACGCCTTCAAAATTTGTTAAAGAACAGATTAAGTTAGGTCAATTTAAGAAGATCATCTAAAAATTTTGAAAGATCCAGTTATAGGAACCGTTTAGAATATTAATAATATTAAAAAATAATGAATTTTTGAAAATGAAATAACTCCTACCAAAAATGAAATAACTCCCACAGCAAATGAAATAGCACCGAACAAGAAAATAAAATGAAATAAGTCCCACGCCAAAGTTCTGTTGGGACTTATTTCATTTCGGAATTACTGCATTATGAAATAACACCTAATAACAAAAATGAAATAACTTCTAAAAAAAATGAAATAACTGCAAAAGAACTGGGAATTATTTCATTTGAAATTACTCCCAAATTTGTATGAAAAATTTTTGGGACTTATTTAATTTTTTTTTGGGACTTTATTGCGCAGAGCCCTTAAAAATGATCTTGTATACAAATTTTCTTTAAACAAAAACTATTTCTATTAAATTAGTTTGTATAAGAAATATTTAAATACATAGTTTTAGCTATTCAAATTTTCTTACACATTTTTAAATGTAGACATAATGATAAATCTTATCATTTGGCAATAGTGTAAAAAGATAAGAAGATTTTATACAACAAAATTTAAAGATATTAAACAGCAGTTGTATAGCAATGTTCCTTAAGAGAAAACTGCTGTTCACTGACTTAAAACTATTTAGATAATACAGTGTTGTTTTGACCCATAACTTAAATTCAATTTGAAGCAATTTTTTATTTTGTTATCATTATTATTATTTTTTTTTTATATAAATTAGTTTGCTAAAAAAGTTTTTGATAATCATTTATAAAAATGTTCTAAAACGCAATAAACAGGTTTTTTAAAAACAACAAGTATATTTATCCAAACAAAGACGAAGAGTGAAAATTTATTAAAATTACCAAGGAAACAACACAAAAAAAAAAAAAAATTAACAATAAATTTAATACACTTTTGGTGAATACCTATAGACAACAAGTAGGTATTGCATACCTTTCATCAACCAAAAAAAGGAATACTTTAACAACGGCAGAGTTTTCAAGAATGGAGTCTTTTTTTGAAAATTATTACGTTAATTTTAAATATAGTGCATATGAGCTACTTCAAAAATGTTCTACACCTTTTTTCTCAAGGTTTTTTGAATTGAGAGATGACGATGGACAGGGTTAGGTAGACTATACTTTAGAAATAGGACATGTAAAGTTTCACGTTGAAAAGTCTTCAGCTGAAGAATTGGTTGCCATTTAAAAGAAGAAAATGATAAAAAATTACTTGACACTTACTAAAGCTTTTTTTAAATTTCAAATCCAAACCAATAAAAAATGGATTCATTAGGCTTGTTAGAGAGTGTATTTGACAAGCCAAGGTTGCACAGTGGAGCCATTTGAGCCAAATGAGATAATCAAAAAATGTAAAAGGCATATAATAGATCAACCTATGAAATGAGTGTTTGAAAAGGATTCTACTCCTTTTAGGTGCCAACTTATGGGTTGAAATTTGTAGAAAAATCAATTTTATGGAAAGTAAATTAAAATATTTTTTAAAATTTTTGATTTTTTATGTTTCTTTTTATGCTTCATAAAAGATTTAAAATTATTCCAGAAAAGATTTAAAAAAAATTTTTTTTTTTATTTATTTTTAAATTTTTTGTTTCTGATTGGTCGACAGTGACAAGCGGTTTTCCACAGGTATCTGTGATTGGACCTTTTCTATTTTTACTCTATATGAATGATATGATGAGTATTGTTGAAGGGTTTTCTTGCGAGGCTTTTGTTTTTGCAGATGATATTCAGCTTATTTTTTCTGGTGAGCGTCAGTTTTCTGATGTATTGGAGCAGGTGATAAATTATATAATGTCAGATGTCTCAGATTGGATGTCTAAGTGTAATCTTTGTATTAATCCTAGGAAAACTAAGGCAATGATTTTTAAATCTCCTAGGTCTGACGTAAATTTTGATATCGTGGTGAATGACGTAAATTTTGATATCGTGGTGAATTGACTCACGTCTTAATTTTGATCAACATATAAACTGGTTGTGTTCTACTATAAATTTTACGTTACGTCGATTATATTCTTTGAGTCTTTATCTACCAATTTATGTTTAAAAGCGCGTTGTGCATGCACTATTGATGTCCAATATGTTGTATTGTGCTGAAGTTTTTACAGTTGTCAAGGGTCGGGTAATGCGTAGATACAACCTTTTTTTCAATCGTATTATTCGATTTGTGTACAACCTTAAATATCGCGATCATGTTTCAGATTATGTAGTAGACTATCTAGGAGGCAGTTTTAAAAGTTTTATACATACGCGATTGTTGATACATTTTTATAAAGTTTTTAGGTCTATTTACTAGAACATTTTGTATTTTCAAGATCTTGAAGAAACCCTCAATTGAAGTATCCTATACATAATACATCAATTCTTCAACGATCTTTTCAGTACAGGGTAGCTGAAATTTGGAATTCGTTGCCCCTATCACTTAGAATAATAGGGTATTTAGTAGGCCGGGTCGATTTGTATAGAGGCAAAAAAAATCGCTCAATGTTCAAGGAAAATCGTATTCTAGGGATCAAAATAAGAAACTTTGCCGAAGGAACCATACCTCTAAAACGAATTCTGATGTCCCGACTTTTGACCCGTAGGGTCAAATTTTGAAAAATTCCACTTTGACCCATTTGGAGTGCCCCAATCGAATCCAACCCCAATCGAATATAATTTGTACATGCATCTACTAGAGCGTCTTCCGGAGCAGAAATAGAGACCCTAATCTTGGAAAGACTCCTCCTACTTTCTGAAATATCTCTATCCCGAGATTTGTACATTTTGCTATAAAAACACGGTTAAAAAGGCTCTCTTTCAACTTAAATTTTAACCCCTTAACGGTCACCTAGAATGATGCATTAATCTGCTAGCGCGTCTCCCGGAGAAGAAGTAGCTCCCATAATCTTGGAGAGATTCCTCCTACTTTCTGAAATATCAAAGTGGGATTTTTTAAAATTTGACCCTATGGGTCAAAAGTCGGGACATCAGAATTCGTTTAAGAGGTATTGTTCCTTCGGCAAAGTTTCTTGTTTTGATCCCTAGAATACGATTTTCCTTGAACGTTGAGTGATTTTTAAATCGACCCGCCCTAGTATTTAGGGTCAAGCTAAAAGAATATGCCTGCTATAACAATGTTTAAAACTGTTTTATTCACAAATTTATTAAATTTGTTAGTGCACATCTGATATTTGAACGCAACTATATTCATTAGGGACATTTTTTAAGAAGGATAAATGAGGAGTATTGTAAACGTTTGTGTCTATTATTATATTTTTTTGTTACTTTTAAAAATTGTTTAATTTAAAAATTTATTCATTTAAATATAATAGCGGTATTCGCTCTTGGTAGCAAACTACCCTTGCAGACCTTTCAAAGCTTGCAGATCTTGTATAAATACAAGAGTATGCAAGACCACAACAACAAAATACATGAAATAAAAATATGCAAGACTTTTATTTATATGCAAGACGAAAACCTATTGCATATTCTGGGTCTTGCAAACCTTTCAAACTTACAATACTTACCATCTTTTAGTGAGGGAACTGAGAACACTGAGAACGAAGAATAATGCCAACCTTTTTTATTTGAAAAAAAATCGCTAAAGTCTACTTAAAAATCGCTAGAAAATACATTTTCGTTAAAAATTAGCTGTTTTGTCAACATTGAAATGCTTGGGTTGTAAACATACAATACACACAAAAAAAAAAGACGCTCACGCTTTGTAGCATAAAATCATAGTATTAATGCAACCCTTGCATAAATGCTATCAAGAGTGAATACCGCTAATATATAGTTTTTCTATTCTTTCTTTTAACTTCTAAAGTTTTTATTCTTTTGTAATAATATACTATTTTATATTAATTTTCTTTTTTTAATATTATATTGTTAATTATATAGTTTTTTTTTTATTTACATATATAATACAGTAGTCTTGTGTAGTAGTTATTTTTTAGCCATATATGGCCCTCTAGGCTCGGTTATTTAAAAGAATAATAAAACATAAAATAAAAAAAAAAAAAAAAAATGTTTCTCACAATCCGTAAATGAAGGTATATCTAAAAGACTAATCATTTCTCAACTATAATTATTTTTTAACTCTTTCGTTGACTTTATATGCTGCAGTGATGAAATAAGTGGATCGTAAGATGCTGCTAACATGTTGAAGAGGTCCTAATTTTGTCTCAAATTTGTTTAGGGACTCCTGTTGTGCTTCTTTGCTCTCCAATTGGCAAAGTCTAATATTCAACTATATCTTTGTCATGCGACAATATTTTATGAACTGTCAGGGTCAACTTTTTCTGTTGATATAATTCTGCTAAAAGTGATGCAGTTTTCGAGGCATTTTCTCCATATTTTTTAGAATCAACTTTTTAATTACAGTCGAAAACATTTAAGATCGTTCCCAATCTCTTAACGATTTGATTGTTTATTCCATTGATTCGAGTTACAGCCTCATAATTTTCAAAAAATCTCCTCTTTTTTCAAAATTTTACCTCTAGCAAAAAATGGGCAGCTGGAAATTTTTGCATTAGGTAAAGGAAAGAAATTATTTTAAAAATATGGCAGATATAGAGATTTATAGCTTTTTTTTTTAATTTCCATCAAAGTTGAGAAATATTGAAAAAATGGATAGTTGGTAAATACCGATTTACCTGGACAAACACAAAGCAAACAGTACAATATTTTTTTATTCTTCTTTTAATAAATAGAGCTATCAATAGAATCAAAAAGAATGACGATTACCTAGTTTTCGAGTTACTGTATCTAACCATATGCTTATGGTTAGTTGATTTTAAATTCATTTAAGATTAGAAAAAAAGAAAAGAGAATTAAGTTTATAAGTATGTTATGTTATCAGAGAGGTCTGTCACGACGCTCTGTGACACGTTAATTCCCGACAGGCAACCATGGTTAAATGGGACCCTCTTGAGGAACCAACCGGGGATCCACTTTTACACGGATGGATCAAAACTGGATGGAAAAACGGGTCTGGGCTTCTGTGACGCTGACTTCAATGTACGCAAATGCTTCCGTCTTTCTGACCATAACACCGTACTACAGGCGGAGGTCACCGCGATTACGGAGTGCATTAAGCAGGTGAATATCATGGGCTTGACCGGTGATATTGTGATTTTCACGGATAGCCAAGCGGCTATCCGGGCTTTATTTACGGACTCTGTGGGATCAATGACGATACTCAGGTGTAAAGGGGATATTAACGATTTCTCTGCACGGGGACGCATTGAGATTATATGGGTGCCGGGACACTGTGGTATAGCGGGGAACGAAGTGGCTAATGATTTGGCTAGGGGAGGATGTTCCCTGGAACTAGTCACTTTGGAGAACGCTAAACCTTTTCGAGCTCTCAAGGCGGAGCTGATGGACTGGGCTGACACCATGCATAGGACCATCTCGGAAAATGCGGGGTGTTGGCAGGACTACAAATATTCTCTGGAGCAACCCGGACAAGGACGAGACGAGGGAAATTCTGAATCTGTAGGAATGAACTGAGTCATTTGATGGAAATCCTCTCGGGACACTCGACACTTAGGGCCCATCTCCACCGTATTGGTAGGGCGGACTCGGAAGTGTGCAGGGCCTGTGGGGAGGACGAGGAGACCTTTGAACACTATCTCTGTGAATGCCCGGCATTTGCCGGGATCCGGGTTGAAATACTATCCAGTGACTCAATATCCACATTGGGGATCTTAGGGGCATAGGATGGAAGAGGATGAGGAATTTCGTCAGTGCGACGGAGTTCCTGGGGTAGGAAATAGACATGGGACTGATTTTTAGAGCTCACAACAAGCCGACATTCTGGCTTAAGTGTAAGTCCTCAGGGACTTGAGTCGGATTAGGGAAGCATTTCCCTTCTCCGAATCCTCTTTTCGACCTAACCTAACCTATGTTAAATAAATTTAAAAAATACTATTCATTTGTTATTTTGTATTAAACCCTGCTAACTTATTTAAAAACAGGTACATGCATTAAATTTCGTTTTTATAAACGGTTGTAAATTTAGTAAATCAAGCACTAGCAAAGTACTTTTGACCAGCGTTGTGAACAAGCGCTGTGGCACTGTTTTTATTATGTTAACGGTTGTAAATTTTGTAAATAAATACTGGCAATGCACTATTACACAATGTTGGGAAAGCGTTCTAAGCCAGTGCTGTGCCAGTGTTTTTATTATTTTTACTGTTGTACATTTTGTTAATTAAGTACACAGAAAAAACTAAAAACGGGTTTCAATTAAAAATTTTATTGAATCAATTAATATTTTAATTGATTTTGCGCCTACGACTGAAATGATAGTATTAACTAAAAAAATTTGCAGACAGTTTATTAAATCTCTTTCAATTAAAATAATAATAATATCAATTAAAAGAGTTGTTGTTTTTCTTTACAACCTCAATTAAAAAGTTACGTTAAATTGATTAAAACTTTAATTGAAACTTGAGAAGAAAACAATGGTAGTTTTAATTGAAAACTCGTATTTTTATTTTTGTTATATGCCCCTCATTAAATAAAAAAAGAAATGTAGGTTTGTAAATTAAATTGACATTTTATTTATAATAAAATTAAAGCTTTTTAATATAAAAATGTATTATAAGAAAGCAAATAAAAGTAAAGACAAAATTTTTGTTTAGCTTGTCTTGTTTGTTTGTTTGAACTTTTTCTGGTAATTGAATTGCTTTCTTAAAAAAAACACACACAACTTTAAAGTGACAGTTTATTTTTTTATTTTTTTTATTTTATTAATTAATAATCATATAATTACAAATTATATACTATTACCCTAACCGAGCACTAGCTACTATGGCCTTCGGCGCGTTGTAGCGAAAACAGACCAGTGCCTCTGGTGGGAATCGAACCCACGACCCCCGCACTGATAAGCCAGCACGCTACCAACTAGCCTACCGCACAAAGTGACAGTTTAATGACACTTATACTTATTAAAAATTTAATTATTTACAAAAATAATAGTTTAATTGTCCTTTTTCGATAAGGTTTATTTAAAGCCACATGTCCACTTTTATTACCACAGATAAAACACGAAACTAAATTAAGTTTCGTGCGTACACGAAAATCTCAACAAAAAGAGTGTTGCAAACTCTAGTGAAATAACTACGATTTTGCGTGTATTTGAAATCGGTAAACTATTCAACTTATTAAAAGTTAATCATTTGCGATTTTTTTTCTTTTATTTACAAATTAAATAATATATTGATATAATTAAACCTTTGTTTGATTATTTAATCTAAATAAAATACAAAAAAAAAAATAGTTTGCCAAATTTTTAAAAATTTTGTTTACATGTTGACAACACTGCATGGATATATTAGAAAATTCAATAAATTTTTTAATTGTTTTTTAATTGTTTAAATTGCCATTGATGTTCAAACAATCGATTAATTAGATATTTTTGGCCCATAATTTTTTCTGTGTACTGGCAAAGCACTTTTTTACTAACATTGGCAGACCGTTGTAAATCAGTGCTTTGCCAGGACTTTATTTGTTGGACCATTGGCAAACAGTGCTTGATTTTTCAGACCATTGGCAATTTCTGGCTGGGTGGTTATTCATGTATCAAAAAAAAAAATTTAAATATTTCACCCCAAAGTGTCGAAATTTTTTTAAATTCCTTATATATTTTAATTTGTTTTCTAAAGATTTGTTGAGTAGTAACAACATAAAAAATTTAACATTTTAACTTTCATAATTAAGTTAAAATGCTAGTTAAAATTGTAAGAAATGTGAATTATTAATTTTAACAGAACATAAAATTCTATTATGAAATAATTTCTTTCGAAACTCTGGCTAAATGGTAATTTAAAACATGTACTAACAGGAAACCAAACAATACAAATTCATTTTTATATTTTATTTTTTCTAATTCGTGTCATCATTCTATTACTCTGTTATTCATTCTTTCATTACAGGGGAGGTGCGAACGATAAACCAAAGAAACAGTTTTGTCTGTATATTTTCTTCGATTTTAAAAACTTGAAGCGATCGATACTCAATCAAACAAACATAACGAAAGCAGTTTGAGTAAAAAAAAAAAACCAAAAAAAAAAAAAAATATTCTCATCATTGACATCACAACGAATCATCACTTAACCAAAAAAAAAAAAAAAATAAACAAACAAAATTCATCACTCCAGAATATTATTAAAAACCAAAATATTTGAAAAGAAAAAGACATCATAATGGCACATATAGGACGCTCTGTTAAAAATGTAGAGGCACCACGTCCTCTTAAATCCCAATCACGTTCTTCGCTTAAGAATAATTTTATGCTTATCGAGGAATTAATACAACTTATAGAAAATGTTGCTATCTCATTGCAATCTGGTATTAATAATACAGAACCCATGGCGACATTGGTGCAAAATTTACGCATACATGGACCACAATTGGAGACGGTATCAAAAGATACATTAGATCGAGCTTTTGTTGTATTTCGCAATGCTTCGCAGGACGAACGCCTAAATATAATGACCCGTCTCAATTTGCTCGAATTAATAGAATTACGTGCCAAAGGTTGGGAAGATAATGGCATCAATTCGTATTACAAGACTAAACAGGCTACAAACGCTGAAGTAAGTAAAATGTATTTAAAGTTACTTATTTCCCCTTTTGGAACAAACATGGACAGTGACTCTCAAACGATAGTTTTTATGTGTATAAAATATTTTTTTTAATTTGTAAAAATATCTCTTGATGTTACAATTTACTTCTGTCCTAAAAGGGGCCCAAAACGCGGTTTGCTGTTTATAATAAAATTGCATAAATTCGATTAAAAAATTTATCAATTTAGGAAAAAAGTTTAACATTCTTTTGATAAACGCGGAAACTAGAAAATTTAAATTACACTTGAACATCTCTCGCAAAAATGTTGTTTTATTTTGATCGAATAAAGCGATTTCAAAACACAAATTTTTCAATCTATCATCTCCAAAATAAAAATGTAAGAATTTATTCTATTAATCGTCAACATTTATTGGAATTATTGGTTTTTTTAAATCATGAATTGTTCGTTCGTTCGAATTTTGATTTTGTTCGTTCTAATTTTGATTTTGTTATTTCATAAAATAATTCTTTATCGGTGACAACTCCAATCAGAGACCAATATTCAAAACACGCGAGAAATAAATACACGTTTTATGTACCGTTTAAATCTGCTTAAGCGGTTACTATATGCAATGGTAACTTTTTTAATTGCGGTACACAATCGAGAACAGTTAAAGTGATTACAAAATACTAAAACTTAAAAAAAGAAATACGAATATACAGTGGTGTTCAAAACATTTGCAACTGAAATAATGGTTTAGGAAATAATAATTTTTTTGATCAAAAAGATTTGTGGTATAAGTTTTTGTTTTTTTTTTTATTAAATTCAGTTATAGCATATTATTTTACAAATACAAAAAAATTATTCATAACTTCTCAAAAATAAAAAAGTAATTTTAACAAAATAAGTCGATAGTGCAGTGTTCAAAACAATTGCAACTCTTAAAGTAATTAACAGGAAATACAAACAATGGCTTTAACGCTCAGTATTTTGTAGCGTAGCCATTCTTTTTATAACTTCTGCAAACCTCTTAGGTATTGAGGCAATGAGCTTTTTAATATAATCGTCAGAAATTTCATTCCACTGCTTCTCCAACTCGACGAAAAGTTCATCACCATTTCGGAATACTTTATTGCCAATATTCCGTTTTACAATCATCCACATGTTCTCAATAGGGTTGAGATTGGGAGATTAAGCCGACCACGACATGATATTAATTTCATTTACCTGCAGCCAAACTTTTACAACCCCCGCCGTGTGTTTTGGGTCGTTGTCGTGCTGAAAAGTCCATGAGAGTGGCATTTCCCATTGAGCATACGGAAGAATAATTACTCAAAAGATCTCTTTAGATTGTGGCCGTCATTGTGCTAGTAATGCGGTGAATTGGGCCAATCCCATTTCCTGAAAAACACCCCCACACCATAATGTTTCCAGCTCCGTGCTTCACTGTGGCTGTTGTGTATCTGGGATTAAACTTTTCGCCTCGTGGTCTTTGAACATTGGCTCTTCCATCTGATCCCTGGAGGTTGAATTTAGACTCATCTGACCGCAATACATTTTTCCATTGCTGTTGAGTACAGTACAAATGGGTGCGTGCAAAGTGAAGCCGACCTTTTTTTTTTCCCACACACGGTTTTTTTTGTACATCTATAACTTCTAAGACCATATTCTCGGGCTCTTCTTTTAATGGGGGGAAGACTGGCATCTATTAAAAGTTCAGTTTTAGCTTCTCTGGGAACTGCTTTGAGATATTGCGTAAAAAAATTCTTGATTTTCCGATCTTCTCTTACAGTTGTAATACGGGGTCTTCCACCTATATGAGTTGTGTGGATGTTACCACTATTAACAATGCGACAAATCGTTGCTTTTGGAACGGAGTACTTTATAGAAATTTCTTTTTGGGAAAGTCCATTTTGAAAATCATTTAAAACTTTTGATTTAAAATCAGAATTGTATTTATTTCCTGCCATTTTTTACAAAAATTATTCTTACGATGTTTATGCTTGCAACATCTTATTACAACTATTAAAGAACAATAATTATAATAAATTTGTTTAAAAAATGAAACGGCCTGAATCTCATATTAAAAAGGAATGCGATTACCTAGCATTTGTTAGTATAAATTCTTTCGTTAAGAGTAAGAGTAATGAGAATTGTAAATGTTTTGAACACCTGCATTTTGAATACATCTATTATTATTAATTTTTGTTGTTGTTTTAATTTAACGGAATTAATTTTTTTATTTGTTTAACATAAAACAATGCACAGTGGGGTGGGCCTAGTACATTTTGCGGCATCAACTAAACCGCTAAGTTTTTATACAAGTTATGCACATGGTTGATAAGAGGATTACTTGTAGATATCAGAAACGCGAAAAACCATATTTGCGTAGTGCAAATATTTTTCGCAAATCGCAAAAAAACCGATTCGCATACTCAACCGCTAAGTTTTTTAATAAGTTCTGCACATGGCTGAAAAGAGAATCACTTATAGATATCAGAACCGTGGAAAACTGTATTTGCGTAGTGCAAAGTTTTTTCGCAAATCGCAAAAAACCAAATTCGCATACTTAACCGCTACGTTTTTATATAAGTTTTGCACATGGTTGAAAAGAGAATCACTTGTAGATATCAGAAACGTGAAAAAAAATATTTGCGTAGTGCAAATATTTTTCTCAAATCACGAAAAACCAAATTTGCATACTCAAGTACTTAGTTTTATTTTTAAGATACTCACATCGTTCAAAAGAGTATCACTTTTAGATATCAGAGACGCGAAAAATATATTTGAGTGTTGCAAATATTTTTAGCTAATCGCAAAAAAAAATGATCATTATGGCCCGCTTAGTTTTAATGGCTGAAAAGGGGATTACTTATAGATATTAGATACGCAAAGAGATGTATGAGCTAACTTCATTAGATCGTCAGAAAAATAAAAATATCTAACACAGCTCAAAAAAAAAAAAATAAATTGGCAATATCTTTTGCCAAAATCAAAATTTTGCAAAACTGTTCAAATTGTTTTTTTTTTTGTTTACAATTCTTAACCAAAAAATTTATTTTTTTGCATGCTTTCTTGTTCATCAAAAGGGAAAGTTACATTTAATAAAACACTTTCGTAGAAAATTCGTTATAAACTTTTTACGGGAACAGATCTAACAAAATATTTTTTTTGGTAAGGATAGAGTACAAAATATGGAAAATTTTACCTAAAAAAAAATTCGAAATTTAGGCGCAGAAGTTTGAAAATTTTTTGATGTTATTAAATAAATCGCGAAATTTTTCGCGTGGTACATTGCAAATCAAAATTCAGTATAAATTTAACAAATGACACTTATTCTTATTATCCATGCAAAATTTCAGACAGATCGGGTCATTAGATCGGCAGAAAAAATAAAAATACCTAACACAACTCAAAAAAAGTAAATTGGCAATATCTTTTGGAAAATCAGAAATTTTACAAAAAAATATTCGAGCAAAGTTGAAAATCGAACAAGTTTGTTCTACAGAGCACGCCAGAGCACGGCGGGCATATTAAATTCGTAATCTAGATAGTATTAGCTTTCATATGCATACGGTTTTAGGGTCTCCCTCCCCTGCGTTCAAAATATAGGGCTATTGAAACATTAAGTTTCTCTTAATTTTTATTAAAAAACTAATCTCGTCTATGTGCTACCAGCATCTTTTTTACAAATGTATTAACATGAAAAATTAATGATTTTGTATTACTACTAATGATTTATTACTTAAAGGTAGTGACCTAAGTGGTTAAACACGCACAACACTGGCTTATGTTAGTACCTCTTTTTAATATAAAACATTTTTGGAAACAAAACTGACTTTGGCAGCTTGCCATCGTACCAATAATTAGAATATCTCAAAAAACTAAACGGAACTAGTTTCGGCAAGGTCTTATCTATTAGATTTGCCAATTAGTTTGAAAAAATTCGAAGATTTAAAATCGAACTTTTTACCGGAGATCCCCTTAGGCTGCCCCAACGTGCAATGTATGAAGAATATGTAAAAAATAAATTTTAGTAACTAAGTGTGATTTGAAGAAAATAAATCAATGAAAACAACAAATCCGATCTCAGTTCCAAATGTTTTGACCACTACTGTATGTACATTAGAGCGACTCACCAAAAAAAGTGCTCGATGTACCCTCCTCAAAATGAACCTTGGACTTTTTTAAGATGACATTTAAAATATATGTACATTGTACATATGAATATCAAAGGTCCACTTTGGGGAACATGAAAACTAATTTTTATTTTTTTGTTATATTTATTACATTTGTTACTGAAATCAATTAGTTTTATTAAAATTGTGAAAAAAAATCTTACCGCTTGAAAAATTCTTTAAAACTTGTTTGTTATTCACTTTTTTTTAGTAGACATACTACTTTATGTTGCGCTTTTCAAAATGACACAATAAAACCAAGAAAAACGTGTGCATTCAAGTCGAAACTTTTTTAAAATAGTGATAGCAAAACTTAAACACGATGACAGTTGATAGTTTTGACATATTCATGAAACAACAGAAACAAATCGGAAGGGTCATTTTACGGAACAGACCACAATTACCTTACTTTTTTACTTTTTGTATAATTAACATTTAATATGTAAAAAAAAAATTTTTAAATATAACTTTATGTTTAAATATAATTTTCAGTTAAATGATGTCCAAAATCATGTAGATCCCACACAAACAGCATTTTTAAGCACCTCCCCCACATTTGGTGGTGTAAACGCTGGAGGTAATGCCGCTGCTGCAGCAGTTGCCGCAGCTATTGCTTCAGTTGGTTCGGCTAATCAGCAACACTTGCTTTTGAGTCCTGGTGAAGTCATACGTAATTCGGGTAAATTTCCTAAACCAACAAAAATTCCCGGTAAAACATATTGTAAGGATGAGGTTGTTATACGCAATGCTGATTCTGGAAAAGGTATTTATTAATATACAATTAAAAAGAAAATTACATTATAATACTATCAATTAAATTCAATAGTGTTTGGTAACAAAAAATTCTTTACTTTTTTTTATAAAATATCAAATTCTTAACTTCTTACCTTTTATATTTATTATTATTTAATTTCTCCCACGATGCTCTCCTCCCATTTTTTATAACTTTGTCTTTTTGTAAATTGTAAGTAATGGGCATCAAAGGCCGCCGAGTCCATATGATAGAGGAACTCAGTGAAACTATTATATCCTTTCAAAGAGGTAACCACAAAATAAACATTTGTTTATCCTTAACTTTTAATAATTACCATTTTTTGGAATATTAATCATAAAAAAATATTCATTACCTACATATTTGCTCATTTTTACATTGATATAAAATACAATTGATTGTTTGTTTTTTTCATACTCATATATTGGAATTAGCTTTATGTGGCTTAAAAAAAAATCTCAAAATATTGCATGTATTAACATAAATTAACTAAACCATCTTCATTTTAAATCATATTGGCAAAGTTTAACTAAAAAAAAAACTATTTGTTTTTCACCCCAAAATGCACGTTTATTTGTTGTTTCTGTTAGAGGAATTTTCATTGGATTTTTTTATTTAAAAACTACCATTTTCTATTCAAATATAAAAACAAAATTTACCATATTGGTTTTATAAACATATGGGAAAATCTACGGAGCCGTACGATTCGATGTCACTCATGATTTGATCCATTTTAAGCACAATATATAATATTGTTGATGGTAATATCAGCATTTACACCAGACAAACATCTTAAATTTTGATATTGAAACCTACCGAGTTTAACCAGACGAACATCTTAAATTTTAATATGGAGTGAGATCATAAAAATGTTAACACACATAAATTTAAATAAAAAACAAACCACTGAATTTTTAGACTTCAAACCAAATTTTTATTAAATGAAATTTAATACAAAATCAAACAAAAAAAAAAACCACATGGAATTCTAACCACCACGAACAAAGTTATCCACTTTTTCTGGAAACCCTCTCATTAAGGCTTTTATGGTAGTTTCGGTCACCTTTTTAGAGCGTTTAAAATCTTGCATGTCCTGTGAGACCTTTTTTGTGCCCTTTAATTCTCTATTAACAAGAGCCCAATATCTCTCCACTGCTCTGAGCTCCGGGCAGTTTGGTGGATTTGTCTCTCTTGGTACAAAAACCACATTATTACCATTATACCACACCAGCGCTTTCTTGCTGTAGTGACAAGATGCTAAATCGGGCCAAAAGTAAGTGGATACATTGTGCTGACTCAAGAATGGAAGAAATCTCTTCTGCAAACACTTCTTGATATCAATTTCGCTGTTTTTAGAGCCAGATGTCACAAATGACTGACTTCTTTGGCCGCAGCTACATATGGCTTGCCATACTAGGCATTTGTTAGGGTATTTCGTTTGCCTTTTCGACCTAAATTTTTCCGCAATATTTCCTCGAACATCGGAAACATAAAATTCTTGACCAGGGAGCTGCGAAAAATCAGCCAGGACATAAGTTTCGTCGTCCATTAGACAACAGTTGTTTCACTTTACGTACAAAAACGTCCGAGCATTGGGCTAACCGAGCTGTTTTTCTGCCAGATGTGTTAGGAGCTCTCTTAAGGATGCTTTTAACTTTATATGCCTTTTCAATGTTACGATAACCAGTCGTTGTTTCTGTTCCCGGCTTCCTTTCAATTGTTAGGTGTTCCAGATACCTTTTTACCACTTTTGAAACTGTTTGGCGGCATACATTAGATTCTTTGGCAATTTTTTTGTCTGTCCATGTTTGGTTTTGTTAAAAATATTTAATTATTTTTGAATGCACTTTTCTTTCATCGTCCATTGTGTAAAAAATTGAAAATCAAAACTCATGAAGTAAATTAATTTATTAACTGACATATTTTTAAAATGTAAACTGACGAAAAAATAATATGAGAAGCTTTAAACCAAAGTTATAGGCAAAAATGAGTGTTAACATTTTTATGATCTCACTCCTTATTAAAAACTACCCTAATATACCATAATTTTACTTGTCTCTTTTTAAAGTTTTTCAACATAATTTTTTTTTTCTCCCAAAAACAAAGCAAGTTCTAAAGGTCAATTTTGTTAATCATATGGTGTTTTCTTTTCTGACAAAAAATTTAACATTTTTGCCCTTAACTAGTGATATTATGTTCTTTTCAAAAAAAGGTAGCTTTGTGAAAGGGTACCGTGTTCTTTTCTAATATTGTTACATCTTCAAAGTGCAAAAAAGTTGCCTTTTTTGCCCTGAAAAAATCACAGGGTGAGATATTGCCCTAAAAAATCACAGGGTGAGATATTGCCCTAAAAAACCGCTGACATTTTACGCTTTTGTTTTGTTTAAAAAAAAAAAACAAAAAATATTGTTTGTCCTTTTATAACCTTTGTTATATATAAGACATTTTTTTATCAGAAAAGAAAACACCAATAGAAACATACATATCGTTCATTCGATGAAAGAACATTGAAAAATATTGCATTTTTGGAGCTCATGTCATCTCATTTTGTGAACAGGAAGACTCTATGGAGCAATATAGGCATTCCCGTTTTTTGGTCTTTTAAAATTTAAAAACTGGCGATTTTATTTACGTCATTAATTTTTCAAAAGCTTGAGAAAACTATTTCAAAAACTAAAACAGCTTCCGAAAGCGACCTGTAATCCAAAAATATACTGTTTTTTTCAATAAATGAATTTTTACTGTTGTTGCAATTTTGGAATGCATTTTGCAGTTTTTCAGTTAGGTGCGCTAGATATTACTGTTAACTGTAAAATGTAAGTAGTGAGCTTAGTCAAACTACTAGTGCACGCGTTTTACTTTGTAAGTTCTTTAACATACTTCATATTAAAAACAAATTTTATCCAGTGACTGAAAATATACTGGAATTGTGTGTAAAAAGTAGCAATCAAAACTATTAGTTCGTCCAAAAATGATTAATCAACAAAAAGTAAGAGAAAAAATAATTGAAATTTATAAAGACCAAAACGTACTCTTACAGCAAATGATGAAAAATTTAAACGCGAATTTCACGAAATACGATTGCTAGCGTTGCTAAAAATTATAATGACTTTCGTACTATAAATAGAAGACCGCGGGCCTATATCAAAAAGCAAAAAATCCTAGCCTGTCAAACAGAAACTCAGATGTAAACGCCAACTGTTCAAAGTTTTTGGTCAGCAAAGTTAAAAAAGCGAACTGTTTAAACCATATAAAGTGCGAAAAGTGTACAGACAAAATGCGAAAGCCAGAGAACGAGCCAAAAACTGTGTCGTAATATTGTAACAAAATATGATTTATATATAATGGATGACGATGCCCACACCCTTAGTGACTTATGATGCATGAGGAAATGTTGAGGAAAAAAAAACAAAGTTTCCAACTAAATTGTTAGTTTGGCAAACAATTCGCATTTTTTTTTTTTTTTTTTTTTTTTTTAAAGAGAAGCAACACTCAGGAAATTCTTCCTATTAATTAATGTGTTGCTTTCTTTGGAAAGGGGAAAGGGGATAGGGGAGAGATGAAAGGTGGTGAAAGATGAAGGGCTTCAAACATGGCAACACTGTAATTGCGCGAGTAGATAAGTCTTAGAACAGTTGTTGCTCGCCACCTGATGTAGAGTTGGCGAATTTATTGAAGCTTTTTGTTTCATAGCCCTGATTCATTATTTTACTTCGGTGGGGTTAAGTGCTATGGGAACACCGAAGGTGGGCGCAGCGATACATATAAGTGATAGAAAACTCATACATATTATTTTTCTAAATTGATGTTGTCGTCACCGGGAATCGAACCCGGGACCATCTGTGTAACAGTCCAACGCGCTAACCATTACACCACAACCAAAAAGAAAAGCGGCAATTTTCGATTATTCGGGAACATAAGGTATCTTTCTTTAGGCCAGACTTTGCATCTTGGCACTAAAGCAAATCAGCGGTTGAGTGGAAGCAAAGGAATAAAGTGGTTTTGAATACAAGAGAGGCGAATCCATGTTACTGCTCATAACTGAGAACAATAGCAAGAAATTAAGCTCTGGTGAATACAATTTTGAAGAACACAAAACAATACGTCAGCAATGCTAAAACTTTTTTAAAACTAAGTGGCCAGTAGTTATAATGGGGAGGACTCCTCTGAAGTTACATAAGCGATAACTCCTCCATATTATAACTACTGTGGTCGTTACACAGCAAGAAGGCCACTAAAAAAACAATAAAAGCCTTAATGGCCGGAATTTCTGAAAAATTAAAACCATTAATAAAAAGCAAATAACTTTTCAGTTCTGCTTATAAAATGTCAATTTGTATAACATTCTATCAAAAACCATTATTTTTTTTATTAAAATTGATTGATTAAATCAAAAATTATATTGTTTTATACTTGCACTAGTTTGACTGATCTCGCTCTCTACTAAAAAAATTACGTAAAATAACGATAACCCTAAAATAACATAACGAAATAACGTAAAATAACAGTAACAATAAATTAACCTAACGATATAACTTAAAATAACGTTAACCTTAAAATAATATAACGATATAACTAAAATATTGTTAACCTTAAAATACGGAAACGAAATATTCACAGAATACCGTTAACCGATAACCGAATGATGCCAACCCTGGTTAAAACCGAATACCGAATTTTTGTCGAATAGTTTTTCGATACATTTTTTTTTATAAATTGCATATGAAAGTATAGTGTACTTTAGATATAGACAGAATAAAATAGAATAATAAAACGTTTTTAGGTTAAAAAATCATCTCGAACAGAGTTTTGAAGAATTCATTCAAAATTTAATTAAAGTTTTTAACTCAAGGAATGAATTCTTTAACAAGAAAATACTAAGAATGAATTCCTGTAAATGAATTAAAAGAATTCAAATTTAGAAAATGAATTCCAAGACAAAAACAGTTAGCTTTAAAATTAAGGAATTCAGTCAAAAAGGAATTCATTCAAATTAAGTTAATTCAACTTTTAGTCAGGGAATTCATTCTGTAGGGAATGAAGTCCTGAAGAATTCATTTCATTTTGGTTTAATTCCCTTAGGGACTTAACTTTTTTTTGTTTAATTCCCTTAGGGACTTAACTTTTTTTTGTTTAATTTCCTAAGGACTTAACTTTTTTGTTTAGTTCCCTAAGCACCTAACGTCTTTGTTTAATTCCCTGAATTTAAGCTTTTCACTTAATGCCCAAAAAAAATAAACTCTCCACGTGTGTGTAGGTTGTTAGAATAAAATTAATTTATGCGCTTGAACCAGTGTTCTGATGAACTTTTTTGGTAATTCCTGGTTAAATAAGGGATGGTCGGAAAATAAAAATTTCCCTGAAATACTTTTTGTATCAAGAATCGGTTATTATTATTTATGCATTTGGTCCATTATTTTTATTTTGTCCAATAAGCAATTTTAAAATTTTTGCCGTTTTTTTTCATTAAAAAAACATATCAGCCGTTATTTTGAAATTATTAACTACAAAATATTCAATTACAGATCCAAATTTATTGTATTTATTTAACAAACTGCGTCTTCGTTATTTATTATTTTTATATTATTCGGATCTGCATGCACTTGCTTCAGGGATTTAACAAAAAAGACAAGTCCCTAGGGACTTAAAACAAAAAGTTAAGTCCTTAGGAAATTAAACAAAAACAGTTAAGTCCCTAGAGAATTAAACAAAAAAGTTAATTCCCTAAGGGAATTAAATGAAAATGGAAATGATTTCCCTGACCAACAGTTTAAATAACTAGATTTGAATAAATTTCCTAATTTTCCTGAAAAAAATTAAAAAATGTGAATGAATTCCTCCAAGACAAATCGAATGAAAAAAAAAAATGAAAAAAATGGCATTCATTCAATTCCTTAAAGTTAGTCTTTAATTTCATTCCTAAAATTTAAATTTTAATTTAATTTAATTTTAATTTATTTCAAAAAAACCAACCGAGCCCTTCGGGCCATATATAGTCGGTAGACCAACATTAAACAATCAACTTCATTATGTCACTTAAAAGTATAAAACCTTACATATCCTATTTTCTAACAATATAAAACAGTTTGTATATAGCAAGTTTAACTTATAAAAATTTAAGAAAAAAGTTTAAAAGAATTATTAAAGAATATGGCATAAACTCACATGACAAAATGTATTGCAGTTTAGAGAATTTTGAAAATTGTTTGAAAATTTTTTGCACATCAAATATCATTTACAGAAGCATATTCTACAAGTTTACAATTGAATGTTTTTAAAGATAGATCAAAAGATCTAAGTGTTAAGGGTAAATGGTTCCAATACTTAGCTACACGAACATGAAATGATCGTTCATGAATAATATAATTTATAATGGGATATAAAAGTTGAGGGTTTCTTTCAGTGTTCAAGAGTATAAAATGTCTATGTTCACATTCAGGGCAATTAGAGAGCATGACTTTATGATAAAATAATAGCAATCGAATTCGAACAAAATTATTAAAATTGCATCCCAAAAAATCAGAGATATGCCTCGAAACATGATCATATGGCTTCAATTTGTAAACAAAACGTATTATTTTATTAAACAGTAAATTACATTTATTGAAGTCATCGACACTACACCCAGAAAAAACTTCAATACAGTATAATAAGTTGGACATTAATAATGAAGGAGCTTTGCGTTTTCTAATAGAAATTGGCAAATAAAGATTTAGGGCATATAATCTACGCAGGGTAAATTTTATTTTGGAACTTAACCAGGTTATATGTCGACCGAATTCTAGATTGTTATCTATTAAAACACCTAGACATCTCATAACTTCAACGAATTCAATAAGCTCGCCATTAATCGTAATAGATACATCTACTTCAGAGTTATGTGGTTTAAAAAGCATAGCTTTTGTCTTGGTAGAGTTTATATTCAAATTACAATTTATCATTCAGGCAGAAATATTATATAAAAGCAAATTCATGTCATATTCGAAAACATCAATGAGCTGAAGATGGCCCGAAAAAAGAAGTTGTATATCGTCCGCAAAGACAAAAGCATCACACTCAAAACTATGAAGTATGTTAAAAAAGTCGTTTATATATAACATAAATCGCACTTGATCAACAAGAGGGTATTAACTCAAAATTTTAAAATTTTCAGTAGAGTCAAAAAACTGGTTGTGGCCACATTTTAACAGAATTTAAAAATTCAAACATATCATAATAAGCAAATTCCATTTGAAAATATATATACATTGTTTTTGTTTTAAATTTTACCAATTATTGCAAAAATAAATAAATTTTTTGAGTTAATACCATTTTTTTTTTGAAATTTTATCGATTTAAATTTATAGAATGAAACAAATTTTATCAACAAAACAGTATCAACTCAAAATACAACCAAATATAAATAAAACATTTTGATTATTTTTAACATAAATAAAGGCTCAAATCAAAATAATACCTTTTTTATGAAAATATACGATTCATTTCTATTTGAACTTTTGTATTAACTCGAAATAATACCTTTTTGTTGAAATAAAGGTAATCACTACATTATCATGAAAATGGTCTCAAAAGTGGTTTTCGAGATGAAAGAGTAATCGGAATACGTTGAAATTTTTACAATAGATAGATATTGATGTTGTTAGTTGATTTCTAGAAAAAAATGATATTTTAAAAATTTTGATCAAGTGCGAAATAGTAAAGGCCCTATAACTGAGCCCTGTGGTACTCTACTGGCTACATCTAAACACTCCGAATTCGAGTCATTACAATGAACAAACTGACGTCGTCCAGACAAATAAGAAAAAATTAATTTGCGAGAAGAATAAGAGAAACCGAAATAATTGCATAGCTTATGTATTAAGATCGCATGACTAATGCTATGAAAGGCTTTAGACAAATCTAGAGATAACAACACTCCCACATTATCCTTATCCACTATACGTCTAATAAAGTCCTTGAGTCCAATTAAAAGCGAAGTAGTGCTATATCCTGTACGAAAACCTGAACGAATTAAGCAAGTTATTCTCGTTCAAAAACATCATAACCTGATCCTTTCAAAAAAGGAAGTAGGGAATGAATTATTCAAAGATCTGATCTCAAACCAATACAAACAGCTGTGTTTGACGTTTAAAAGAAAAATATTATGTAAAAATTTTGATTTTCTCAATTTTTTTTGATAAAATGCAATTTAGTTTAAACCAAATAAATCCTCTGAATAATGCTACTGTGGTGATACACTTGTTTAATTAAAATTTTTAATTTTAAATTAACTTGTATTTTTGTTTCAAATTTAAATTTGTCAAATTTTTTCATTTTTATTTTCATTCAAAACAATTATTTTTTCAATCTAATCATACTTGTAATTTTTGTTATAATATTTTTTTTAATAAATTTTATAAAAAATATAATTTGATTCTGTGTTCAGTTAATTTGGCATTGTGTCGTGATCCATACTACTTTTCGGTATTCGGCCGAATAGCAAACGTATATCGAATAGTAACCGAATATTCGTGACATCTCTACAGATAAGGTATAATTTTAAACAGGACAGAAGAGTTAAGTTTAAGTTTTCTCAACTTTGACCTAAATTTTCGCAAAAACTAGATGAGTAATTTTAATAAGTTAACCTAGAAAAAAAATTGTGTGCCACTTATTTGAAATTTTTCATTTTTAAAAATTGAAATCGTACGTTTTTGTAGATTTTCTCATATGATCACTTTTTTAATAGAATCGAGTGTAGATTTTTGTTTGTTTTACTAATGTAAGCTTTTATTATTTTAATGCGCATTATTTCCAATTGGAATTATATAATATTTATATTAATAAATATCGTTTTTAATTTAATTCTCAAGTAAATCCTGGTGCTAAAGAACGTCTGGTACAGATAACCGGTCCAGCAGAGGATAAAATTAAGTAGGATTAAATTTCAATTTATTATACAAAATATCTTGTATTAAAACAGTTTTTTATATTTTTCCTGTATAAAGTTATGCCAAACAACTGATTGAAGATACCATACGTCGTAATGCATCTCCAGTTCGTTTGGATCCCGCTATGGGTAGTAGTCATGCTGGTGGCTCTTGTTCCTCATTGGCTTCCTCTAATTCAGATGAACCAGTACAACCACGTACACCTGGTGCTAGTAGTAATTTGTCTAATCGTTTGAGTTTTAATTCAGCTCAAAATTTTATGACTGCCGCTGCAGCTTCTCAACAAATGGTACAACATCAACCGCATCAACAACCTCAGCATATGCCAAATATCCCTGGAATGAATACATCAACACCTGTAGCTAATGCCGTTGTAGCGGCTGCTGCTGCAGGTAAACCAATACGTCCTCATTCGCAAATGTTATTGCACTCATATTCTACAAATGATGCTTCTTTAGGTGAATACAAATTCACATGCAATGTTGGTCAACATGTGATTAAGATCACCGGTGATTGTTGTGATCTAGTGCGGGTAATTATTGTAGTACATTTTTTTTGTTTTAGTTCGAAAATGTAAACATTTTTTTTTCCTTTTATAGGTGGCCAAATTGGTTTTGGACGATTATTTTAGTAGTGCTGAGTTTTTAGCCTCTATAGAAGCTGGAGCAGCTTTTGATGGATCCATGGCTAGCCCTATTACAACCCCCACTACACCAATGTCGGGAGCTCCTCAATTTGCTATGGGTAACCCTTTACATGCTGCCTCACCGTTAGCTACCGACAGTGGTATTGGTCTCAATTATATGTCTTCTGTTAGTGGCAATAATCAAGATATTGATGATGATGTTTTCGTTGATGGCAATAATTTATGTAAGTTTAAAATGTTTATTATTTTATTCTTTCAAACCGGAGTTATATTACATATTGAATTTTTATTATATTAATAATAGATGTTTCAAAATGTACTCCAAACGTTATTATTTTTTTTTTTTGTCAAGATGATTCAATAATTGCCCAAGGAATAATTTTTTCAATTTTTGTTATATTAGTTATAGACGTTTGTATGTGTCAAAATGTCCTTCCGACGTTATTTTTGATAAAGATGATTCAATGATTGCCCAAGAATTTTAACAATATTTTATATATATATTTTTTTTCAATTTCACAGACTTTTTAAAATTTGTTTAATTTAGTAAAAAAAAAATTTTTTGAATTATGCCATTTTTTTTAATTTTAGCGTTTTTTTTTTTTTTTTTTTTAATTTTGACGATTTTTGGAATTTTTGTGTTTTTTTCAATTTTTGAATGTTCTGTCAATTTTGGAGATATTTTTAAATTTTGGTGATTTTTAATTTTTTTTTTTTAATTTTAGCGTTTTTTTAATTTGTGTGATGATTTTTTTTCAATTTGAACAATTTTAAATTTTGGGAGTTTTTTAAATATTTTTAATTTTAGAGCTTTTTAAATGATGATAATTTTAAAAACTTTTAATTTTTCCAATTATTTTCAATTTGAGCGATTTTTTTTCTTTCAATTTTGAATATTATTATTATTCTTGGCGATTTTTTTTCAATTTGAGCGATTTTTTTATAACAATTAAGTAATGTCGACCTGTTTGTTGTAATTAAATTAATAAATACATGATTAATCTAAAAGTCACCTATAAATTTACCATACGCACTTACAAGGGAACTACTTCGATTTGGATGAATCATATGTATATTAGGGTGATAACTTTTTTTGGACAACATTCTCCCCAGTGGTTTTCTAATGGCAAATATTGTATTAATGATAAAAATAACTATTTTAGTTCAATTTTGTAAAATAACCTTACGCACCGACAGTGATTTCTAAAATGCCTTTAATATATTTTTTTTAATAACAATTTTTTTAAAATATGGTTTATACATATGTAAGTATGTAAACAAATAACAACAAATGATTAAAAGTAGGTATTGTAAGATATAAACTTTAGGTTCAAAGTACGCGATGTTTTACAAAGCGGATATATATCTTGTACTATTTTTATTCCACGTTCCGCACAAATATTATTGGAATTGTAGATGGTGTAGGTACCCAATGTCTGAGGAAACACTCGTGGGCTTCCGTAAATTTTATTAATGACTTGTTTAGCCGTTCAAAATCATTTTCGTGGAAACTGTGGTCCGAAACCCAGATTTGAAACCATGCATCACAAATGAAATCACATATAGGTTGTAAAAGTTTTTGGTAACTGGGAACAAGAATAAATGCTAAAATGGCAAATATTGCTCTCGAATTCTACTTTACTATTGAAATCAGCATGCCTTAATTATATAGATGTGATGGTCAGACGTTGAGGCATCAAAAAAGTTTTTTTTTTTTAACTTTGTTTGATTCAAAACTTAAACGCGTTTGGTGCGTAACCTTTTTTAACGATAGCGAAAAACTAAAAACGCAGTTCTTAATATTTGTCCATGCCCTACACGATTTTGTCTGGGGAGATTTGATATTTGCAAAAAATGCAAAAAGTTATTACCCTAATGTACATATGTTATAGATGGCAAAAATCTAAGGTTGACCAAAAATTACCACATTTTTATAGTTGTGGCATTTCTTAGAAAGAAAAATGTGTTTCACTAAAAATTTAATTCAGTACATTTTTAAAATAAAGGTACCGAAAATCTATATATATATATATATAACAGGATGTGTGTATGTATGTAAAGTATGGACTCCAAAACGGCTGGGCCGATTTTGATGAAATTTTCAGGGAATCTTCAGAATATTCAGGCGGGTGACACTGTGAAGTCTGATTTTTGATTTTCGGTCTGTGGGCGGAGGGGCGTAGCAAAATCCAATTTTCATATTGTACCACCAATGACCTATACATATATTTATTTTATTTTTTTTTTTGAAAGCCGTTGTCATGTTTTTCTAAACGAGATATCAAACTTTTAAATCGGTTATGTAGTTCCGAAGATATTTACAAAAAACCTATGTTAATATTTACAAAAAACCTATGTTAATCTTCAAGCTACACAACAGCCTCATCCGTCTATTCAAAACAGCCCTAGACCAGATGCCGACAGATGATTATACGGTTGTGATAAGAGCTGACAAGACACCTGCTGGTGAGCATGAGCGGCGCTTCAATGCACCGGTGATAGGTGACGTCGCAGTTGTTATGGCAGTTGTTTTCAGCTATTCATTTTATATACTTCAGCAAATAAAGGCGATAGAAGGACAAAGAGGCGTTGGGCTTCTCATTAAATTACAAATTTTAAATGATTTACTAATGTGAATTTATTTTTTTAATTATTTATTTGCGTAAAAAAATTTCTTGATTTAAAGAATTAATTACAATTAAAATTTGAAGGCAAAACAACGTTTGCCGGATCAGCTATTCTGTATAAATTTCTAAGTTTTGTTAGATAAAGAAAAAGTTTCATATTCGAGCAAATAAGTGGAGGAAAATTGTACAGCAATCCATATTTTAGGAGACAAATCTGTAATTCTGTGGTGACAATTTAAAAGTAAAAGTGTTTCATTTTTTCTTAATAAAAAATGAGAGTTAAACGTGAACATTTACTTTATTAGGTGGTACGCGACATCCCAGTAAAAGTTTTTCTCTTCTAATTTGGCATTTTCATCGATGAATTTAACATTGGCTTCTCATAGGTTGAGAGCATTCCAAAAATGATTCTTTTGAAGTTTTTCTGACTAAATTTCTTTGGAAGTTATTTAGACATTAAATATTCCTAGCAAGTTTTGTTCCTTCCTATGACAAGCCAGTGTTAAATTTATAGATGAAAATGCTCAATTAGTATCGTTATTTCATGAAGACCCTGCGATCTGTCGAAAATTTCACATATAACCGTTTAATGTCTCTATAAACCGATCCCGGCAATCGCCGAAGTCGAATTCAGATTTTGGTTTTACCAATTTTTTTTTATACCATTCACAGAGTATATGCTACAAATGAAACAGAATACAAGTAATGGAAAACAATTTTAGGGGATGACAAAAATTTGTTTGTGTTGAAATACTTTTTGGATGTTTTTCCATAAAGTGTGTGGTGAAACAAATATTTTTGTTGTGAAAAAAAATTTTGAGGTGATAAAATAATTTGAGGTCAATTACAAAAATGTTTCGCCTCTAGGAGTCTGGTGAAAAATCTGACTTAATATTTACTATAACAGACGCTAATATGAGATTGTAGCATAATACAAAAATTTGTATGAAAAATTAAGAGGTACCTACCTTTACATTTTTACTAATAACCTTTGAACAGATTGAGCTCATTTTAAATACCAAACTTTCTGGGAGAATATCCATTAATTTAGGTAAAAATAAGCCGATTGCCTGTTTGCGCCGTGATCGCCATATCAACAGACTGAAAGACAGATGGACATCGCTAAATCGGCTTTAAATGCAATAAGCATCAAGGGTCTTAGACCTATATTTTGATGCGTTACAAACGGAATGACAAACTAATATATACCTTCATCACAGTGTGTGGAGGATATAAACATTCGTATAAATTTTGCAAGCAAGTAAAATGAGTTTCCAACTCTTGTCTAAGATATGTTAAAGCACCCTGAGACTTATTTTGAAGAAAACTTACTTTAGAATCTGTGAGTTTTGATTTGAAAGATTTTTTTTTTCACAAATAAGTTTAAATATTTTTATTCACTGAAAATAGTTTAACTGAAAATACAATTTAAAACAAATGATAAATCACTTAAAAACTATTTTGCTTACTTTTCATTTAAATCACTAACCGTGGTATAGATAAACTGATTTCTAATGCCACATGCACTCGCACTACACGTTAGAAAGAGCGCTTTAGCGCACTGATCTATCGTCAGGTCGAGTTTTGTTGTGATTAAAACTAGTTTTATTCAATACACGGTGTTTTTGTTCATGCATACATAATCTCAGAAGTACAACTCCAACAACACAACAGTTCTATTTTTAGAAACTTACCTCACTCTAATGTCCACTGTTGTAAGTGATGCCACATCTATGATATATTCTTTGTATATTCGATAGATGGCGCTTACGTAGTTAGGGAATTGCCAGAGAGCTAAGTTTGATTTTGGTTTGAGTTTGAATTTTAACGTCTTTTTCAGACAATTGCAATTAATACTATAATTAATATGCAATTTTATTTAATTTTAATTGTGAAAGGCGTGGTAGAGAAGAATTTTTTTTTTTAAAATATTGTTTAAACAAATGTTATTATAAAATGTTAGAATTTTACCTAAAGCTTCTTTAAAAAATGTATGTTTTATTCAGTTGTTTGAAATGGTTTCAGTTTTTTGTTTTTGTTCGTTTTTTTTTTTGTATACAAAATGTAGACACACACACACTACAAACACAACTTTTGTGAATCAATTTAGTTTGTGTGTAAACTTTTCCAAGGTCTTGTAATAATAACTGTAAGGGAAACAAACAAACCAATTGTCTATTCCTAGTAGATCTACCAAATTTGAAAATATTATACAAAAATTTCGGGGTTTGCAATTTACATATAAAAATGTAAAATACACCTAATTTGAACAAAATTATCGAACGAACATCCCAAAAATTTTAAAACATAAGACGAAATGTGATGACACAATCTAAGAGAGTATAAATTTCTCATGACACGATTAAAAGCCAATCTTAGCTTCTTCGTCACATAACCCAAAGCTCCAGAATATACTTCTAAGCAATATAAAAATATTGGCATAAACAACCCATGAACGACCTTAAGACATATACAATTTTAAAAAACCAACCGAGCCCCTTGGTCCATATTAGTTGGTAGAACAACATTAACAATCAACTTCATGTTTTCTAACAATATAAAACAGTTTTTGTGTGTAAATTTTATCAAATTTGAAATAAATGAAATTAAATAATCGGTAAATGGTAGTAAAGACTGAAAACGAAAAAATCAACCCGATTTCCTCTATCCTTTCTGATTTCATATATGTACATCATAAACTATAACCTCGTCAAAGTGTAGGACAGCTAATTCTAGCGGATCTTGAAATATCGCGTTTCAAAATATGAAAAATATTGGAAAATTTTAAAAAGTAGCCGTATATATCTTTTGATGGCTTTTGACGGGATATTTATTGATACTTTTATATGGAATGCATCTTAACTATTTTGAACAAGTGCAACAATGTTGAAGTAAAATTTATTGTTTTTTTCTATTTATGTATTATTTATTTTTTATAATATTTATTTTTTTATTTTGCTATTATGTTAGTCAAACTTTTTAAAATTAGGCAGTATTTGGGGAAAATAAATGAATAATATTAAATTTTCAACCTATTAATCGATTATCCGGCATTAATCAAAATAAAGGCGATTAATCCTGGAATCAGTTAATAAATTAACCGAATTGAAAACACTATAAAATGTCGATAACGTCGCAAAACCACA
Organism: Delia radicum; assembly: GCA_021234595.1. NCBI lineage: Eukaryota > Metazoa > Arthropoda > Insecta > Diptera > Anthomyiidae > Delia > Delia radicum. The sequence continues at coordinate 49,691,184 of CM037854.1, forward strand.
TTCGGTGATGAGTATTTTTACCACGAATTTACTTTCGTGCAAATTGGTATTGAAATTGGTATATGACTGAAAATGTGAATGTAAATGAAATGTAAATTGTCCATATAAACTTATGTATGGTAGGTAATACAATTTTATAGTGTATATATCTTATAATATATATATTTGTATTGTGTATGATCATTTTTTAAATTAAAGTTCTTTTTTTACCCTAAAACTCCTTTTCACCACAAAAAATTGTTTTCACGTCAAAAAAAAAGTTTTAACCTCAAAATTATTTTTTTCACCTCGATAATGTCTTCTCATTTACCCTTAACAGGGTTAAGGGTATAAAAATAAATGTTGTAAAACCGAATTTAATGCTTTTACTTTTACTACTCATAAATTGATTTCGTTTATTGGCTCAAAGGTCTTATTCTTCTGGTTGGTTTTCCTATACACATTAGGGTGGGGCGATTAGTATGGAAGGAAAAAAATCTTAATGGGCTCTTCGCGTTTCTGATTCTTGGCATTGTACTGAGCAAAAAAGTCCACTAGACCATACGTCTACGGTGAAAATCGAGCTTCCAGATTTTGACTTGCAGTTTTTTTCTCAGACTTTTGTTACGTTTTTTTTTTGGATATTTTGGCCTATAACAGCCAAACCATTGATATTTTCGATCCAATACTAAGACAAAAATTGTAGCCAAGACAATAGTTAAGAACTCTCTAGTACATCGCAAAAGCATTGGAACGCTCCTTCAGGCAGTTTTGACCTTGTGAAAGTGCAAAGGGATAGGGTTACTTTCACAAAATACGGCTAAAAAGGCATATTTTGAAATTAAAAATTAAACCCTTAAACCCCACCCACAAATATGATTGATGCATTAATATGCTAGAGAATCTTCCAAAGAAGAGATTGATACCATAATCTTGGATAAGCTCCTCCTACTTCCTGAAATATGTCCATCCTACACATTGTTACAAGCAATTCAAAATCTGTTTGCAAGTCAAAATCTGGAAGCTCGATTTTCACCGTAGACGTATGGTCTAGTGGACTTTTTTGCTCAGTGCAATCCCAAGAATCAGAAACGCGAAGCGCCCATTAAGATGTTCAAATCGCCCACCCTAATACACATATCACATAACTATAATGTCACATAATCGATAGTGTTTACGATGCTTTGTTGAGTCCTTCAATTTAGTTTAATGAAATCTAAAATGTGGAGTTTTTAAAAAGTTTCTTTTGGCAACGAAAAATATTGATTTAATTTATATTTATAGCCAAATCAGCATCCCAAAGTAATGGCTTAGCACGTTCGCGTAGAAGTCATTTTTCACGTAAAGATTCCACACCAGAGGCTGCAGCTAATAATCTGGCAACAACAGCAGTTATGCGTCAAAAAAGTGAACCTGGTGGCAATAATGACAGCAATACCATTACGGAAACATGTACGTTCCAATAAATTCAAGACACATTTTCTAAACTTTACTCTATATTTATAAATATTTTTTCATATTATTGCAGCACGCATTGTTCATCAATATGAGCATTTGTTATACTATGCTAAAAGTCCTCATTCCTGGGCATTACCAACCGAGTGGGAAAAGATCCGTAAACAATTTCCAGCCATCATACGTAATAAGGTAAAAACAACAAGTGCAACTACGCATGCTTCTACTACAGCTACTACTACTCCTTCCACTTTAACAACTACTCCCTCCTACTCCTCCACCAACACTACCACAAAAGCTTCTTCATTAACGCTACGTGTTGCTTGCAATAATGCTGCTGCACATACTACTTGTTTAACAAATATGACTACTACTACGACAAACACTACTACCACAAGTACTATTACTAACGCTACTAGTAGCTGCTTAATAAAAACGTTAGATTCAAATTTAATCAATTTCACTCATAACTCAACCATACCACCACCATCATCAACTTCAACAACCAGTGTTACTAACAATATTTCTGTAAATACTAATAACAATAATAATAGTTTAAGTAATAATTATAATAATTACCAACAACATCACCACCAATATCACCAACAACAGCAACAATATCCTAATAATAATCTGAATTATAATGAATCCCATGTTAATGGAAAATCTTTAGAGACTAGTACCACTACTTCTTCTTCTACTGCATACAAATTAAATACACATGCTAATCTTTCGTTAAATATACGACGTAAAGGATTTTTCAATCGTTTAACTTATAGTATTGATGAAGATGGTTATGAGGCAGCTATGAAAACACCATCACCTATTGTAGAAGCTCCTCCTCCTCCTGCAATCCAATCTAATATTCCCCCTACAAATCATCATTTACATGCATCTCACACACACAATGTATCAAATGTTACTGCTGGCAGTGGTCGTATACATTCAGCTGGTTTACATACTCGTCATTCCATACGTTCTGGGCCAATGACTTCAATGGCTATATCACCATTATCTTCAATGGGTAATGGAGGCAGTGGTGGTAGTGATCATTATTATCATCATCATCATCAGCATCATCAACATCATCACCACTCACCTAATGAGGCTCATACTCGGCAAAAGCTATTAAACAAACAAATTAAAATTATTTCCGATATTATGGTCGAAAGTAGTAAAAGCAGTGCTACAAATAAATCAAATGAAAATTTAAAATCAAATTATGATTATCAACAACATAAAATCAATCAGGATATTGATAATGTTGTTGCTGATGATGATGACGACGATGTAGAAATTGTTGCGATTTCTCCAGCTACTACAACTCCTCAAGTTGCAATTGATGCTGAAATCTCAAATTCTACTGGTTCTAATTCTTATATGCGTCCTAAGTTAAATTATGAATTTCGTTCATATTCAACATGTGATTGAAATTAAAAAAGAAAACCAAATTCTAATTCCAGAAATAAAATTACATTCATTAGCAATGTATAGTTGGAATTCTATTGAAAAACTAGAATTAAAAAAAAAATATTTATAATTAATATTTAATATAATGAACTAACTAATTTTTTTAAACTATTCATATTAAAAAAAAACACAGTTTTTAAACGCACTTTATAGATTATACAAACACACAACTGTTTTCTATCCAAAATTCAAATATTATACTGGCAAAATCGTTTGAATGTATTATTAAATGTTGTATTAAATAACATATTAATTGCGACTTAACTATAAACCAAAAATATGTTAAATTGTTTAAATCTAAATGAACTTTTTACTACATTATTATATATATCATTCATTCTTAGAAAGAACATTAAAAATTTGGCATTTTTTGATTTGGCATTTTTTGATCTTTCGATTTTTTTATATTAAAAACATATATTCTCTATGGAGCCTATTACACAACTCCATTTTCAGTTTTTTGAATTTTCAAAAAATCTGGATTTATCACGGTTTGAATTTTTAGGAAAATTCGTAAAATCTCAAAAGTATGTATAAAAGCCATTTATTCAAAAGTTGTTACTGCATTTCTCTAATTCAAAAAGCAATGTCCGGTGATGGTATTCTTTCAAACAAAATACATATTTAAAGAAAAATGCATATTTTTTCAAATGCAATTTTTAGATGCATTTTCGAAATTGTTCTCCCCCTTCAAAATTGTTTAAACATACATCAATCGATAATTAAAATTGTTTTCTATAAAATTAAATTTCGCTTTTCAAGTGACGCGGATGACATCTAACTTGCTCGATTTTTTGTTTAAACCTAATCTATGATTTGCATTTTATTATTATTTTTAAATCGAGAATATTAGATTTCATTCGCGTCACACAAAATCTAAGTTTAATGTTATATAGTTTGTGTGCACCGGAAGGCTAGTTAGGGTCGTGGGTTCGATTCCAACCAGAGGCAATAATCTGTTTTCGCTGCGACGAGCCAAAATGCATAGTAGCTAGTGCTCGGTTAGGGTATAATAATATGATATAATTTGTAATTATATGATTATTAATAAATAAAAAAAATTGTATTTATTTTTAATTCAATTTTAAAGGTGGAGAACAATTTCTAAAATGCACCAGAAATTGCCTTTACATCAAAAAATCATTTTTTTATATTTTTAATATATTTTTTTCCATAAATGTAAAAGAAGAGAACAGTAGGAATTGAATTAGTGAAATCCGATAACAACTTTCGAATATATGGCTCTAATGTTAATTTCTTTTTTTGAAATTTTTTTAAAAATTAAAACCGTGAAAAAATCGGGATTTTTAAAAATTTTAAAAACTGGAGATGTGTTATTGGTTCTATAAAGAATATATGTTTTAAATATAAAGAAAATCTGAAGACATCAGGTCCAAAAAAATGCCATATCTTTTAATGAGATATTCCATTTTGAATTAAGAAAATTGCTTATGAAATTGCGAATTTCTATTTGAAATTGAAAAAATTCTAATAAATTCGGATCTTTCATTTAAAATTTTTAAATTTACAAATTACAATTTTTACAATTTTTAGTTGAAATTGAAAAAATTCTAAATGACTTTGAAATGTTTCACATCGGCAATGAAGCAAATTACAATTGAAATTGAGGATTTCCATGTGAAATTGAGACTCTGTTTGAAATTTTTTATTTGATATTGAGAAAATTGTATATGGAATTCAAAAAATTCTATATGAGAATAGGAAAATATTAAAATGATATGCTTTAAAAATAAAACATTAAAACGTTATATCTCTGTAAGAAGTTGAACGATTTCGAACTTTTTTTTTTGAGATCAAACCTTTATTTATGGAGATACATATCGCACTTGATCAACAAGAGGGTATTAACTCAAAATTTTTAAAATATCACTTTTTTCAAGAAATCAACTAACAACATCAATATCTATCTATTGTAAAAATTTCAACGTATTCCGATTACTCTTTCATCTCTAAAACCACTTTTGAGACCATTTTCATGATAATGTAGTGACTACCTTTATTTCAACAAAAATTTATTATTTCGAGTTAATACAAAAGTTCAAATAGAAATGAATCGTATATTTTCATAAAAAAGGTATTATTTTGAATTGAGCCTTTATTTATGTTAAAAATAATCAAACTGTTTTATTTATATTTGGTTGTATTTTGAGTTGATACTGTTTTGTTGATAAAATTTGTTTTATTCTATAAATTTAAATCGATAAAATTTCAAAAAAATGGTATTAACTCAAAAAATTGATTTTTTTTGCAATGAGTGGTAAAATTTAAAATAAAAACAATGTATATATATTTTCAAATGGAATTTGCTTGTTATGATATGTTTGAATTTTTAAATTCTGTTAAAATGTAGCCATAAACAGTTTTTTGACTCTACTGAAAATTTGAAAATTTTGAGTTAATACCCTCTTGTTGATCAAGTGCGATATGTGGTTTTATATTGGTACGACATATCAAAAAGAAAAACCAATTGAGATTTTTTAATTTATTTCAAACGAAAAAATTAGAAATGTATAAAGTAAATATTTTTATCGGCGATTTTATTTGACAATGAAACTACTTAATTATCATTTGCTAAATATACTTCTTCATACTTCATATTTCCATTTTTTTTAATTTTTAATTTTTTTTTTTAATTTCGTCATATTTTTCATCCTTTAGTTTTTCTATTTCATAATGTTTTTTTTTTTCTAATAATTGTAGAAACCTCAAATTTATTTGGAATTTTCTCAATTTCATTTAAAACTATAAATTTAAAAAAAAAAATCTTCCCGATTTCAAATGCAGTCTCAATTTCGTTTGGAATTTTCTTAATTGCAAATACAAAATCCAAGCTAATGTGTTTGATTCGCTTTATTTTTTGTAAATATACGGAGGTTGAAAGATTGTTATAAACTTAAAATAACATACAAATTATCTCCATGTTTATAAAAACCAAAAATTTAAACTTAATTCGATGAATTATTAATTTCAAGTAAAAAAAATCAAAATTGTAATTTTCTCAATTCAAAATAGAAAATCTTTGAATTGCACTGAATTCAAATCTAACCTCAGAATATCTATATCACATCACAGGTTTTCGAGTTATCTTAACATAAAGTTTAAAACTAACGATTTTTCGTTATATTCGAAATGTTATAATGTCGCTTATTAAGCTTTATTCACAGAATTTGGTATATCATCCGAAAGTCCTTCATTAATTATTTTAAATGATCTCTTTTTAGTAGCTAACGGGACATTCGGTAATCGGGCCTAAAAGACCTAGATTAACTTTCTAGTGTTAACATTAATTGACATAGTATTTTTGCTAAAAATAAAAAAAAAAAAAAACTTAATTAATTTCAACGGACAATATCTCGTAAAATTCAAAAAGCATTTATAAGGGAAAACAGGAATTTGAGATTCAAGTTAAATTTAAAAACTACACACACATAGTAACAACATTTTTCCTATTACGCATTTGATGTCACGGGACTAGGATGAATTTCAATTTTTTTATTTAAAATTTGGATTTTTTTTTTTCACTTTTGTATGAATTGTTTTAATTTTGTTGTAATCGAGAGATCATTTTGTATAAACAATTGTGTGAAAATTGTAGTTGTTTAGGCTGTTTCAAGTTGTTTTGGCTTATCGCGATAAAGTTCATAAACAATAATATTGTAATGCAGCGGCATACTTTTTTTTAGTGTGGTAAATAAGAGAAACTTATTTAATGAAAATTTACTCTTTAAGTAAGATCTTTGAGATCAAATTAGGAAAATTGTCAGATAAAAGTAATGAGAAAAAATAAAAATTTCATAAATATATTAACAAAATTCAAGTGTAAATCAAGTGGAGCTTTAAAAGAGTAACAGTTTTTATCCACATAAAACTACCCAGCCAGAAATTGCCAATGGTCTGAAAAATCAACTGGCAGAGCACACTTTGCTAATGGTATAACAAATTAAGTGTTGGCAAAGCACTTATTTACAACGCTCTGCCAACGTTAGTAAAAAGTACTTTGCTAGTACTTAATTAACAAAATTTACAACTGTAAATTTCCTGTCCTAAGTAGAAAATTTATGACAACTTTTAATCAACTACTGTGTTTAGCCATTATTTACGGGACCCCAGAGGCGCTAGGGGAACTTGCCAACCAGCTCACGGAGAAATTCAAGGGGGTGTGCATTCATCCCATCACCCTAGCCCAAGGCCGTAGCAATACAAAGAAAAACACATAAACAAACTTACTCATATTGAACTCATCTGAAGTGGGAGGTAGATGTTGACCTCCAGCCGCCCTTCCCAACCTTGGTCACACATATGCCACTCCATCAAAAATGCAAAAAAGTCACTTTGAGGTACCCCCAAAATATTTATTAATTTTTTTGACACAAAGTTAGGATAAGTTAGCGATTTTCTGGGAAAGTAATATTTTTTATCTGAGTAGTTATGATTAAACCCAACACAAAAATTATTTTATATTTTTTCAATTTTGAAGAAAAAAAATTTGAATTTTTTTTTAAATTATGACAATTTTTCCAAGGGGCCCGATTTTCAAGGGCGATGCGGGACATCTTCCCGTTATGCTAGAACTCTAATTTTTTGTATGGTGAATTTTTGTACCCAAACAAATATTTTAAGAGGGGGGCAGCCCCAAAAATCGCAAGTTGAAAAATAAGGACCACCCTAATGGACATATATGAATGTTCATATATTATTACTTTTCCTATATTCTCGTATATAAAAAAGCTTTTTTAGTTTTTTTTTTTTTTAAATATTCTGTTTATTAAAAAATACAGCTATTATAATTCTATATACATGTTACTGAATACAGGAATTTTTTTAAAAACCTAAAATATACTTCAATATAAGAATATTCTACACCATTTTGTATCTTAAAATTTAAATAGTTCTGTTTAGTTTTCCAATTATTCTTAAACGCAACTAAAAATGGGAATGTGGGAAAATATCTTATTTTACAAATACAAAATATAACAAAATAAATAAATCCAATTAATTCATCTGGTTTAACCTGTTTTTGAATACCGAGATCAAAAACTTTGGCTTAAATAAAGTTTAGCCGCATGTTTCCGAAATTAATGAAACTTTTCCACGCTGAATCTGCCGATGGTAAAATCTTTTGGTGGACCTTATTCGGTAGAGAGGGGTTTAAATTTGAAGTTTTGTTTTGCGATTTTATACAAAAGTTTTGAAAGGTGTTTTAAATGTCTTTTTCAAAGAGTAATATATCCCCATTCATTAACCCATTACGAGTCAGTTTAACATTTGGTATTTTTTTAATTTTTTCCTGTTTTTTCAGAACTTTTGTATAAAATTGCAAATCAAAATTTCAACTTTGAAGCCCTCCCCCCGGAAAGGGGGTGCGTTTTTCCTAATAACTCATTCTCTGCAATCGTATTTATAAATTAATAAAACATTAATTTAAATATTTTTGTTAAGAATTCGTAGACCGGCAGAGTAAGGGTTAAAAATAAAAAAAATCATCCTCATATATGGTCATATCTGATCAAAAATTATAACATATTAACCATGTATGGATATTATTATTATGAATTCATATATGGAGATATATGGCATATATGAACCAATATATGCAATATATTATCATATATCATCATATATGGTGTCATAAATATCCATATATGAACTTTTCATTTAAATATATTTACCCATATATGCTCCCATACATTACATATATGTTCATATATGCTCATATATGGAACCATATATGCTCATACATGAAACCATATATGGCAATATATGATCATATATGAACTTTTTCACTTGGGTATATAGATTTAAAGGTTTTTTTTTTCTTTATTTAGAAATATATAATTTTTTTTTGTAATATATATTTTGCCTAAAAGATTTGCGTACATAAAATCTCTTATTAACACACCCTGCTAGGTGATGTCCACCAAAACTTAATAATTGATGTTATTAAATAGTTATTTAACAGTCCTGAAAAGAAAAACAAGCAAAATATAGTAGAAGCATTTTTTAAAAATGTTTAAATAAAATTTATCTATTTGTATACCCTCTACCTTATGTGATGAAGTACATATATTCTTGATCTTTATGAAAATCTAATCCGATTTAGCGATGTTCGTTTGTTGAAATAGCGATCATGGCGCAAAAAAACAAGATTAGATGCTAATTTTTACCCATATTAATAAATATAATCCTGAGTAGTTTGGTATTAAAAATGAGCTAAATCAGCCCAGCGGTTAAAATGTTATGGGCGAAAGTGTGAAGGTACTTCTAAATTTTCCATACAAATTGAGGCATCTTAATAAAATTTGAATATGTGATAGAGCAGAAAAAAAGGGACACGGCAGCTTTAAGAATTTAACAATTTAAACGAATCCAAAACTTTGTTTTTATCGTTTTAAAATGTTGAACATTTTATTTTAATAGTTTTTGTTATTTCAAAGATATGTTTATTTTCAAATTTTTTTGAAAAATTTTGGATAGAAAACAGGAACTTGTTACTTAAAAACACGCACACACACACACACATAAAACCAAGAATCTCAAGTTAAATCTTTATTAATTTTTTTGTTATAGTTTTTATTTGTTAAAAAAAAAAAAAAAAAATCTGAAAATTTATTAAAAATATGTATCTTAATTTGTTTTTTTTTTAACTTTTTCTTTTCATTTTAAACTCATAATAATCTGTGTTTTGGCTGTGAAACAGATTAAATTTAATTTAAAACAAACACAAATCTTGTTAAAAAAACTTAAATGAACAGTTTTTTTTTTATTTTAAAGTATTCAAAATACTTAAAAAAAAAAGTAATATTAACAAAACGTAATTAAACATTCCTTTTATTAACCAAAGAGAAGACTATTTCATAAATGTATTTTATGTAAAATGTACTTAACCTAATATACCAACTTAACTACTAAACCAAATTTAAGTATTTTCAAATAATTTTATGCATTATTTTTATTTTTATGTATGATACAATGATTCTATCATCAGTTAATTATTATAAAAAAACCAAAAATCTTTTAAGAGATTTTTTTTTTAAATAAATTTCTACCTGTATTAAACAAAATGGTATTTAAAAGATAATTTTAGTAACACATGGTAATAAAACAAATAAAACAAAGAAATCGTATCTTTATAATCATTTTGGAAAAATTTCATAAATTTTGTATTTATTGGTATTACTGGTTGCTTATGGTACACTCAAAAAAACAAGTTTGTAAAGTCAGCAAAAAATTTTGCTGAGTCAGCAAAATTTTAGTCAGGAGGGTGCTAGCAAAACAATTGCTTATGTCAGCAAAACCTTTTGCTGTAAATCAGCGAGCTGATTTTTAGCAACAAACTAGATTCAGCAAAAGTTTTGCTAACACTTAGTGGATTAGAAATAAAAATGCCTTGCTAAAAATTAATAAATTTTTTGCTGAATTTTAGTAGACTGAAAAAACGCAAAAAATTTGTAGAAAAATTGTAATTTAGTTAATCTATTTGCTGAAAATCATAAAACCTATTTTTGTGATTCTTTTAAAAAAAAATTTACAATAATTACGAAATATAAAAATTTCATTTTCTTACATTGACGACATGAATTAATTTAATATCTGAAAATATATACAAATAAATATATATAAAATAACAAAAATTTTCTTTAAACTACTTACATCAATGGTATTCTAAATGATGCTTTCTTTTAAAGGACGCAACTGCCGAAGATAATTATAGAAACGAAACGAAAAAATAAACAATAACAAACGAAACGAAAAAAACAACCTTTTTTTTTGCAATAAATAAAAGGAACCATAAAAATCTACCTAAGATGTGTGTCTTTGTCTTTCGCTTTACTCTGTCTACATGTCTGTATATGTTTGTTTGTTTGCAATTTGACCACACTAGATTATTAATCTATAAACATTTAGCTTAGAAATACATATTAAATTTAAATATTTTATTTTGTCTTTTATTTAATTAATAGACAATTATTTTCACAAGCCGGTGACAACGCAAAATTAAAGTTGTTTTAATCCTCAATTTTGTTTTATGTATGAAAAGCAGATACAAAAGTATCATTTAAGTATCATTTTCTTCTTCTCTACTACATCTTGACATGCCGCGACATCTGCTTCATTCTGCGTATATCTTTCAATGTGGTTGTCGTCCACACTATTAATGTGCTTATCAGCACAATTTTTTTTAGCAAAATTAATTAGTAAAACATTAGTATATTCGTAAAGCATTAGTATAAAAAAGTTAAGTGCTGAATAAGTATAACAAAAATTTTAGCTGAAAACACGATTTTAGCAAAAAAAATTTGCTAAAAAATAGTATACCTGATTTACAAGACGTTTTACTAACTTTTGTACTAACTTATTTTTTTGAGTGTAAAACTGTGTTTTTTGCTTATATTGGTTGGGCATGCTCTATATATTTGGTAATACAATATTATTACTATCCATTAATCATATTATTTTTATTAATAACATATTCATTTATTTTGTAATCATTTATTCATTTTGCTATACAATCCGTAACTAATCACCTGCACTTTTTTAAAAAAAAATTGAACGAGAAGAGAATATCAATACTCACATTTAAATGCTTTACTTTATGATTAAAAAAAAAAAATGCTAGACTTAACAAAAAAAATAATAAAGCAAAGCAATCATTTGGTAAAAGGTAAGCTTAAGTTATATTGTAAAAAAAAAATATAGAGGAATGTATTATTAGATCGAATTTTAAGTATATTAATATTTATTTTATTTTTTTTTAAAGAACCTCTAACGCCTGACGATGACATTTGTCATCGTTTATAAAATTGAACCCAAATGCTTCGAATGAGTGTTTTATACTTAGAAATTGATATAGTTTGATATAAAAGTGAATTAGCTAAAAGTTTTGCGAAGAAACTGTTCGTATTCAGTGCACTGTTAAAACGCGAGAGAGCTTTAAAGTTCAAATTTTGTAAAAATTCAAAAAATAATTATTTTTTAATTAACTGAGATTTCCAACAACTAAAACACTTATTTAAGTTGATTTAAAACTCTTGAAAATTAAGTATAAGTAAGATTGAAGTATTACGTTTAATAATCAGTCCTTATTTTTCTTCAAGGACGAACTGGATTTTATCAGGATATCTCTAAAGGACATTGTCTTAACTTATAAAGTAATGGACGGATCGTTTTGAAATTTGGTATAGAGAAGACAATCAGTAATAGTAGCAAAAGTCTAAAGTTTGAACAAAAAATATTGAAGTTAAGATACTTTTTCGCCCTATTTCGCATTTTGCAAAAAGAGAAAATCGCCATATCTTCTTAAAAAGAAGCACAAAAAAGTTTATTTTTGGATTGTGTTTATGTCTTGGTAAGAGCAATAATTTTTGGTACAAACTTTTGTTTTACTTGCATTAGTTTTCGAGATAATTTTTAAATTATTTTTGCTCATATCGCCGAAAGTAGTCAGCGAAAAACATTTTTTTAAGAGAAATTATTATTTTTTTTTGCGAAACGAATACATGGTATGAATTTCATTGCAAAACAAAATTCGGGCATTAGAGGGTTAAGGGGGGACATTACATTCGCGGCAGAGAAAACATACCTTTTTTTAAAAATTCATAACTCAGTCAAAAACAAACATTTTTCCAAAATTTTATTTTTATTATTGTAGAGAATTGAACAAATTACAAGAAAAAAATTCCAAAAAAATATATTTTTCACTCCAAAATGGTTTTATAGAGCTCCAAACTGGCGGCAGAGAAAAAAAACAGGGCCTCGTGGTTGCAGCGCTGGGAGTCGCAAAAATTGTCCAATCTGGAAAAAAAATACTTTTTTAAATCTTAACAAAATTGGTTATCGTATGACACGAGCATTTTTTTTTTTAATTTTTTTTTTCAATTTTTGGTGATGTTCCAAATTTAAAAGTAATAAGAATGTTTGTATTCTTTTAAGTTTCAAGACAGAATGAATTTATTTTATAATTTTCTTTCGTACAAAATATTTTCTAAATTCTATGAACACTTGATTTTTAAAATATAAATTTAAGCAAAGTACATTATAACAGGTTATAACAAAGGCAGAGATGGAACTTCTATTTTTATAAATGAAAATAGGAATCCGACAATGTGTGTTTTTAAAAAAAAATATTGACTTTAAAAATTCATAAAAAATCGAAAAAAAAATTTTAAAAAAAGCTCGTGTCATACGATAGCGAAATTAAGTTTAAAAAAATACAAAAAAAAAAATCGTCAAAAACTGAACCAGTACGAAAAACATGGTTTCGAGATAAACGCGTTCAAAGTTTGTGAACAAAGAAAAAAAGGTTACCTCCAATCTGCCATGCCTGCTTCGTACTGTATGCCTTCGTAATCTTGTGTTGTTCTGTTTCTTACAGTTTTTTGCAATCGTTTAGCAATTCGGGCTTCTTACCACCCTTCAAGTAGGTACGAAATAACAACCACCAAAAGTCAGGTAGCAAGTAAAACAAGTATATACCAGCTGCCGTACGTAGGTAGCGCGAATATTAAAAATGCGCTCTCACTAATCCGGCTGTAACTTTTGAACCCGTAGGAATTTTTCCATGAAATTTTTTTTTTTCTTAGAATCTTAAGAATATTTACTAAAATACAAAATTATAAAAAAGTCGATTTCAAAAAACGGCCAATGTCATGTCCCCCTTAAAGCTGAAGTTAAATAACGCTACTAAACGGCCAAAAACCCATGGCTTTGAATTACATTTTTTGTAACACTAGAATGTTTGAAATTTTTTTTTTATATACTCGTCGAAAATACATTTTTCATCCGATCATTACGTTTTAAGCAGCAATGTAATCTAAAGTCTAGCACTTGCATTTAAAGCAGTTTAAAATATATGAATTAATTTAAAATCGTACAATTTTAAAAGAAGTTACAATATAAAAAACTAATTAAAAATTCAACAAAAATAGTACTCGCCTACTTTATTTTCAAAATGCTTTAAATGCAGGTGCTAGACTTTTAGAGTACAAGCCGCTTCAATCGTAATGATCGGATGAAAAATGCATTTTTGACGAATTTTTGAAAAACACCAGTCACTTTGACTGGTTTCCGGCCGAGTAGTTATTAAAAAATACTTCTCTCGGAAACTAAGTTAAATTACAAAAATTTGTTTATGTGGAAGTGTTGCGCTTCTTAATCCTACAAAAATCATAGCAATAATAACTAAAATATATAGGAACAAAACTTTTTAGTTTTTAATCAAAGATGCCAAAACAGTCAAGATGGCTAGTCTGTTAATAAACGCTGAATCCAAATCGGGCAAATAAATTTTCTCATTTTTTAAAATATCGCCACAAGTTCAAAATCTAATACGATATTGTCATATTCGATTTTTATATGTTGCTTTTTAAATTTTGATCATTTTTATGATAGACAATACAATTGTTTCATATGCATCGCCCCAATCTGCAGTTGTCCGCAATAACAAAACTATATTTGGCTTAACTCAAACCGGCACATTACATACAGTCGACGATATCTACGCTATGAGAATTTTTGTCTGCTTTAGTGTATAAACTGGCTGATTTGGTAAACCTAGTCATAAAATTCAAACTTTTTTAAAAGCAACAACTTTTGCACATTAATATACTTTGTATATGTTTGTTGTATTACAATTTGTAAAAAAACACATATCGCACATCTAGTTCAAAAGTGACTCAACTCAAAATTTTTAATTTTTCAGAAATCGAAAAAAAAATATTTGCAACTTTATACCAATTGCAACATAAAGAAAGACATAACTGTTTTTTAGCAACAGTTAACAACAACAAAATACACTGTTATTTTTTTTTTTATAGATAAACAAGTGTATTGTGCTAAACTATGCACAATGCACTTGTTTATAAACCTGAAAAATTAAAATTTTGAGTTGAGTCGCTTTTGAACTAGGTGTGCGATATATCCAACAAACAATGTTTGTATGAGAAGAGCCGTGGTTAGAATATTGTTCTACCTTAAGTTCAAAATCTAATATGATATTGTCATATAAAATTTTTATTTGTTGCGTTTTAAGAATTCATATATGGAGATATATGAACCAATATACATATGCAATATATTATTATATATGGTGTCATACATATCCATATATGAACTTACACTTTGAATGTATTTACAAATATATGCTTCCATACATTACATATATGTTCATATATGCCCATACATGGTACCATATATCCTCATACATGAAACCATATATGATGATATATGAACTTTTTCACCTGGGTTTAACAATTTTTAAGCGATTTTAACAAACAAGGACTCTTTTTACTCAGTATTAAACTATTTTAAAAAATATATGTTTTCAAAAAAAGTTATAGAAAATAAACCCGCCAAAGTTCAAAAAATTTAAAAAAACAACTGGAAATTTTAAATAGTGTGGATAATATTTCCACACAAGTTTGTTAAACGTATAAACATGCATATATTTTTGTAAAGCTATTCATCTTACCAAAGCCGTTTAAAAATTTAAAATCGGTACAAAACTGACTAAGTCAAAAATATGTTAGTCCGTGGAGTCTTGAAAAAACGTTTTTTATCGATAACTTTAGATGTTGAGGGTGCCCAGGTAAAAAACACAAAAGGGGTCAGCGCTATCAACGCACTGAATGGGTGGTAATGATAACACCGTTCCACGCTGGTGCCAATGCTCTAGCAAGAGTTGGGAAAGCACTGACTGGCAAACAAAAAAAAAAAAAAAACAAGTCCAACGCTTAAATAAAAATTTAAGTAACTTCCCAACGCCCAAATAAACAAAATTAAAATTGCTTTCCCAACGCACAAATGATAACACCTTTTCACGAGTGTGCCAGTACTTTAAAAAGCATTGGGAAACATAAAAATCAAGTGCTTTCCCCAAAAAATTATAAAAAATAGTAATTTATCCGATTTTTCTTTTTTTATTGAAAAAATAAATTCGACTTCATTAAAAAATTAAATTAAACATAAAAACGTTTTTCTTGCAAACTAAAAAAATTTTAATGCATAAAATAAAATTTAGTTACGTGCGCTCCGGTAGGCTAGTTGGTAGCGTGCTGGCTTATCAGTGCGGGGGTCGTGGGTTCGATTCCCACCAGAGGCACTGGTCTGTTTTCGCTACAACGCGCCGAAGGCCATAGTAGCTAGTGCTCGGTTAGGGTAATAGTATATAATTTGTAATTATATGATTATTAATTAATAAATAAACAAAATTTAGTTAATAAAAATTTTGTGTATATCAAACAAAACTAAATAATTTTTCGAATAAATCGACTTTTCAAATTATAGTAAAACGAGTCCCAAAAACATCTTTTTCAAACGCTAGAGTTTTTTTTTTTCAACCGTAGATAATTTTTTAAATCAAGCTCTGAAAATGCACATATTTTAAACGTTGGCAAAATGTTCGATTTTGCTGCTTTGTTTGTTCTTTTTTCAAAAACCGTAGAAAATTTTGCAAAACAAGTACTGTTTCAAAAGTTGGGAAATCATTTGCATTTAGTGCTTTGCCAGTGCTTGTTTTTTTATTACCACCCATAATTCCTACCTGGTTTTAAAATTCTGAAAACTGAAAGACGATTTGCTCAATTAGGGATTTACTCAACATATCAGTGCATATTTAAAGATTTTTCATGCATATTATTTTTACAGTGTCGTAAAAATAACTGATTTTTTTTTTTACTACAAAAAATTGAAAAAAAATGGTAGAAACTACTGTTTTCTATCAGTTATTTTTTTTTGTTATTTCAAAAAATTTAACAAAACTACAAATTTTATGACGTTTTAATGCATTGGAGATATAATGAAATTTTCTTATTATTATTTGCAAACTCTGAACATATCAATAAAAACAAACATAAACTAAATGAGAATTTTTCAAAACTCGATATAATCTTCTATTTTTAATTAACTAACAAAAAATAACTGATTACTGCAAAATTACTGTTTTGGTAGTTGTTTACAAAAATACTAAAACAGCTGTTAAAAAATACAGTAGTTTTCTTCAGTTGTTTTTTAAATTATTGACAGTTATTTTGTATTATTTCATAGAAGAAAAAATCTGTAATTACAATTAAAAACAACTACTACTGATTACTACACAAACAACTGTCATGTAGTAACCGTAAAACTTTTTGAGTGTACATGAATTAGCGGTTAAGGCCTCAGAGCTGTCTTAAAAAAAATTTACAACAAATGCGTCAAATGAGCGTTTTATACATAGAAATTAATATATTCCGATAGAAAACTAAATTTGCTAAATATTTTGGGAAGAAATTTTTTATGTGCCGTCCACGGTTTGGAAGCGAGCAACCCATCCATAATCGTTGGTGATGAAAATATTGATTTGATTGGCAGTATTCAGGCAGAGGATTTAATAAATTTATATCAGACTTATAACTTCAAAAATTGTCATATGCTTATAACAAGACCAGAGAGTAGCACCTGTATTGATCATGTTTTCAGTAATATTTCTGAAAATATATCAATTGACTCAGTTGAATGTAACTTAACTTATCACAATCTTATTATCTGCAGATTAAAATATGCAAAAATTAATCAAAATATTATGTTTGAGAAAGTTAAAGTTAAATGTGACTACGAACTGGTAAAGAATTGTCTGAGCAACTATCTTCAAAATACTTATAGTGGTTATGATTCTTCAGAAATGACTACTAGTTTAATTAATGCTGTAAATAATGCGATTTCGATAAGTACAACCGAAACCAGACAAAACAAATTCATTAAAGATGATATTGCACCTTGGGTGAATAAGAACTTATGGTCTCTGATGGAAGTTAAAAAGAAGCTTTTGAGGATGAGAAAGAAAAATAAGCATGATGTAACAGTTAACGATAGACTGAAGAGGATAAGCAGAGTCATAAAAAGAGCAACAAGAGGTTCTATGAATACATTTTATGAAGACCAATTAAAAAGTTTTGGAGGTGATTTAAAAAAGTGTTGGAGATTTTTAAATGATGTAACGGGACGTGCTCAAAGAAAAGTAGTGGATGTGATAGATTCAGATGGGGAACGTGTGAATGACTATTATATTAATATTGTCAATTCATTAAGGGATAGTATTGAAAAGTATCCTGAAGATAATTGTAACTCTTTAAGAACACTGATTCAGCATAATAAACGATTTTCTTTAAAGGATGTGACATCAAATGATGTAGAGAACATTATAGGAAGTTTGAAAAGATCAAAAAGCTCAGGCCATGATAATATTTCCTCTGAATTACTTCTTTTTTGCTCTCAAACTTTATCTAATTCCCTTGCAAGCATTTTTAACTCTATGAAACGCTGTGCTATATACCCAGATGTACTAAAATTAAGCAAAATAATTCCTATACCGAAATCTCCACATTAAAATACAGTTGAAACACATAGGCCAATATCATTGTTATCTACAATAGATAAAGTATTTGAAAAGATAATTCATTCCCAGCTTCTAGAATATCTTCAAGATGAATCTTTACTGTACAAAAATCAGTTTGGCTATATGAAAGGCACTGGAACGGATGAAGCGGTTGTTGATGTTGTAAATACAATCTGCGAAGGTCTGGATGATGGTTTTTATGGCGTTGCTGGTATTTTCTATGATTTTAGCAAAGCTTTTGACCTTGTTGATCACACGATATTGATTGAAAAGCTAAAATATTACGGTGTTTCAGGTAATGAGTTGAAATTGATTAAAAGTTTTTTAACAAATAGGAAGCAATATGTCGAAATTGGAGGTGATAAAAGTTTGGTAGCTGATGTAAATTGTGGAGTTCCACAGGGCAGTGTTTTAGGGCCTCTCCTTTTTATGATATATCTGAATGATATAAATAATCTTGGCCTCTTTGGTAAAATCGTGATGTTTGATCTTGTTCTTAAAACTAGCCTAATTTTTGAATTTGCGAGGTTAAATCGCTTGGGTTTGAATGCAAATAAAACCAAATTGGTACGTTTTCGACCGCACTCAAACTTTGTAAATAATGATTTTAGCATTTTCGTAGATGGTCAATCAGTCAAAGAGGAACATGAAATCAAATACTTGGGTATAATGCTAAAGAGCAGCTTGGCATGGGATGCACATATTAAATATTTGAAATCTAAAATTGCCTCAGCATCTGGAATTCTGTTTAAGTTAAAAAGGAAATTAAGCACAAAGACGAAAATGTTGATATATCAAGCTACTATACACAGCCGCTTAGAGTACCTTGCGATAATTTATGCATGGAAAAAGAGCAACGAATTGAAATCGCTGCAAACAATGCAAAATAAAGCTCTTAAATGTATATTTAATCTTAATCTTAGACACAATACTGTATCTTTGTATAAACAATATTGCAAAACTATTTTGCCAATTAATGGTTTATATCAAAAACAACTTTTGTATTATGTTTACAAATATAATAACATAGGTTACAGAACTGTTAAATTAGAAAATCATCAAACTCGATTTAATACAAGAAATGCAGCAAATCTCAGAACTACAAGGTGCAGATTGGAGACTACCAAGCAGAGAATAGAATATGCAGGAAGTTTACTTTTTAACGGTATTCCCAATAACATTACAAGTTGTAGTCGGTTATCAATTTTTAAAAAACGTATAAATGACTTTCTATTAGAAAATATTGAAATGCCTCTTGAATAAAACTTTATATTTTTTAAATTACATATATTATACTTATTAAAATGCTTATATACTTTTTTTAAAATAATATTCGAATTGAATAATTAATTTTTGCCAACTAGTCTCAAAAGCCATTACTGGCGCGAGACAAATAAATTTTGTATTGTACTTTTAATAATTTAAATAATAAATAAACAATTAAAAAAAAAAAAAAAAAAAAAAAGCTTCAAACTTTCGCCAAATTTCAAAAACTAATTTAAAAAAAAAAAAAAATAGTTTCCAAAAATCTAAAAAACCAATTTAAGTTGACTAAAAACTCTTTATAATAAAATATAAGTAAGATTGAAGCTTTATATTTAATAATAAGTCCTTACTTTAGTCCAAGGACTCACAGGATTTTATCAGGATTCCTCTAAAGGACATCGTCTTAACTTATAAACTAATAGGCGGATTTTTATGAAATTTGCAGAAAGAAGACATTAAGTATTATTAGCAAAGCGTTGAAGTTTGAACAATATAAATTGAAGTTTAGATACTTTTTCGTTTTAATTTCGTTTTTTTCCAAAAAAGCGAAAATCGCGATATCTTCTTAAATAGGAGCAGGAAAAAAATAGTTTTTCGAGTGTGGTTATGTCTTGGTAAGTTCAATAATTTTTGTTCAAAACTTCTCTTTTATACGCTTTAGTTTCCAAAATGCACCCTAAAATGTTTTGATTCGTATCGCCTAAATTAGGCAACGATAAACAATTTTGTTGAAGAACTTATTATTAGTTTTTCGAGTGGAGCAGAAGGTATGAATTTCGTTTGCAAAACATCGTTTGCAAATTAGAGGGTTAAAGAAGGTAAGCAGTTGTCAATTATAGAACTTTTACTGCATTTTATAAATTTTGACATTACATTTTAAGTGGGAAATCAAATTGTTTGTTGCAATCGAAAGAAAAATAAAATTATTGAAATACGGAAGAAATAACTGTTATAAAGCAGTAGTTTTTATCAATTTTTTCAGTTGTTCAAAACTTTTTGTGGTTAAAATATGTTCAGTTATTTTTACGACGTTGTTAGTTGTGTTTACTACATTTATCAGTTTTGCAACAGTTAAGAATAACTAAATTTTTAGTTATTTTAACTTTAATTACTTTTGTCGTGTTTTTAACTGAATTTGCAGTTGTTTTAAAATTGTAATTTTCATTATTATTACAAATAGTTTAAGTCAAAACTGTATTCATTAAAATGATATCTTAAAATTCTTCAAAATACATTCTTTATTGAAACGCTTTGTTGATAATTACAAATAAATAATCCATGTTTCTTTATTTTTTTATCACTTTAGGATCTACAAGATGAAAGTAATCGATTTGATGGTGAAAAATATTTGGAATTAGTAAAATCATCTAGTAAACGTAATATAGCAGCTGCTGATGAAACGACTAATGAAACGGATAATCAAGAAAACGAATAAATATTTTTTTTACATTATTTATTTTTTTTTTCGAATTCATACATTTTAGGAAAGCCAAAAATGAGCATTAACTGCTTTTGTTTGCCTGAAACACATTAAAACAAACAAATTTTGAAAAGCCGAAGATGAATGTGGAATAAATTCGAAGTTTTTATTATTTTTTATAAAAAAAAAAAAATGTTTCGACTTTTTGGGTTTTTGAAAAAAACGAAAATTTTGTTATAATTTAAAAAAGGTTTTACGAAACAAAATGCAATAAATACATTATTTAAGTTAAGTAAATAAAAAAAAAAAATTAAAAAAATCAATTAATTAAAAAAAAAATCTACGAACTATTTATACATATAACACGATAAATTGTTTTGTAATAAAATTACTAAACTTAAAAAAAAATGCTAAAAACGGGTTTAAACAATTTTAAAACCAAAACTTTTAACATATGTTACGATTTTCCTGTTTTTATAAAAAACTATGTTACATTACATTATTTATTTATTTTTGTTTGTTTCTTTTTATTTTGAGTTTTTTTTTTATATAATCATTTAACAAATTAGTTCATCTTTTTTTTATAAATATTTATTTAAAAATTTTTACAAAACAATAAAAAATCGTCCTAAATATCTGCTAAAATTTTTTTTTTTTTTTAACTTTGGTCTTCCGTTTTTTATTATATTTTGCACACAGAAACTCTTGGGTGCCAATTAAAAATTTGCGTTTTCATTTTTTTTTTTCGAAATTTGATAAAATTTTTTGAGATTTTATTTTTTTTTGGTAAAATTAAAAATTTACATTCGTAGTTTCTTTAATATTTATCGGGTGGTCATTACCATTTAAATTGCACCAAATGCAGTTTTATGCAATTTATTTTTAAAATGTTTTTGTCTAAAGTTTTGACTCTCTTGATTTAAAAAAAAGAATGCATACTTGGAAAATATGTAATTTTTACCAAAAAGCTACAATTTTACTTTTTGATGTCACAGTGCTTACCTATTTTTAATTTCTTTGCAAAATATGTAATTTTTACCAAAAAGTTACATTTTCACTTTTTTGTGTCCCAGGGTTTACCTATTTTTAATTATTTTTTGAAGAAAAAAGCTTATAGCATTTTTACATAGAAAAATCGACAATATTTTAAAATCATTTACGGTGAAAAATACATATTTTGCCAACATGCATTTATTTATTTTTTTAAATCGAGAGTGGTCAAGATTTAGGAAAAAAAATTGTATTCCAATACAATTTAAATGGTAATGATCCAATAAATTTAAAAAAAAACTACGAATGTTGAAACTTGCACATTTGTTGCATATTTTTACATTTACAAAAACAAAAAATTGCGAATAAAACCGTGTTTTTTCGAATTTCGAGAAAAAAAAAAACGCCAATCTTTAAGTGCCTTCTTAGAGTTTATGCATGCAAAATATAGTTCAAATCGAAAGATCTAAGGTTAGATATTGGCCGATCAATTGTGGTTGGTACATATTTTTAAATGCACAGCTTTAAGTTTAATTTAATTTTAAAAAATTTGTAAAAAAAAAAGCTAAGTTTTAGTATAAGTTATAAAACTTTATTTTTTATAATTTAAAGCTGTGTTTTTTTATAATTTAAAGCTGTGCTTTTTTTATCTATTTTATTAAAAATAACTTCAAAAATAATGACGTATAACAAGTGTAACTAATTTTTAATAATTCTCATTTTCAAGAAGTATTCATTTAATTTTAATATTTAATTTTAAACAATGCATATTTTTTTATTTAATTTATTAACGATTCTTTCTCTATATCTGTCTCCATTTTCTATGCCCTTCCATTTATTATGTTTTCTTTTATTTTGTTATTTGTATTTCTCTTGTATCTTCTAGTCTACTTGGAACTAAACATATTTTTTTTTAAGTAACTCATTTAGAAACAACAATTATTATTATTTTTAAATGAAAACAAATAAAATATATATATATATATATTTTTCAAGAACAACAAACCAATAAAGTTTCATTAAATAAATGGGGTGGGGTTCACCATTACACAAAAGAAAATCGAAAAAAAATATTTGTTAATTCAATTAAAAGTTTCAATTAAGATTTTAATCACATCTGTTAAAAATTTAATTGAATATAATTTTGAAATAAAATTTAGTATGTACAATGAAAATGAAAATTATTCAAGTTCGAGGCCTTTATTTATTTATTCTTTATTAGGATATTGTCCTAACAAATAATCTATAGAGTTTTTTATGAATGTTTGATGTTTTGCATGGGATTGTCACTTCTTTCCACAAATTCCCGAAATAGATCTATCAACACATTCCTGAAAGTGGTCAATTATAAATTTGAAAACAAAATCTATAGATTATTTGTTAGGACAATATCCTAATAAAGAAATATAGAGCATGGCTTCGAACTTGAATAATTTTCATTTTCATGGCACAATTAAAGGTCGAAAAAACATATTTTTTTTTTACTAAAAATTATATCAAATTTAGTATGTACTTTTATATCTTTAATTGAAATTTCAAAAATCGCCAAAAAAAATTGTTATAAAATAAAAAAAAAGCGCTAAAATTGCAAAAAAAAAAAAAAGCACAAAATTAAAAATGACAAAATTAGAAAAATCGCTAAAAATTAAAAAAAATCTTAAAACTATAAAAATTCAAACATAAAAAAAACGCCAAAAATTATCAAATTTAAAAAAATTGTTAAAATTTATCAAAATCCTATGTCGAAAAGAGATTTATTTTTGTTTTTTTTTAATTTAACCCTTAAATGCATAGCGATGTATATCTGCATCATAAGTTTAAACTCATATATTTCGGTATGTATCAACCTTTGCAACATTTTTTTGTTTGTATTTGAATTAAAAAAAGGGGATTCACCATTCTCGAATGTAGCTAGCGATTTGTGTACAATGACTTGCGATTTGTGTACAATTTGAATTTAGCGTGTGTTATAAGCGCGATTATTTATAGCAAAATTAATATAATAATAAAAGGAAAATTATTTTTGGATAGAATAGAGGTAAGACAAACGAAAAATATTTATATTATTGTATATGTTGATAAATTTATGCAGAAAAGCCAATTTTTCTTGTGATGTAAAAATACATCAACATGCAAAATCGGTACACTAATCGTAAAGTTAATTTCATGTTAATTTGTTTGTATTATTGTTTTATCAACTATATAATTATAATGTGAATGAATAACTTTCACACCAGTATCTAACGAGATAACAATTTTATTAACATAGCATGTCTCGACAATTAAAAACTAAGGATATCGAAGAAATCCTAGCTGCTTTGGAAGATGGTAATATTTCCGACGATGGTTTGGAGAATGAGAATGATGACGAGGATCAATTTTACACGATTGAAAGAGATATAGTGCAAAATTTGACGGAAGAAGACGAGATGATAGGGGAACAAGAAACAAATGAAGACGAACTTGCAGCTCAAGGTAATCCTGACCCATATGTCCCAAATGAAGGTCCAGGTAACTTCATAAATTTGTTTGATAGACGTAGCCTTATCTGGAAAAAATATCAACTGACTTTTGATGCCTCTAAAATAACACATGAAGCCGTCACATTGGATCCAAATGTAGCCGATCTGGATACACCATATAGATGTTTTCACTATTATTTTACTACTAAATTTCTACAAAAAATTGTAGATGAAACTAATCTGTATGCCATTCAAACAAACCCTTCTAGCTCTTTCGTTACAACTGTATGCGAATTAAAAAAATTCATTGGCATTTTGATGTTTATGTCGATCCAACATTTCCCTAGTGTGCGTTCTTGTTGGAATAATAAGTTTGGTTATGAACCAATAAAAACCGTTATGCCGGTAAATCGATTTGAGGACATAAGGAGCATGTTGCGCTTCAACAACAATGAGGAACATCTTCCAAGAGATCATCCACATCACGATCGTCTTCACAAGATTAGACCTGTGATAGACCACCTCAATGAAACATTCTCATCTATTCCTATAGATCAACGCCTCTCACTAGATGAACAAATGTGTTCAACTAAAATAGGTCATTTCCTAAAACAGTACTTACCAAATAAGCCTCACAAGTGGGTTTACAAGCTATTTGTTTTATGCAGTCTAATGGGTTATGCATACCGTTTTGAAGTGTATTCCGGACAAGAAGATCAAAGAAATAGAAAAGCAGATGAACCTGATTTAGGAGTCACCAATAATGTCGTCTTACGCTTAGCCAGGGTAATACCAAAGATGAGAAATCACATACTGTTTTTCGATAATTTTTACACATCATTGCCCTTGGCTTACTATTTATCGAAACACGGAATCTAATGTGTCGGAACTGTACAACAGAATAGATTGCCAAATTGTCGCTTCCCGGACAAGAAAGAGCTAATAAAAACAGCGACACCTAGGGGAACTTATGAGGAAAGAATTTCTCACTATGATGGGGTGGACTTTTCAGCGACGGTGTGGAAAGACAACAAAGTGGTTACATTGTTGTCTACTTACATTGGCTCCGAACCTGTTGGTAATATCTGCCGATATGATAAGCGAATAAAGGAAAAAATAGATATCTCTTGTCCAAAAATTGTGCAAGAGTATAATATGCATACGGGAGGAGTGGATTTGATGGATAGCTATTTAGGTCGCTATCGCATAAGAGTATTTTACCATCAATTGGACCTCGCGGTAATAAATTCCTGGATATTACTGAAGAAAAACCTGACTGCAAAAGGCACCCCGAACAAAGAACTACTAAATCTGGGCCAGTTTCGCAATGACTTAACTGACGCTCTTTGTAATGTGGGATCTCAATTAAACGGCAATAAAAGAGGTCGACCTTCTAATGAGTCAGTGCAGCAAAGTTTACTGACAAAAAAACATAGATTATCGCCTCATCCCTTGCCGTCTATAGATGTACGAAAAGATGGCGTTGGTCACTGGCCTATATTTTCCACCAGATTGAGATGTAAAATTCCTGAATCTAAGGGTACCACACAGTGGTCATGTGGCAAATGCAATGTTCCTTTATGTTTAAATGGTAAAAATAATTGTTTTATGAATTTTCATGTTTTGTAATATAATAAAAAGTATTATGTATGATTGAAATACTTTATTTTTCCAAGACGTAGATTACTAGAATTTAATGAGTGAATGTTCATGATGATGTAGAAATACATCACAATGTTTTTTTGAAAATAAAAAGAAAATCCACATAATTTTTTTTTTTTCTTTTATTTTTCCCTTTAACTACATTCATTTTTCATTTGATTAAATTTTTTTTTTTACAAAAATAAAAAATCATGCATTTAAGGGTTAAGCGTTTTTTTTTCAGTTATAATTATAATTTTATATTTCGAAAAAATTGTAATTTTTGGCATTTTTTTTATATTGACAATTGTTTAATTTTGGTGTTTTTATATGAGCTAATGTCGAAACAAATAATTTAAAACTAAAATAGTTATTCAACCCGAATAATCGGTTAAAACAGGCCGATTAACCAGTTACATTTTTGTATATGAATTTTGTCCTTTATTTTTCTCCAAAACTTCATAGTTTTCTTAATTTTAGGAAAAATGGCAAGAAAAAGAGGAACACTATCTAAAATATTACTAAATTCTTTTAAAATCGAGTGAAAGAGATCATTAAGCCTTTAGATAACATTTTTTAAGCAACTCGAAACAAAAGGATAGGAAATTTTTAAATTTGTTCTGTTTTAAAAATTCAAATTATTAAAAATTATCTGCTTTTTTTTCTTATATCTCGCAAGAATATTTTTTAAAATCAGTTCCTAATCATATCATGGAACTCGAACCCGTACTCCAAAGTTTGACAGTTACTACACGACAGTTGTTTTTCTATGAAATAATACAAAACAAAGATTGGACAGTTATTTAAAAAAGTAGGTACTGTATTTTCGTAGCAGTTTGATTTTTTTTTTGCTGTAAAGAGTTAATTTTCGTAAGTTATTTAGAAATAAAAATTTCGTTGAATAATTCTTGTTCTATATTTGTTATAAATTCATAGCTTGCAAATAGAAATACATAAAATCTCTTTGTATATCCAATAAGTAAAAATTTTGTTTTTTAGCAGTTATAAACTATGATTAGTTAGTTGTCGAATTTTTAAATGCATATAACTTGATTCAACTGTCATTTTCAGTATATTCTACGGACAATCTTTTTTAAGATGGCAAAATCATTTATACAAATCAATAACCAAAAGGTTTTAAGGTCAAATATGGCAAATATGTGTAAAAATAAAAAGGCAAAATAGGAATTGGCCTTCTCTGGATATTACTAAATATAATTAGATTAAGAAGTTGTTCTAGGGCTTTTAGAACAAATTCAAAGAAAAATCAAGGGCATAAAACCGACACTAGAACGGGTTATAACGAAAAAGAAGTGATTCTACAAGTAGTTCGCTTAAATTCAACACATTTTGAAAATGGCAACAAAAATATATTCTAAGAGCTTATTAATAGAAAAACTCTGTAACTCTTAAGATTTTCCTCCACTACAAATATGTAAGACCATTTTCTTTTCGAATAGTCCTTAAATTCCTCCAAAATAAAACCCCAAGGATGTAAAGCATGTTTCTTTAAAAATCGCAGGATTCTTTGAATGATACTAAACAAACACTTTGTAAACTAATGCAGTGGACTTTCATTGATATTTAAAAAAGCAGATATTTGTGTTAATAAATAAACAAAAGAAATATATTTATTTTGCATTAAACGATTAATCGATGAACTACCGATTTTGTTGATTAACCAATCCGAATAATCAATTTTAGCGATTTTTCTAATAATGCGTTAACCGGTTAACCGCCTAGATCGAATAATTGGAAACACTACATTTGGCACATGTATAGTTAGCATTCCAACGAATGTTTCTACATCATAAAATCAAAAGGTTAGAACATTGTAGTTATCCTCTGAGTATCTCATATTTTGGGTATTTTTTAATTTTTGAGGATTTTTTTTTTCAATTTTGGCGTTTGTTTAATTCTGACTATTTTTTCAAATACTAGCGTATTTTTCAATGTAATAGATTTTTCCAATTTTGCGGATATTGTTTAAGTTTTTGGGAATATTTGGTGTTTTTCTGTTTTTGGGTTATAAAAACTGCGCACTTTATTTATTAGTCTCATGAGCAGAGAATATAAAAAAAGCTAAATGAAAACTAAAAAACATCGGAAAATTGAAAAAATAACAAAAAAAAAGTTTGCAACAATGTTTATTAAAGATTTTTTTTAAATAAAACTATTTTTATATATTTTTCTTATTTCGTGTAAAATAAAAAAATTTCAGAAAATGACGCAAAAAAGCAATTTTGTCTTCTCTGCTCATGAGTTATGCATGTCATATGAGACCGAAATAAATAAAATTGTTCCATTTACGTTGTTAAAACGAACATGATTTAGGTGTAATTTCTTAGTCGTGTGTCGAAAAGAGATACATGATTCAAATTCTGGCTAATACGAACTTTAATTGTTTGGTCCCTTGGAGAATGTCTTAACCGGGTTTTACTGTATCCTCAAAAACCAATAAAAAAATCTCCAAATTTGAGGGAAAAACCGTAAGTATGGCAAGCCTATGTAGCACATTGGGTGGTCTTTTGACGTCTTGGCTGCAGAGCACGAAGCCGAGCCTAAACTTTTGGCGGCGGAGGCTTCAACAAGGAAACCAGCGATAGCAGTCAATACCGCTAAAATACCGTCCCTCATTCAAAACTACTTTAACTGAATATCTACTTTAAACGTAACAAGTCATTTCATACGATATAATATATTACTTAACATTTTTATCTATTCATAAAATGTCAAACTTATATTGCATACTTCTAGCATTTTGTGTACATATTTAATCAAGCATTACTAGGTAATATGTAACAAAATAAATATGGACAAACATAACAGATAAAAGATAATTTCTTGAACATAAGTGTTGAAAGATCAAATCCTCTTTTCGTGACCCAAAAAAAAATACAACACAAAATAGTCTGTATGTAAATATGTTTTAAATAAAACCTTTTTAAATATAAATAAAGAGAAGTAGCCGACATTAAAATCTGAAAAATGGTAAGTTTATTTAGTTATTTATTAGGTAACTAATTCTAACACCAATTTTATTTTTTTCTAGATCAAATCATTGCATTGGTGAAATTGAATAGCATATGGTTTTTTTGAGCTAATGTGAGGGAAGTGGTAATATTAATTAGAGTACGTATTATATAAAATTAATGTAGTGTTTTTTTATAGTTTATAAATAAAAAATTGTTAGTAAAGTAACAAAAAGAACAGCGTATTTGAAATATATATGAAGAAAATAAGTAAAAGAAATCCATAAAGTAATTAAAAAATTACAGTGGGGGCTTTTCAAAAACTCGATGGATCATTCAAAAATAGCCGTCTTATTTCAAGCCGGCTTATATCCGAAAAATTTTCGGCTGATGCGGCTAACTCTGTTTTCTGTCTCAGGTCTCTGTCAAAAGTGATGAATGTTGCCGGTTGCCGTTGCCTCTTCTGAGACCCTTCAACGGTTACCTGTACTACTTTTGACATATTCACCAAGCTGGTGAATGATTTTTAAAAAACAAATGCAAACACAACAGCTGACTGTCAAAATAGGTGTGAAAAATGCTGGACAAATTAAATCGAAAGAAGTGCACAAAAACCTGCGCCGAGCAAAATAATCTGCGGCTGAATGAAAATTTAGCGGCGGCGGCTTGAAGCCGGCTGCGAGCCGAAAAATGAGGGGATAGTCGACTTTTGATTAGCTTGGCTTAGCTTGCCAAAAAAAATTATTTAATATTAATATATTTAAATTATTAAATAATTAAACACATGAATCATCTTATTAATTTTATAAGCACCCGGTTTGAATTGTTGTTGATACTAGTTTTTCGATCTGGCTAAAGATCTCATCAGAACCCGAAGTTTTAGAAAAGTTAGAGCCTCCATAATAGGCAGAACTTCAACAAAGTTATGCACGTGGTTAGGGCCTTTTCCTAACAATCATCATGACTTTACTAAACTTTGGAGATAAAAATGTTCTATTTATATAAAAAAAAAATTAGTTTTTACTCTGGCTCAAGTAATATTTTTTTTTACAGTTTTGTTAGTTTTTTGTTTTTATATACATCGAGATTATTTTTATGTTATTTTTAATTTATAACGAGCTTCCAATCTCCGTATATTTACAAAAATAAAGCAAATCAAACATATTAGCTAGGTTGATACTAGTATTTCGATCTGGCTAAAGATCTCATCATTTGTTAGTTGTATACAGAGCTTAGCAAGAATTCATGTTAGCTTAATTCGCAAACAATTGAAGGACTTATTGTAAAAACTTATTGTAAAAAGAACAACTAAATTTTACTCAACAGCATACAAATAATAATAGCATACAAAAAATAATAGTTTTTCAACGTCTAAACTCTTCTATTTTCGAGAGATCCTTTAATGTGAGGATAACTAGAGTCTGGAATTCATTACCTAGATCTCTTAAAAGCTTTGTTGTTGCAAGTGCTACGTTTAAACGCAAACTAAGGCAGTTTTTTTAATCACTCACTATAATTTTGATAATTTACGATCATTTTTCATATATTTTTTATTTTTTAATCGTCTACTTATTTTGATAATCTTATTGCTACATTTTGGACCGTTAAACTTTAGTTATAATTTTATTTATTTTACGCATTCCTTTAAATTATAAATTTATTTTTTTATTTTTTGTAAAAAGCGCTAGATTAGAAAAAATCCAAATAAAAATGAATTCAAAATATATTAAGAAATTATAACTAGAAAAAATCCATTAAGAAATTTAAAAGTAACAGTGGCAACTTATCAAAAAACCGGAAGCTAATTAAAAAATCGTCGACCGAGTTTAAGCCGCAAAATGTTTTGGCGGCGGCGACTACAAAAATTTGACGGCGCCTTGGCTCAGCCGGCATAAGCCGGAACGACGCAGGTCTCTGGCTAGTGTTTTGTGTTTAAAATATATTTTTTTCTTTAATTTTCTTTTTATTTTAATATTTATTAATTTCCTAATAAAAATAATATGAAAATTCCTTTAAAATAACAAAGTGTTTATTGTTAACAAGAGAAAGAAGCAAATAATAAAGAAAAGTGTGAAAAAGTACAGAAAAATAAAAACCAAATAACAAAACGAGCATATTTGCCACTAACTACTACACAACAACAAAATAATGCAAATAAACAAAAATCTACATTAAAATGTTTAAAATGTTGTTAATATTTTAGTTTTTTATTAAATTTTTTTTTTTTTTAAGTATTTAATAAGTAAACACCTTTTTTTTTGTTTTAAAACGCACAAATTCAACATGAGACCTTTAAAGTAAGTACCTGAAATTATTTTTGTATTGCTTTTTTTTTTATTTTTTCCAAGATGTGTCCATGAATGTGACATGCATATGTACAATTTTATATGAATGAATGAAAAAATCCTAATTTATAAAAAATCTTAAAGAAAACAATTAAATTAATAATGAAAGAAGGCATTTCTTACAGATTACATGTGAAACATTTACAAATTTCTGTATTAAGCCTCATTTTCACAATGTCCCATTAGCAATTAACTGGGACTTTAACTGACACATTTTTATTGTTTCCCATATAAATTACATTTAAATTATTAAGTCAATGGAATATATATATATATATATAATCCTGTAATTCCTAGTTGGAACAAAGGGCCAGAGGAGTCCGTTGAATTTCAGTTATACTGGTTTCATTAATCATATTAATTTCGGATAAGTGGGAGATTGACCCTCTGCATCCAAGGCTGGTGTTGGGGCTGCCAACTTATAGCCTCCAGCCCGACATCTTCGTTGCTCACACTAGCTAGCAGTATAACGGGTGTTACAATACCATTTCCCGGTGTCCACCTGCCCTAGAGGGTCGGAGTAAAGAAAGGAATGGCCGAGGAATCGTATTTTTTATAAAAGAATGAATTTAATGTTTCAAAGAAAATTTCTGATTGATTGAAAAATTACAAAACTATAAAATGTAAAATTCAAACAACATTGATTACAAATTATAAATATTATTTGTTAAAGTGAATGTTCATATTCCAATACTCCTCCTCATTCACTTTAAATTGCATTTATTACAAAAATAACCATGTTTGTTTGATGCTAACGGTTTTGTTAAAATATCAGCGATCATCTCCTCAGTGGGACAGTAACTACAAGTTATGATACCTTTCTTCACTAGATCTTTTGTCATTTTATATTTAGTATCCATATGCTTGGTTTTAAAAGAGAACTTATCATCATTCACTAGCAAACAGCTTTGGTTATCATTAAAGATTGGTGTAGGTTCGTTAACTGGTTGGTGTAAGTCTTCTAGCAGTTGTCTTAACCACTTGGCTTCTTTAGCAGCTTCTGATAAGGAGATATATTCTGCTTCACAGGTAGACGACGCAACAAGAGTTTGCTTCTGACACGACCAAGAAATTGTGCCGCCGTTATAGAAAAATATTCGTCCGCTATTAGATTTTCTTTCTTCTCTTTCTTCAGCCCAATTCGCATCAGCATAACCATGTAATTGTTGCTCTTGATTTTTGACACTTATTTTTAACTTTACAGTTGCTGTTGATTTCAAATATTTAAGAACGCGTTTGCATTGCAACCAATCTTCATTGGTTGGTTGTAAAACCTTTTGAGCTAAAATACTCACAGAAGCTGAAATATCAGGTCTGGTATTAACGGAAATGTATAGAAGATGGCCAATTAATTTTCGATACTTAGTATTATTATCAAGAAGTATGGGTTTGTCTCCTTTACCGTAACTTACGTCCATTGGAGTTCTTATTGGTTTTGCTTCTTGAAGACCAAATTCTTGAACAGTTTTATTAATATAGTTAGACTGACAAAGTTGAAAATTTCCATCTTGATCTTTTGTTATTTCAATTCCTAAATAATGTTTAATTTCACCCAAATTTTGTATTACAAAATTACTTGTTAATGAACTTTCTATATACTTTATTTGTTTGTTAGTATAACAGGCTATGATGAGATCATCAACGTAAAAAATTATATAGCAAATCTTTCCATCTATATTACTACTATATAAACACGGATCATTGACACTTTGAGTAAATTTTGACTTCAATAAAACTTCATGCAAAGTATTATTCCATGATCTTGCTGCCTGTTTCAAGCCATATATGCTTTTCTTTAATAAGCATACTAAATTATCGTTATCATCTTTAAAACCTTGCGGTTGTTTCATGAAAAGGGTCTCAGACAATTTTCCATTAAGAAATGCTGTTTTAGCATCTAAATGGTTAACGATCATATTTTTGCTTCCTGCAATTGACAGTAAAATCCTAAACGTTGTGTGAGACACAACTGGAGCGAAAACTTCATCATAGTCGACTCTGTATTTCTGAGAAAACCCTTGGGCTACAAATCTAGCTTTAAACCGACTTACCTCGCCATCAGCGTTATATTTATTTTGTATACCCATTTACTTCCAATTGCTGTTCTTCCTTCAGGTAATTCAACGAGGTCCCATGTCTGATTGGCTTTCATAGATTCTATTTCATCTTGCATGGCAGCTAACCATTGCACCCTTTCGTCACTATCTATAGCTTCTTGATAAGTTTTTGGCTCTTTAATTTCTTTAGTTGTCCAGATTTCATCTAGCAATCTCCTGGGTTCAACACCTTTATTTGGCCGATTTGAAACTCTTACTGGTTGTTGTACTTCTTTGTGTGGCTTTGTAACTTTAGGTGTATCAGTACTTGTGGTTTGATCATCAGTATCATCCTCATTATTGATTGTAAAATCTTGAATTAAAATCGATTCGGAAGAAGTGTTATATGGAGCATATAACACTTCTTTGGCCGAATATTTATGTTGATTACCATTAACATCATAAAACGTCAACTCACCTGAACCAATACCTTTAATGGATGTAGTTTTTCCATCCGCAAGTTCAACAGAGCTCTTATATGTTTCATCCAGGCATTTAAAAAAATTTATGTCATTTACAGCATGACGAGACGCACCTGAATCAACCATCCAACTAAACTGATTATTCTTACCAATTTTGAACAAAAAATCTTTAGTGTTTGAAGTTTCTTCGACAGAATTTATTTTGTTCACAATCTTTCCTTGGACCTGTTTTGACTTCCAATTTTTATACTTGCCACAATTATTCTTATGATGTCCTGGTTTCTTGCAAAAATAACAAACCGCACCAGGTTTGACAACTGCTTTTAATATTGCATCACTTACACCGTTACCAGTATGTAAACGTCTTTCATATTCACCTATAACCCTTTGTTGTACCAAAGCAAATGTTACCTCATTTTCCTTGCGAGATTCTAGTGAAGTTATTAAAGCATCATAACCTTCAGGTAGACTACTTAAAAGCATAGCAGCACTCCACTTATCAGAAAACGTTTCTTCGCCTACATCACGTAATTTAATAAATAAGTCATTCATGGAATTAATATGAGCCACAGCATCGCCACCCTCTTCGAGTTTCAAGCTGCATATTGATCTCATTAAGTACACTTTATTAGCTAGGGTATTCTTTTCATGATATTCTTTAAGAGCGTTCCATGTGTCCTTGGCTGTCCTCATATTACGTATATGGCTAAGTTGGTCATCCATTACAAGCAATCCAATCGTTCCCCTGGCTTCATCGTCTTTAATGTCCCAATCGTCGATTGCGACTTGATTAATCACAATGCCTTTATCAATTGTTGGCGTGGGACGGGACCCTTCTATTACACGTTTCCACAAATTTTGCTTTCGCAATAGAAGTTCCATTTTTAATTTCCAGTTCGCATAGTTGTTGTTATCGAGTTTTGCAAATTTAGGCTTAATATCCATGGTATCCTTAGTTTAAATTCCTCTTTAATATTAATGACTTTAACGGAATTTCCTTTAAAACTTTTTTTTTTTAATTAAATCGCTTTAGCGGTTTCTTTAAATATACCGTAATTAATCCTTTAATACATATATACCGCAGTGGATTCTTTAAATTTAACCGTAATGGCCCATAACCTAAAGAAAGGAATGGCCGAGGAATCGTATTTTTTATAAAAGAATGAATTTAATGTTTCAAAGAAAATTTCTGATTGATTGAAAAATTACAAAACTATAAAATGTAAAATTCAAAACAACATTGATTACAAATTATAAATATTATTTGTTAAAGTGAATGTTCATATTCCAATACGGAGGTCGTGAGTCTTCTTAGCTGGTTAC
Organism: Delia radicum; assembly: GCA_021234595.1. Classification (NCBI taxonomy): domain Eukaryota; kingdom Metazoa; phylum Arthropoda; class Insecta; order Diptera; family Anthomyiidae; genus Delia; species Delia radicum. The sequence continues at coordinate 49,726,416 of CM037854.1, forward strand.
AACAGCAAGGATTGGTTCTGGACTTTACCAAGTTAAAGTCGATCTGTTCCGTTAACTTGTGTGCCCAACTCTGAACACAATGGAACATACAGACTAGATTTATAAAATAAATATATAAATTAATAAGCAAATAAGTATATAAATATCCGCAGGAATCGGTAATTAGCGCTATTTATCAAAATTATGTATTTAAATGATTTTATTAATGTAATTGTTTTTCAAACTTTTGTATATGCAGATGATGTACAGATTTTATTTTCTGGAGAAAGAAAATTCTTTGATGTTTTGGAGGTAAACTTAGATTTTGTTCAGATTGCACTGTGGATGGACAAAAATGGGTTAGACATTAATCCTAGCAAACGAAGGCCATGTGCTTCGGTTTTGATGCCCGTGATTTAAGTATATCATTGAGAGCTGTTAATATTAACTTTGTTTCAGAAATGAAGTGTTTAGAGTGTTTCTGTAGATGATAAGTTACGTTTTTCGAATCTCGTTGATTACGTGTGTGCTACGTTGAGGCGATTATGAACTCTTGATCTGTTTGCCTCTACATGTAAGGAAACGTGTAGCTTGTGGTCTTCTTATGTCCCAGTTAGTTTATGCTTTGGAGGTATTTACGGGTACAAACACTAATATTCTTAGACGTCTTCATCTTACATATAACCGTATAGTAAGATATGTTTACAGATTGAAGATTAGAGAACATGTCTCCCCGTTTGTGTTGCATTTTCTTGGTGTTTCTTTTGAGGATTTTATAAAACTGAGAATCTTGTTATTGTTTTACAAGCTAATTGGAGCGAACTGTCCTGGTTACATTGTTGAAAACTTTAGATTTACAAGATCGAGTAGAAACTCTCATCGTATATACTAGATATCCTTTAATGTCAGAATAACTAGAGTCTGGAATTCGTTACCTAGACACCTCAAAAGTTTTGTTCTTACAAGTGCTACGTTTAAGCGCAAACTAAGGCAGCGTTTTAATCACTCACTATAATTTTGATAATTTACCATTATTTTTCATATTTTTTTATTTTTTTTAATCATCTAATTAGTTTGAAATGCTTATTGCTACATTTTGGACCGTTAAACTTTAGTTATAATTTAATTTAATTTGATTTTATAGTAATTAAATGTGCTAAAGTCTCAAAACTTATTTAACAAATTGTGAAAACAATCTGCTGTAGGCTTGTCCCTATCCGGATTTCATTCCTGCCCAAGGAAATCTTCAGGGGACTTTGTTATTAGAATCTCTAGAGATATTTGTTATGTTAAATCACAAACTCAATGAGAATTTCTTGTCCTCGTTTAGGAGCGTGATTCATTCATAATTTATTTTAGGCATTTTTTTATATATAAATTTATTTTATTATTTTTTGTAAAAATTTATTGTAGAATACAAACCATATTTGGCCCTATAGGATTGGTTTTTCAATTAAAAAATTAAATGAAATATTAAAAATTTACAAACTCAAAAAGCAACAATTTGAAGGTTTTCTTTTGAAATTCAATTGCATGGTTAGGATTTTTGTTGAACGCTATGTAATTAATACAATTTATATCACTATACGCACGATTTAAAGTACTTTTTTAGACATAGTTTGTACGATGACAAGATATATTAAAAATATAATGAAGAGTTCTATATGGAACATAGAACGATATTTGCGATAACAATTCAGGACAGTTAATACTTCCAGAAATTATATCATGGATAAGTAACACATATTGAAATCTACTTCTATATTCCAACGTTTCTAAACCCAAAAGTAAACACTTTGATCTATATGAAACAACAAATGTAATCAATGAAAGTGCAAATGTAATCGATGAAAGTGCATATTTAACAATATTCTATGCACTCTCAATTCCCTAATGATTGGAAGATATCACGTGTTGTACCGATTAAGAAGGATGGCAATTCTAATTTGTTAGAAAATTTACGTCCAATCTCTGTTATTCCCATCCTTTCAAAGATTGTTGAACACATTATTAAGGATCAAATGATGTATTATATTGATGGCAATAAACTGCTTCATCCAAGTCAATCTGGTTTTAGGCGGAATTATAGTACTACAACTCTTCTTGTTGGGCTGACTGATTCCATAAGACGTAAGCTCAATGAGAAAAAGTGTGGTGTGTTGTTGTCCTTGGATTTATCTAAGGCTTTTGATAGTGTTGTGCATTCTAGATTGATAACTAAATTATGTAGTTATTTTAATTTTTCTAAATCCGCTTGCAAACTTCTAAGCTCATATCTTGAAAATAGGTCGCAGTTCGTCTCGATTGGAGATAGGAACTCTTGTACTTTGGAGGTTACCAGTGGTGTTCCGCAGGGATCGGTAATTGTTCCTATTTTATTTATGATTTATTTGAATGATTTTATTGATGTAATAGATAATAACTGTTTTGAAACTTTTGTATATGCAGATGATGTACAGATTTTATTTTCTGGAGAAAGACAATTCTTTGATGTTTTGGAGGCAAACATAGAATTTTACCTTGTTCAGATTGCACGTTGGATGGACACAAATGGGTTAGACATAAATCCTAGCAAAACAAAGGCTATGTGCTTCGGTTTTGATTCCCGTGATTTAAGTGTATCATTGAGAGGTGTTAGTATCAACTTTGTTTCGGAAATGAAGTGTTTGGGCGTTCTTGTAGATGATAAGTTACGTTTTTCGAAACACGTTGATTACGTGTGTGCTCGAGTGAATGCTACGTTGAGACGATTATGGTCTCTTGATCTTTGTTTGCCTCTACATGTAAGGAAACGTGTAGCTAGTGCTCTTCTTATGCCCCAGTTAATTTATGCTTTGGAGGTATTTACGGGTACTAGCAGTAATATTCTTAGACGTCTTCATCTTACAGTTAACCGTATAGTGAGATATGTTTACAGATTGAGGATAAGAGAACATGTCTCTCCGTTTGTGTTGGATTTTCTTGGTTTTTCTTTTGAGAATTTTATAAAACTGAGAATCTTGTTATTGTTTTACAAGCTAATTAGAGCGAACTGTCCTGGTTACATTGTTGACAACTTTAGATTTACAAGATCGAGTAGAAACCCTCAGATAGTTTTTCAACGTATAAACTCTTCTATTTTCGAGAGATCCTTTAATGTGAGGATAACTAGAGTCTGGAATTCATTACCTAGATCTCTTAAAAGCTTTGTTGTTGCAAGTGCTACGTTTAAACGCAAACTAAGGCAGTTTTTTAATCACTCACTATAATTTTGATAATTTACGATCATTTTTCATATATTTTTTATTTTTTAATCGTCTACTTATTTTGCTACATTTTGGACCGTTAAACTTTAGTTATAATTTTATTTATTTTAGGCATTCCTTTAAATTATAAATTTATTTTTTGTAAGAATTTATTGTTGAATACGAACCATATTTGGCCCTATGGGCTTGGTTTTTGAATTAATAAATGAAATGAAATGAAATTCGAGAGATATGAACTCCACAGTATGCACTCCAGGCTACAGCAGTATACTCCAATTTCGATCTAACATATGACGTATATATTAACTTTAACGTATTAGGATCATAAAAGTCAGAACAACTTCTAATAAACATGAGCATTGCTTAAGCTTTTGGAATAATATGTGAAATAAAAGACATAGTGGAATCGAATACGACACCCAGATCAGTTATCGTGTTAATTTTAATCCAAACATTATCAGTTAGGTTAGGTTTGGTCGAAAAGAGGATTCGGAGAAGGGAAAATACTTCCCTAATCCGACTCAAGTCCCTGAGGACTTACACTTAAGCCAGAATGTCGGCTTGTTGTGCGCTCTAACACAATCAATAAACCGACTGCAATAAATAAACCGACTACATTTAGACAATTTAATTTCAATTTAACTGTATGTTGAATTTTAACTGGCCATTCAGTAATCGAGCTTTGATGTTGTTTTTCCACAAATGAATAAAATTTTAGTTGGCAGAGATTGACTATTTAGGTCGGCTCTCGAACGTTGCCTCGGGAACCCAAAAACGTATTTTTCACCATGGATGGTAACTAGTGTTTCCAATTATTCAGCATAGGCGGTTAACCGGTTAAGGCATTATTCGAAAAATCGCTTAAATTGATTAACCGGTTGTTGTAACGACTTTAAAGAATTTTTATTTTCCTTAAAGCCGGAGTGGCAATCCTTGCTCGGATAAATCCGAATCGTTATTATAATAAAAGCCAATATTATAAACAAGATGGTGTGGTTCCGCCAATTTTTTATTAATAAACTTGGAAATGGCAGACAAAATTTGTTATTGATTTAACTAAACCAAGTTTAACTTACATCCTAAAAATACTCCTTAAGAATTTTCTTAGAATATTCGTATTTTTGAAGAATCTAAGGGCTTTTTAAGAAGAAATGTTGTCAGATATGTTTAGTAGAAGTAAATTATAGAGTTATACCTACAATCTTTCTATTTTAAAAGCTTTAAGAATCTGTCAGTGTTACTATTTTAAAAATATAAGAAATTTAATTAAATGCTTTAAGAACAAATTATTTGTGTTTATAACTACAATGAGAGAATTATCTGCATGATGTTAATGAATTTCTGCATTGAGGCAATGAAGTTGCATTGGACTTGTTCATTAATTTTTTTTATTTAATTAATGCAAGCTTTCATAAAGTTTTATGAGAAATGTTTATTTGTTTTTTTAATAGTTTCATTATATCGATGTAGAAGTTTCATTAAAAACATTGTTTCATAAAGATGTTAAACTTTTCATTATTTTTAAGAAAAACATGTTTTAAAATTGTAGTGGTTGGGAACCGATTATAAACCAATTACTTTTGAGATGGAAGAAGATGAATGTATACCTACAGCATATATATGTAATTTAACTGTATGGCATCGATTTAAAACAGTCTTGTCTTCAAATACATGGAAATATTAATTTAATATTTTCAATAACTGAAAAAGAAACTTTTAATTTTCTATCTTATTTTCTAAAGACGATATATATCCAAGTAAAAAAGTTTGTATATATGCAATTCAATGTTTCAATGTATAAATTTATATAGTCATATAAAAATATATGTTAAATCATAAATACTTGTATCTAATTGTATATAGCTTTGTGTTGTTTCAAAAATATTTGTCTGAAGTATAGGTATATATATCAATATATTATTTAATATTGTCTTATATGCAATTATACTTAAAATACCTAATTATATATTATTATATATACAATATAGGGTCATATATGCGTTTATATATTAATCAACCTAAATGTACATATAATTATATAAAACTTCATGTGAGCCAACATTAAAAATATTTTTTTATAAGTTTTTATAATGGCATATATTGTTCCATACAAAATTATATAGAAATATATGAGGAGCAATGCTTTCAGATGTGATTATATATGGTCCATTACAAAGATACATTCAATTATAGAGCATATGAACAAAAGTTTTGAAGTGATTTCGGATATAATTATGTAAATAAGGAGATGAAATTTCTGAGTTAGTTAACTTACAAAATTTAGATTTCTATTCACACGAACAACTCCTGAGTGCGCGCATTTGCGCAAAAGTATTACCTATGTTCTTTTAGAGAAAATTAGAAAAAAGTTAAGCCTGTCTCCCAACATACCTTTTTTATGATCCACTTCAGTAAGTATAAGTTAGCCTAATAAGTTTAACATATATTAAGAGTTACTACAGTCGAAAAAAAAGATTTGTGCATTTTAATAATGAAAATAACTCAGAAAAGCTAATTTTTCTACAAAACAACCCTGTTTGGAGTTAAATTGTTAAAATAAAGCCATTATTTTTTTGGCTCCACAGTTTCACATTCGTAAAATAAACTGTATAAATAATATTAGTCATAATTTGATATAATTGTTGGGAAAAACTAGGAAATGTTTTTTTTTTTATCAAATTTTATCTAATAATATCGAATTATATCTAATTCGATACAATTATATATAATACCTAAAAATTTGTATGGTTACAAAATTCGGATAAAATTGTATCTAATATACATCAAATTGCACAAAATTATATTTAATTGCATCGAATTAGATCTAGTTCGATACACTTTGATGTATTTTAGATACAATTATATCTTCTCATTTTTAGGATCAAATTTAATCTCATCGCATATCTAAATTATATATAATTTAATGATACCCCACATTATTTTTTTTTACTTGGATGCTTAAATTATCTAGTAGCTTAAGGCTTTCAATCGATTTTCAAAATTAATGGTATTTTATACATAGTTCCTTTTAAATTCGTGACGAAAGTTTGATTTTGGGATATTATCACTATTTTAAAGGTTTTTGCATCAGTAAAAAAAATGCAAATTTATACATTTGATGGACAAAAACACTGATTTTGGGTCCCTTTTCCTACAGAGCAAAAAGAGCTGTATATGAAATACGAACTCGACATTCATTTACAAATCTTTTAAAAATATTTTTTTAAACACACACAATAAAATTGTATTCCCTACTAAGAAATGTGGTACAAAAATTTTCGATATAGTGCTACCGCTAAAAAGACAAATGTTGCAATATATCGCGGATCGTTAAAAAATTGTTAATCAATTTGAAAAACTAATAATATTTTACTAGGTTGTCATAAAGCGAACATTTTTGGACCATTTTTCTCAGCTAGGAATGCTTTTAATTAAGTACAATAAACAAATACTTCGTAAGTTTTTTTTAATTGATTTTTTTTGGCCACTCTCTTGCCTAAATGGTGCACGTTAAAAACGTTTCTTTAATATTTTTCGGTGTACAATCGATTTTAGTTATTTTGGTTACGGTATTTAAGAATACCGGGTTTTCAGATTTTCGGTAACGGTATTTTGAGGAGAACTTTATTTTAGTTATTTTACAGTTTTATCAGTTTTTATTTTTTTATTTTAGAAAAGAATGGAACTACTCAGTTATACAAACATGCTTCCAATATTGCCTTATTGTCTGCCTTCATATATCTTTGACTTCCTGCACTCTGCTCTTAACAGCACAATCTTCCGTAGTTAATACTCTACCCACAACTATACAAACAAAACTGGATCCTATAAATGGTACTCAAAATTTTCGTATTTATGGTGGAAAGAAAGGCAAAGAAGATAAACATTGGTTAGATGGGCGAGGTTTGGGTATGCAACATATACAGTGTGTGCGTAAAGGAAACTGTGAAAAATTGAATTTCTCTACTTGTCTGGGTGCTAAAATACCATATGAATATACAAGTTTGGATTTAACAATATCACACAGTCAGCGAGATGTCCAAGATCGATTAAATAAGTATTTAGCATTAAAATATGTACCAAAATGTTGGACAGTTATACAGGTATGAATAAAGTTGAATAAAATTTTTACATTTTCTTTAACTTATTCAAAATTTTATTTTATACTTTCTAGCCCTTTTTATGCGCTGTATTCGCTCCCAAATGTGAACATATTAATGGTGAAGATATGGTTTATTTACCATCATTGGAAATGTGTCGCATTACTTTAGAACCTTGTCGCATTTTATATAATACATCTTATTTTCCAGAATTTTTAAAATGCAATGAAACCCATTTTCCTTCAAAATGTGCCAATGATGTTAGAGAAATGAAATTTAATTTAACTGGTCAATGTTTGGAGCCTTTAGTTCCAGCCGAATCTAGTGCCAGTTATCATCCTGGTGTAGAGGGTTGTGGTGTACATTGTAAGGATCCTTTATATACGGATGATGAACATAGACAAATACATAAATTAATAGGCTGGGGTGCTACATTATGTTTGCTATCAAATCTTTTTGTGGTGGCCACTTTTATAATTGATTGGGAAAATGCTAGTAAATATCCAGCGTTAATTGTATTTTATATTAATATGTGTTTTATGATTGCTTGCATGGGGTAAGTTAAATTTTAAAGGAAATCATTTATTATTTCCCTATTTTAATAATATTTCTATATTTTATCTTTACAGTTGGTTAGCTCAATTCACTCCAGGTTCTCGTGAAGATATTGTCTGTCGCAAAGATGGCACATTACGTCATTCTGAACCCACAGCTGGTGAAAATCTTTCCTGTGTCGTTATATTTGTTATCGTTTATTATTTCCTTATAGCCGCCATGGTATGGTTTGTTTTTCTGACTTATGCCTGGCATTTACGTGCTGTGGGTAATGTACAAGATCGCATCGATAAAAAGGGATCATACTTTCATTTAGTAGCCTGGTCTTTACCGCTGGTATTAACCATTACCACTTTAGCTTTGAGTGAAGTAGATGGCAATAGTACGGTTGGCGTATGCTTTGTCGGCTATCTTAATCATTCGATACGTGCTGGTTTACTATTGGGTCCTCTATTTGGTGTTATATTAGTTGGTGGTTATTTTATCATCCGAGGAATGATAATGCTATTTGGTCTTAAGCATTTTGCTAATGACATCAAGTCAACATCGGCTAGTAATAAAATACATTTGATCATTGTTCGCATGAGTTTATGTGCTTTATTATCATTGGTATTTATATTGGTAGCAATGGCCTGTCATCTTTATGTTTTTCGTCATTCTCAGGAATGGGCAGAGAGTTTAAGTGATTATATTATGTAAGTTGAATTAAATAGTACAAATAAACTTTTCGAAAATTTAATTTATACTAAGAAAAAGGGCATAATAATTCTTAAATATTATTTGCTTTTCAAAATGTTCCAGTATTCCTTAAATTCGAAAAATTTAACATTTGAAAAATTAACCCTTTTTGCCAAGCATACATATATTCTATGCGTATTCTTTGACAAAACTTAGTGGAAAGATAGGTCGTTTACGCAGTAAACATATTCTGTAATTTTATAGCTTAATCACGCTCTCTAGTGCTGGCATAAACTATATACAAATTTAAACTTTTATGCGTTGTAAGCACTGGAGGGTTTAATATTTAAAAAACGATTTGTTTTGTTAATTAGCTAAAGTTGCTTTTAAAGGGTGTTTTTTATAGATGTATATAACTTTGAAATGAAATAACACATAGATGAATTTTTTAAATTGACATGAAATTTACTTTATTCGAAAGATAATCTTCTGGCATTATAATTTAAATATGATTTCTGGCATATGACCGCCACGGCTGGCTTTTACGTAGTCTAATCTGGAGGTCCAATTTTCGATGACTTTTTCCAACATTTGTGGCCGTATATTGGCAATAACGCGGCGAATGTTGTCCTCCAAGTGGTCAATCGTTTCGGGCTTATCAGCGTAGACTAGCGACTTCACATGTCTCCTCCGAAAATAGTCCAGCGGTGTTAAATCGCACGATCTTGGAGGCCAATTCACGGGTCCGAAACGTGAAAACTATGCGGTTACCAAACGTTTAAATCAATAAATCAATTGTGCCACGAGCTGTCTGACATATTGCTCAGTCTACAGCTCCTGCACATCATGGTTGTACAATTGAAGCGGTCACCATTGACTGTAACGTTCTGACTGACGTTCTGATAGACTGATTGGGGTCTTCCTCTGAGCTACGATCTACAGCAGCAATGACTTCTTCTGTACGCACTGTACGACGTCTCTGTGGATGCATATTATCATTTAGAGTAAACGTGGTTCCATAGTTAATCGAATTAATTGCTGTGATGGACGATTATGTTGACCGTAAAATGGACGTAGTGCGCGATACGTATTTCGAATAGAACCATGATTTTCAAAATAAATTTGCACAATTTGGAAGCGTTGATCATGCTGAAATGCCAAACCAAACTAAACATAAATCACTTGACAGCTGACAAAATGGCAGCCAGTTAAAAAAATTTAGCCAACTTAAAGTTCTATACCTGTATAAAAAACACCATTAACATTAACTAGAACTCCGGTTCAAACTAGATTTCGATAACCATGAGATCGAAATCTAGTTTAAACTAGATTTCGATGGTAAATATAAATGCAGCTTAAGACAAATGCATGAAAACTAGCAAACATAATTATTTACAAGTGTTAGTAAAGTGTTGGGCATTTTTTAAAAATTGTTATTTGGCAACTCTGCTCAAATTTTTATATTTCTTCAAAAAGTAAGCAGAAACCCATAGAAAGGCAAATAAAAAACCTATTTCTGCCTAAGTCCTGGTTCACACACGGCAATTATAATTGCGCAATTTTTCTACAATTCTCCCTTGAAATTGCTTTTGTGTTCACACAGGAAAAGTTTGTTTCAGCAATTTTCGTATATCAACCTGCAGTGTTGAAAATTGCGGATGACAAAACAAAACGGAATTGGAGTACGGGCAAGTCTGTACCCCCTTCCATTCTCTTTTCCTCCCTCTTCTATAAACTCAAGAATTGCGCAAGTATAATTGCCGTGTGTGAACCTGGTCTAATGCATTTACCTTGTATTGTTATGCCATTATGAAGGGCATAATTAACATTCAACATGAAAAAATAAAAAAATTGTATTTTAATCAAAAATTGGAAAAAAAAAATTATTAATCAAAATTTTGTTCGTTTATTCTTGCAGCTGCCGTATTTTTTCTTCATTTAATGAACATATTAAATGTAAAATTGAAAATCGTCCCAGTGTTTCCATACTGCAGTTGCATCTTCTATGTCTTTTTGGTGCCGGCATAGTAATGTCTACCTGGTGTTGGACGCCAAGTTCAATAGAGACCTGGAAACGTTATTTAAGAAAAAAGTGTGGCAAAGATGCCAATGAAGAGATTAAAATGCCAAAACATAAGGTAATAGCTCAAACCTGGGCTAAACGTAAAGAATTCGAGGATAAAGGGAGGCTCTCTATAACCCTTTATAATACTCACACCGACCCAGTCGGTCTAAACTTTGATGTTAATGATTTAAATTCTTCGGAAACTAATGAAATCAGTTCGACGTGGGCCAATTATTTGCCACAGTTTGTCAAAAGAAGAATGGCTTTGACAGGGGCAACAGGCGATACAAACAGTTATAGCCAGGGACCTAGGAAAAACTCTTTAGATTCTGAAATAAGTTTTAGTGTAAGACATGTTTCGGTGGAATCACGACGTAATTCGGTAGATTCACAAGTTTCAGTTAAAATACAAGAAATGAAAACCAAAGTAGCAGCTAGATCACGTTCAGGACATCATTCGAAACATTCAGCTTCAACTGGAAAACGTTCTCAACGTAGAAGAGATTTTATAACGGCCACTGGGCGTAAATATAGTGGTAGAAGAGAAAGTAGTACTTCTATAGAATCACAGGTGATAGCCTTGAAAAAAACTACCTATCCAAATGCTAGTCATAAAGTGGGACTATTTGCTCAAAGTACAAAAAACCATAATTCCTCTAAAAGAAGATCGGCTAATGTGGGTTTAGATCCAGCTGATATAACGGAATTTTTAGCTAAAAATGGTCAATTAATACTACCTTTTTTACAAAATCAAGGCATGACAACTACCTCAGATGAGGAAACATCAAGGGCTTCATTTAAAATACAAGATTCCAGATTAGATGTAGTATTAAAGCAAGATTTAAGTGAAGATGATGATGACGACGATGATTATGAAGAAACTCGGCATCATCATACAGGGCCAAGAATAGAGGAAATTCATGATCATACCGATATTAATAAATCAAAAAAACTAGCTGCTTATGAAACGTTACTTAAAAATATGCAAAAGTCAAATGACTCGGCCAACCAAAGAACTTCAAGAAATTCACAACGTAGCAAACAATCAAGAAAGTCACAAGCTGGGTGTTCTTCTAGCCATAAGAAATCTCTTAGGAGGCAACATCATCATAACAATAACTCCAATACAAATACCAATAAGCGCAAGTCCTCGAATTTAAAATATGAATTGGATATTTTAAATACCTCCGATTTAAATTTACACTTAAAACGAGAACTATCAATACAAGCCAATAATAATGGTGATAATGATGATGATAGTATATCCGAAGACTCCTATACTTCGGTGGAATTAGATTTACCACTCAATATCATATTACACAGTTCTTATTCGGGCATATCGACCGGTAAACCCAATTCACGTAATAGTAAGACTAGCTGTGACGTTGGTATACAAGCAAATGCCTTTGAAATAGCTACACAAACTTTACAATCTTCTTATGGTGATGAAGAAGGCCATCTTAAAAAATGTATCCGTCAGCTGAATGGTAAAAATCATCGTAAATCAAATCTCTACGATAAGTCAGATGAAAAAGAGGCCATGGAAATGCATTCTTTGTTGGGTGGTAAACATAAAGATTCGTCTGCCATGATTTTGAGTGAATCTGAAAAATTAAAAATGCTTTTATTACCTTCTAAATGAGAAGTAAAAGAATACTCCTGATTTACAAAAAACAAAATACTCATACAAAAATTTTTTTTTATTTTAGTTTTAATTTTTTTTTTTGTAAGGTTTAGTTTTAACTGTTGTGTTCTGTATATTAAATCCAGATTTAAATGGATTAAATTCTTTTAAAAAAAAACTCATATTCTTCAGCCTAAAAGAAACACTATTTGACTAATTTAAAATTTTGAAAGGACCTCCTTGCAGTACATCTCAATTCGCATAATTCGAGTGAATCTGAAAAATTATATTGCTTTTATTACCCTCTAAATGAGAAGTAAAAGAATACTCTTAATTTACAATACTTTACAATAGTCATTAATTTTTTTTATTTTAATTTTAATTTTTTTTGTAAGTTTTAGTTTAAACTGTTCTGTTTTGTATTAAAATTTAAATTTTTGAAATGACCTCCTTGCATTACATCATAATTCGCATAATTTTGGAACGCTGATCGCAAATATTCCAAAAAAAATTTAAAATCCAACGGTTAGTTTTCGAGATATTTCAAATTTTTTATTTTCATTAAACACCCTGTTTTTTGTTAGAGTTTTTGTCTCAATACCGTGGAATCGAACTTAAAATATTAAAAACTTTTTAAAGTTTTAAAATCTACGGAAGTTGAGCATTCGTTTGAGTATGTTGAAAAACAACTAACAATTGCAGTGAAAATAACTAACAAGAACTAATGATTTTTTACTACGGAAATGTTGAAACAACTGTTTTTAACAGTTATTTTTCGGTATTTTAAAAATATTTGTTTCAATTACAGGGTCGTTCCAAAAGCAACGTTGATAGTTATCCACTCGACCCCTTCCGATGCGCATGAAACTTGGTATCTGTAATCTCCTAATTAGTATGACAGAACATTAGTTTCCAGTTTAGTTAAATTCGTTGTCGTTCGCGTTTTATCGCTGCTTAAAGTTGGTAATATTTTAAAAATTTATAAAAAAGACACTGTTCAAAATGGTCGTCATTATTAAACGTGTAGTCCGATCTTAAAAAGCTTATTTTGTGTCTTCTCTTAGATATGTGAAGTTTTGATTTATACACTTTTAAAAAAGGACAAAAAACATAATTTTTATTTTTAATAAAAATTATATCAAACTAGTATAAAAGACAAAGTACCGTCGGGTTTACTTCCCCTGTTTTGTTTACAAACTAAACAAAATATAAAAAGGAGAGAAAAACAAAAAAACGTGTATTGAATATCCACCAGAGGTGGATCTTGCACATCAAACAAATTTTCAATTTATTTTTTGATCAATGGTTATAATCTTTAACTTCAAGCTCATATGCATATTAGTTCTCATGTAGTGAGTAAACTAGTTCATATGAATGTTTGATGTTTGACATAGGATTGTTACCGCTTTCAAAACGTGTTCTGATGATGGAAACCTAGAAAATTCCCGAAATAGATCTATGAACACATTCCTGAAAGGGGCAAATAATAAATTTGAAAACAAAAAACTCTATAGATTATTTGTTAGGACAATATCCTAATAAAGAAATATAGAGTATGGCCTCGAACTTGAATAATTTTCATTTTCATTGCACAATTAAAGGTCGAAAAAACATAATTTTTATTTTTAATAAAAATTATATCAAACTTATAAATGTCCTTGATTCGCGATATCTCTAAATGCACCTCTTTTTCTTAAATTCCTTTTCCAGTTAATTATAAATTCCAAAAATGTCCTTGAACATTAAAAAACAAAAATTATAAAATATTTTTCGACCTTTGAAATACACAATTTTATTCAATAATCGCTCTCGAGGTCATTTCCCTTCTTATTTATAAAAACATCTTTTAATATCTATATGTCTCCGATATTTCGTCATTCCTTGATCGACATCTTCAGGGAGTATGAACAAGAAACAAGTATTCAAAACAAAAAATATAGCCGCTGTCAATTAAAATCTAAATGTTGAAATATCTCTAAAACTAACCTTGCTTTTTCAAACATATTCGTGTTCAGCTTGCCGAAATTATATGTATTAGTGGTTTATAGTCTAATTACAATTAAAAACAAATTTTTAGGCAAGTAAAATAAATTGTTTTTCTGAAAAAATTGTAATTCTGCAACAAAAAAATGGGCTATTTTTAAACAGGACATTATATATTAAGCATTTATTTCAAAATGTATCGAACAACTTTGGCATTTGTTTTATCCTTAAATTAGTTTTTTCATAAATAAGTTTATTTTAATGCATACATTTTTGTACAAATTCTAAATTTTGTTAAAATTCTAAATTTTGTTCAAATTTTAATTTTAATGTTTACAAAATATTCTCATGTAATTAGGAATAAGAATTTTAAGTATTTTTTACCTCGTAATGCTCAATTTTTACTTAAACCAATTTTATCTAAAAAAAGACTGTCATATCCTTAAAATACTGCATGTTGTATTTAAATTAAGTATTTACAATTAAAGATTGTAACTAGCACAACAAGGAAATGTTAACAATACGTGCCTTTTAATAAAACATTTTACAAAAAGTAAAAAAAAATTCACAAAGATTTATTTATTATTCTTATATCACGCAGATTATTCAAAAATAAAAGCAATTATGCCCCAACTATAGAACGAAATTATTAATTTAGTCTATATTTCTTAAATATGTAGTTTTATCATATCCCATAAAAAAAATGTGTATTAGTTACTTATATTAGACGCTGCATTCTGTTAACCCATTTCGGGCCGCTACCCGATCCCGTTGGAATTTTTTCATGATTTTTGGAATACTACCTCTTATTGACCTCATTAAGAAAAATTAAAAAAATCTTTGAGTTATCTCAATTGGTTTCCGAGATATGGCGTGGGTAGTTTTCTACCCCTTGGGCCGTTGCATATACATAATATGCGTAAAACTAATAATAACAATAAAACAAATTTAGTAGAGAGATCATCAAGATTTATTGAAAAATTATTATTATATACAGTGAATAGTAAAAAGATATAATAGAATAGATATTTTATTGATGTTTATAATATTTACCAAAACATTTGGCGTGTAAATTTACGTTACATTTGACGCATATGAAGGGAGTCTTTGACGAACATACTTTGCATCGTCTGGGTGGCACATCGTCACCACGCTTGCCAGGAAAATGCTTAGTATCATTGATATTAGCCGCATCGCTATGTCTAGAAGCATTGCTAGTACCAGGAACATTATTCAAATCCTGGTCAGTCTTCTCCGATGATAAAAGAGCTCGAGTGACTTGGCATCTGAATTCCAGTTGTGGCATTATATTACTTTTCTCAGTTTTTGCAACCAAGCAATGCAATTTCCATGCATTAACCATCATGTTGGGTATTTGTAAAAAGAGGCCACCACCATTTTTTCCCCCGTATGCCAATACGATAATTACCCAAAGCATTATCATGGAGGTCAACACCCCCCATACCTATGAGAGAGGGCGAAAAAAAATAGGAACAGATAGTAGGTTCTTGAGATATACATACATCGATTATTTTGTATCCTTACCTTCATTATACTCCTTTGTCATTCGGGGAACGTTTATTTTTATATGTTTTTTTTGCTTGCGGTCAAACCGCTTTGCTGTAGCGAGTGGTTCTATTGATGAATGATTTGATAACATCGTAACAGCTGCATTATCTATCCATCTAATTACAACGAGCTCCTTGTCATGATCATATATTGCTGCATATTCGCCTTTTTTCATATTTTCAGGCAGCATGGCTTTTCCAGTTCTATTTGCCCGAACAGTTCCTGTCGCAAAGAATCCACGATCACTTAGTAGGCACATGAGATGAAAAGAAGTGAAAAAGTTATCGAAGAATATTCTGTGAGACGATGGTGATGAAATATTAACCAACAGTTTGAAAACAACATCCGCTCCAAGTCCAATGGTTTTGTCGTGTGGAGTTTCTGCTCCTCCATATAGTATTGACTGATACAAATATTTACTTGATGAGCACAAGCACCAAGCTTTAAACCCAAATCGAATAGGTTTGCCACGGATGAACATTTTGCAGGAATGTCTTCCAAAGTAGGGGATCATCTGTTCATCAACTGATAAATTATGAGCCCAAATTCCAAACTGCATAAATCGTTTGTTGCTTGCGTCAAAAATGGCCTAATCTTTGAATATTTATCAGACGTATCCAAACTGTTGTTATCCGACAAATGGATGAACCTCTTGATTGCCTCAAATCTCGATCGAGGTAGCAAATTGCGAACAATCGGGACTTCCAAGTCTGGTTGAAGTGACCAGTATAACTTCCATTGCGGAAGGACATGGTAACCACTTAGAAATAAAATACCGATGAATCGCTTCAATTCATATTGTTGGAGTCCAAGGCTTGCATTTTGCTGACCAGCGTATTTGTCACTGAGCTCAATAATCATTGTACACAAGTCTTCATCTAAGAAAAGGGCAAAGAGCTCAGCAGGTGATTTTCCACCTACAACAAGAGAACGATTTATGGACATAATTTTATTATTAATTCTAATAATATTTACCTAATTCTTGTACAATGCCCTCGATTTTTGTAGCTTCAACGTTAGCTGGTTCTTTGGAATATTTAAAGGGACGCTTACGCCAAGAAGCTGGGCCATATTTAGCTTGTGATTTAAATTTTTTTGGAGGTGGTTCGAGGCTTCTTTCAGTTTCTTCTTGATCTTCAGGGTAATTTTCGACGACTTCGTATTCTAATTCGACCGACCCAGCGATATCCATTGCAAGTGGCTCGTTAAATTCGATAATTTCATCGTTAATTTGTTCAGTGTCACTTGTCTCATCTACCTCTGGTGGAATGTATACAACATTAACCTCTGTTGATCTGTGAACAGCTGAGTTGACTTCATCTTCTTCGTCCGATGAATTCAAGATTCCCATAATTTCATCCATTTTTAAAAATTTGTGTCGCATAATTTTCTATAAAATGTATACTTACCAAATAATATGTATGGTTACAAAATATTAATTATTATACTTACCAATACTTAACGCAAATTAAACACAATCGAAAAACTTATATCAACGATGCAGTAAACAAACTGAACCGCACTGACCAAAACCATGTGATATAAAGTAATAGTTGTTATGACATTGGCCCAAGGGGTAGAAAACTACCCATGCAATTTCAACGTAAGAAAGCACCGTTATGTAAATAGTATACTGTATAAATCTATTTATATTTGCATAGAACAAACCTTTTGCAGTATTGCACTACAGACAATTTATCAAATTGAAGTGATATCACAATAATATTTAATTCAAAACATGTCCTTTTGGGGAGTTTATTGTTTTATGAGGGGGTGGTGGGAGCTCGGCTGTTCATAGGGGAGTGGTTGATAGTAAATCACAGAAATCATTCTAAATATTTACAAAGTATCAACCAGTACTTTTTACTGTGTCTAGTTTCGCAGAAATCTACGTTTTAGTTCAGGGGTAGAAAACTACCCGTCTGGGCCAAAATGGGTTAAACCATTTGTTACATATTTGTAAATATTTGTTCACGCGTGAGTGTGAGTAAAATCTAAATATACTTACGTGAGCGTGAGTGAGTGTGGTCAGAAAACAAATTCTCGAGAGTGAGTACACGTGAGTGAGTGTGAGTCAACATTCACTCACGTGTCCATCTCTACATTTTATTCTAACAATCTGCACACATATTAAGGTAAAAGCTTAAGTCCCTTAGGGAATTAAACAAAAAATTTAAGTACATAGGGACTTATAAGGAATTCAGACTAGATTGTAAAACACGTGTTTTCCCAAAACAATTGGAAAAGACTTAAGAACTGTTGCAAAGAATAAAGAGCTTAAATACGTGTTTTGCTATCTAATGTGCATGTGGCTTTAAAACCAAAAAGTTAAGTCCTTAGGGAAAAACAAACGTTAAAGTTTTTTTTCTTGATAATCCATAATTAAAACTTATCTTTTTATATTTTTAACCTGCATTTTGTTTAAAAACAATTTTATATGGTTTCCGCGGGTTTTCCAGTTTCTCTAACTGCAATTTAACGAACAAAACAAAAAATTAAAGTTAGACTAGGTTCACACACGGCAATTATACTTGCGCAATTCTTGAGTTTATAGAAGAGGGATGAAAATAGAATGGAAGGGGGTACAGACTTGCCCGTACTCCAATTCCGTTTTGTTTTGTCATCCGCAATTTTAAACACTGCAGGTTGATATACGAAAATTGCTGAAACAAACTTTTCCTGTATGAACACAAAAGCAATTTCAAAGGAGAATTGAAGAAGAATTCCGCAATTATAATTGCCGTGTGTGAACCAGGACTTATCACTTAAATGTTTTATTATTTTTATTTTGTTTTAAAAATATTTGACAATTTCAAATTTTATGTATAGGGTAAGAGAAACATTAGTTGATAACTATCATTTCAGTTAATTTCCGATCTTTTACTGAGCAACTAGGAAATTTTATCGTTGTACCATAACTATGGTGGCCATTTTGTTATAGACCATGGATGGTAACCGATTCGATGCGGGATATCGGTAAGAGTAATGCTATTTTCGTTTATTTCGGTAACCGGTATTTTAGGGGTTACGATATTTCAGTTATTTCGGTAACGGTTTTTTTTTAGCGTTTACGGTATTTTACTCATTTCGGTAACGGTATTTTAGCCGTAACGGTATTTTAGTTATTTCGGTAATGTTATTTTAAGGATAACAATTTTTACGCTATTTCTGTAAATGTATTTTAAGGGTAACGTTATTTTAGTTATTCAGGTAATGTCAATGCGCGCCGATATTTTTAGCCACATTATGCTCGAATTCCAATGACTGCCTAGTTAATGATCAGACTTTGGGGGAAAATTTATCTATTTGCAGCGATTATTATATTTTTATCTCATCAGATCAATTCGGTAACGGTATTTTAAGGATAACGCTATTTAAACTATTTCGGTAACGGTATTTTAGCGATAACGATATTTCGGTAATTGTAATAGACCCTTTTGTTAAAGGCAAAGTCAAGTGCCATTGTGGAGCCGTGGTTATCTGAGAATAAAATAAATTCCTTTTTATGCGCGAATTAATTTTTTTATACCATGACGTAGCCGAATTTTAAAACTTTTTCATTTGCATTCAAATTTTACGAGGCTAATACCACGGTCATATTCATACGTTCATATTGAACCCCAAAATATGTATTTTTTTTTAAGTTTTCGATTTAAAATTTGTATGGAATTTAACAGTTGAAAACTTGAAAAAACTAAAATACGTATTTTGGGAATAAGTCTAAATGTAGTTTTAGCAGTAAAATTTAAAAAAAAATAACACTCAAAAAAATCGTTATTTAAAAAAAAAAAAAAAAACTGGGCAAACATTTTAAAAATGTTTCTTACTGCAAGGTCTTTATTTGCTAGTCCTCTACAACATAGATTACATAGATCTCAAACACTTTGACATTAGCACGTAACTCATGAAAATGTGTTGGACATAGGTCGTGTACCTACCTATAAAAAAACATTTGAATGTGTATGAAAAAAATAGTTTGTTGTTCAAAGAAGAGTTTGAGATCTATTTAATCTATGCTCTACAAAACAAAAAACGATTGAAAATTGGTCCATCCATTAAGGCCGATTTTTAATATGTTGTCTTGAGAAATAAGAATTTTAAGTAAATATCGCGCAAGTAAAATATAACGCAAGGAGTTTGTTTAACAATCTGTAACTCTTTTATTTCTACGAATTTTTTGCTAAAACTTCCACAGTATATTATAGATAAAAAAATTAAACTATCGAAATGTGAAATAAAAAAAAATGTGAAAGGCGTGGTAGAGAAGAATGAGTGTATTTTCTAAAAATCATAACTACATTGCAAATTTTCAATTTTCTGAATCAGACTGCGCAGTTTCTGGTATTGAACCTTCGTCAGTGACCCTGTGTTTTTTTAATTTGAATAACGCAATATTTGTTATGTTTTTATTTGTTCGATAGCGTCTATATGAAATTTTTCTGTGCAATCAGTGACCGTGGTATAGATAAACTGATTTCTAATGCCACATGCACTCGCACTACACGTTAGACAGAGCGCGTTGGCCCACTGATCTATCGTCAGATCGTGTTTTGTTGTGATTAAAACTAGTTTTATTCAATACACGGTGTTTTTTTTTTTTTTTTGTTCTTACATACATAATCTCAGAAGTACAACTCCAACAACACAACAGTTCTATTTTTAGAAACTTACCTCACTCTAATGTCCACTGTTTTCCCATATGCTGTAAGTGATGCGATATCTATGATATATTCTTTGTATATTCGATAGATGGCGCTTACGTAGTTAAATTAAAATTAAATAAAATTGCATATTAATTATAGTATTAATTGCAATTGTCTGAAAAAGACGTTAAAATTTAAACTAAAAAAAAAAAACGCATTAAAAAATTTAAAGATGGTTAAGGCGTATAGCCATGTATATTTAAGATAAATTTTAAAGAAAAATTTGTCATGATCTCAAACCGAACGAATAAAATCTCACACATAAACTTATAGATCAACGAAAAAAATTCACTATTAAAAAACTCACCAGGTACAGTGTAAAAATCGTTTAATGTATATGCTCGACATATGTATTAACAAAAAAATCTTCAATAAGCTTTGCTTATGTAGAAGGATAGTATATGATGACATTAGAGAAAATAATTGCCATTTAAAGTTTTAACTGAAAGTTAAACTGGCAATTATGATAATGACTAGAGAAAAAACAAACACACTATAAATAGAAATCGTTCGTGGTAAATTTCATTCTAACTCAACACACAGAGTAATGTGGGATTTAAAGTCACAGAATTCCTTTAACGTGTGAGTTAAATAGAAGATATTTACGATTAACACTAAATGGCACGAAGAATGTTGATGAAGACCGTAGTGGGTCAGAAAATGCATTCCATTCATGCTAGTGTCTAATAACTTTTTCTGTGTTTTTTTTCTAATAGTCAAAGTAAATTATCATATAAAAATTATAATTTTTCTGTTAATTTAGAGAAAAATTTGTCATGATCTCAAACCGAACGAATAAAATCTCACACATAAACTTATAGATCAACGATAAAATTCACTATTAATTTTATTAGTCTAATATTCTGGACTAAATATGAAATCATCTAAGACTTAATTAAAGCAATACTTACTCCAAAATCCAAACCCTAAAATAAAACCAATTTTTTATTAATATCATTTTTTGTTTATTGAATTTCTTTTTAAATAAGTTTTGATGTAATAAACTTAAATCAAATATTTTGTTTGTTGTCTCGTGCATTGATATGAAAAAGTGTTTTCAAAATGTGTTTAGATTATTTGCAAAATGCTTTATAATTTATGTAGGGTACAATTTAAATTTAAACACTATTTCTAAAAAATAAACATAAAAACACAAACATCTAATTTTTTTATTTTAATATAAGCCTTAAGCAATAAAGGCCATTTATTTATTTATTTTTTTTTTTTGTTTTTTTAATCATTAACTTTTACTAAATTTAAATATCTACGAAATATTTGTATTATTTAAACATTATTATGTCACAAAGCTTTAAAAATCTTGATTTAGAATTATCATAAGAATAACATTTTTTATGATTTTATAGGATTTTAAAAAAGAAATTAAAAAACGAATGAATTTGTTCATAGAAAGAAATGAAAACATTTGGGTTTACTTATGTTTACGTTGAGCCATTTTAAGTTCCTTAGACCAAACAATGTTATTCGCAACTTCACCAAACATGTATAGGGCCAAAGTGAATGCCAACGAAGCCACAAAGAAGACAATACGTTGGGGTAATTGTAAAACTTCCAAAACAGGATATACCCAAACACCAGAGAAATGTTTGACAATATGTAACCATACTAAATAGCAGATCATAAAGATCGATAGACCAGCAATGCCTTTAGCTCTAGGCGGATAAGCACGGAAGGAAATAAACATTTCCAAAACGATAAAAACTACGATATTTGTATGCATGATATGATTTAACCAGCTGAAATTAAACAATAATGTGAAATATGGTGAGTAAAGAAGAAAAATATATGTGAGGAATTTTAACAAATTTTAGACACTTTAAGGTAAAATATTTTCACAAAATTGTAAGACATAAATAACCTTTTGCGTATGTATTAGCCGATGCTAAATCCATCAGCGGTACTCATTTATCTTTAACGGCTCAAATTAAAAATGAAAATTATTCAAGTTCGAGGCCATACTCTATATTTCTTTATTAGGATATTGTCCTAACAAATAATCTATAGAGTTTTTGTTTTCAAATTTATTAATTGACCACTTTCAGGAATGTGTTGATAGATATATTTCGTTAAATTTTAGGTTTCCATCATCAGAACACGTTTTGAAAGAAGTGACAATCCCATGCAAACTTCAAACATTCATATAACCTAGTTATCGCACTAAATGAGAACTAATATATGAGCTCGAAGTTAACAATTATCACCATTGATCAAAAATAAATTGAAAACTTGTTCGTTATATGCAAGCTCTTCCTTTGGTAGATATACAATATATGCTTTTTGTTTTTATTCTCCTCTTTATTTTTACTCTTGGTTTTTTTTTTTTTTTAATATTAAAATACTGTTTTTGTCAGGATTTAATTAAACGTTACATCAATTTATAGATCTCATTGTATTTATCACATTTAAAAATATATATGGGTAAATCTACAGAATCGTTACTCAGGATTTAAACCGTTTTAAGAACAATATAATATTTTTAATTTTATCAACATTTTTGAGACAACGAACTTAACCAGGCGAGCATCCTAAATTTTAATTTTTACACTGTTAATGTGCTCTACTCAATTAAAAACTACCCTTTGCTAGTCACTTTTTAAAAGTTTTTCAACTTTTATACTTTTATAACTTTTTCAGCATAAAAGGAAATAGCCTAAAACCATTGGTCTATAGTAATCCTGATGTTGCAAAATCTCCTACACACAGAGAAAATGTAGCTATTTGCCAACTGAAATTTGTTTTACTACGACTCAAATTCGGTTATTACGAATTTCAGACGGTTGTCACAAATTAACATTAGTTTTCACAACAAAGTTCGATTAATTCAACTGAGTTTTATTTGCAACAACCAAAATATTCAGAAATCGAATGTAAACATCGTTGTTCTAACTAAAGTTATAAGTTGTTACCATTAATATATACTTTTCAATTCGATTGGCACTTTATTTCTCTGTGTGCAGATGTTGAAAACAAATAGGTGCCTTCAGTTAGGAATAAATGGTAGCTATCAAAAATATGTCACTCTGTTTTTCCATAAATATAAATTAAAGAGATTTTTACGCTTTCAGCGTCAACGTAATTGGAAATTTTTTTTATATTGGCACATAAATGACACATAAACTAATAAAATGAGATCAATTCGATTAGAGTGTGCCTTCAGAAATAAAGAAAATATGCCGTGATTCTTAAATTTTATATTTTTTGAAGGGCACACCTGCAGTTTGAGAAATTATTAGTTGCAGTTGTGCGTGATCGTTAAATATTAGTACTACTATTACCGTGATTTTGGTATCCAGAGCCATTTAATAACGAAAAGGATAATCCGATCCTTTTAGCACATAACAATATTAATTTTGAACTCTAACATATATATAAGATTTCAGCCTTAAAATCTTTAAACTGTGAATGTGCCAACATTTAGTTCTTTAAACTATGAATGTGCCAGTCAATTTAAAGTACAGTGGAGCTAAAAGTGATGTTAAGCCAACAAAAATAAAATTCGATCTTTAGCACTTGCACGTAATAACTGTTATGATAATATCTACAATTCAAGATAAATTTGACCCTATAATTCTTGAAGCTGCGGGTGTACCTTTATTTTGAAGAAAGTCTTTTAGTGATTTTTGGATAAAAAAAAGTGTTTAAGAGAATACAGAGTTTGTCCAATCCATTTACATAATATAACTAATGATATTAACCGTTCAAGATATATTTTACCCCATTATTCTTTAAACCGCACATGTGTAATTCAATGTTAAGTTGAATTTTTATTAAATTTAATGTGTTGGAAAAATTTGGAAATCATATTCGGAAAAAAATTGTGTGCCTCTAATTTGAAATTTTTTAATTTTTATTAAAACCTGAAATCGTACGTTTTTTTTTGTAGATTTTCCCATATTACACAAAAAGTGTAAAAATATACTCAAAAAATTTGTTGTCTTATATTAGAAAACACCGATTATTTTAGAAAATAATTTACCAGTTTTATGATATTAAGGCCGATTTTTTGGGTGGTCAGTTAAACTTGGATTAGTTAAACCCATAACGAATTGTGGCTGCCGTTTTCAAATTAATTAACAAAAATTTGTCGAAACCACTTCATCTTGTTTTGTTTTATTGTTTAATTGTTTTATAATAAAACAGATTTAAAAAGTTCGTTAATCGAACTTTAAAGCTACAAACTCGGTCTTAATTGGGTTTAGGGTTACTTATTTCCAGGGAATCCAGTTAAATACTTTAAATTCGCAAAATTAAAAACTTTATGTAAGGATGCTTCTTGAGGTTATAATAATTTTGTTTGCTCGTAAAATTTAAAGTCCTTACAATATTTTGATGCATTTTCGATTTTAGTATTAAGTTAATTAGTTTTTCTCAATTCAAAAAAATGTTGAGAAATAAGAGGGCAACGGGTGTCCAAAATTTTTAAATAGCTTATATTTTATATATATAAATTATATAGGAAAATAAACAAAATCTTAAAAAAAAAACTCTCTTTAAAAAAATCATTAAGGCTGAACATAATTGGATCAAGTGACTCAAGTTATGTGTTGGTATGAAACAAAATATTGGAAATACAATTATTTCAATCAAAAAAATTTTAATACTTGTTTCATGACAATACCTGATTTAAGGGCACTTTAGCCAACTATGTTTCAGCCTTTAGAATTTTTTAGAAAGGTAAAATTCCTTATATGGAATTCACACATAAATTCAAAACACGCATTTTGCCAAAAATTGTTAAAAAGAACTTTTCAAAGAGCTTAATTAAGTGTTTAAAAAAACCGAATGTTTAGCACTTAGGTGTGAACGTGGCTTAAAATTATAAAGAACTTTACTTATAAAAAACTCATTCGATTTTAATTTTTTTGTTTCAATATGAAAATTTATAAAATAATACAATTTTGAAAAAGGTTAAATGTTTTAAGAATTCATAGGTTATCCTACCTGGGAAATACAGCATCTAAAACTCTAGGGAATACCAATTCACGATCTACAGCATATAAACCCCAGAAGGTAATGCCCACGTTCAAAGCAATAGGGAAGGCAAATGTGGCCATCATATAATCCTTAATTTTTCGAATCAATGGTAATTTCTTGGGCGCAACTTCATTTGTGCCGACAAAGTCATTTATTAATGAAATTGTATAATACAAAGCTTGAATTATCTGAAATAAAAAAATTATATGTTAAAAAAAAATCAAAGTTCGTAATTTCGTAATTTTGATGTGTAAGCCAAAGCTGCACTCGTACATAAAATAAAATTAAAAAAAAAAATCCAAACAAAATTATGATTTAATTATACCTTAGAAATTTAAAATGGAAATGTATTCTTACAGTATTGGTCCTGAACCATTCTGTGGAATAACTGCGGGGTTATGTTAGGGAAAGGCTCAGGGCATGTAGAGAGTCTGAATTCTCTGGTTACTGGGGAAAACTCTCTTGGTCAGCGCCAGGGGGGGGGGGGGTTTGAGGACCCTGGCGTCGTACTTAACTGGACACTGTAATCTCAGATACCATCTGCACAAGAAGGGACAATCGGACACGGATATGTGTAGGTTTTGCGAGATGGTGTCTGAGACCTCGGAGCATGTTCTCTGCGAATGTCCCAGGCTTTGTCATAGGAGACTTAGGTTCCTAGGTGATCGCTTCATTTCGCCTTCCGGCATCGCGAACATTTTGCCTAATAGGATAATTGGCTGCATAGGTAGCTTGAATCTGTAGGTAACTTTAGGCAGCACAAAAGACCTAAATTGGTCGCGGTGCATAGTGCCTTCTGATCTAATCTAATCTTACAGTTCAACAACTCATAATTAAACGGTTTTGAGTATTTATATTTCCTGTTTAAAAAA
>CM037854.1:49752880-49849732 GCA_021234595.1 Delia radicum
TGTGAAGATAAATTCCATAGTTAAATTCCATTTTATTGAAATTCACCAGGAATGATAACACTAGTAATTTCTATTCTCTCTCATTCTCAGTCAATTTACCATCAGCTGTTACATTAAATGTTGAAAAAAAAATAACAAAACATTACAAAAAACAATATTTGTTTTAATTGAAATAAAAATTGTGAATTGTTATGAAGCATATTTTAAGAGAAACGAGATTGGACCTGGTGGTAGGTAACCACTTGGTCCTACTTAATTTCTGCATTCAAAGTTTTTCAGGTCTGTGCTTCAGGGCCGAGCTATGAGCCATTTTCAAAAACATATATTGAAATTTTATTTAAATTCCGTTACTTTCATTATAACACTGTGGCCATATTTTAAGAGGAAACGAGATGCGACCTGGTGATTAGGGTAACCACTTGATCCTACTTAATTGCTGCATTCAAAGTTTTCAGGTCTGTGCTTCAGGGCCGAGCTATGGGCCATTTTCAATATCATATATTGAAAATTTTTTAATTCCGTTACTTTCATATAACACTGTGGCCATATTTTAGAGGAGGAAACGAGATGCGACCTGGTGGATTAGGTAACCACTTGATCCTACTTAATTTCTGCATTCAAAGTTTTTCAGGTCTGTGCTTCAGGGCCGAGCTATGGGCCCATTTTCAATATCAATATTGAAATATTTAAATTCCGTTACTTTCATATAACACTGTGGCCATATTTAAGAGGAAACGAGAGATGGACCTGGTGGATTAGGAACCACTTGATCCTACTTAATTGCTGCATTCAAAGTTTTTCAGGTCTGTGCTTAGGGCCGAGCCGAGCTATGGGCCATTTTCAATATCATATATTGAAAATTTTTAAATTCCGTTACTTTCATATAACACTGTGGCCATATTTTAGAGGAAACGAGATGCGACCTGGTGGATTAGGTAACCACTTGATCCTACTTAATTTGCTGCATTCAAAGTTTTTCAGGTCTGTGCTTCAGGGCCAAGCTATGGGCCATTTTCAATATCATATATTGAAAATTTTTAAATTCCGTTACTTTCATATAACACTGTGGCCATATTTTAAGAGGAAACGAGATGCGACCTGGTGGATTAGGTAACCACTTGATCCTACTTAATTTCTGCATTCAAATTTTTCAGGTCTGTGCTTCAGGGCCGAGCTATGGGCCATTTTCAATATCATATATTGAAATTTTTAAATTCCGTTTACTTTCATATACACTGTGGCCATATTTTAAGAGGAAACGAGATGCGACCTGGTGGATTAGGTAACCACTTGATCCTACTTAATTTCTGCATTCAAAGTTTTTCAGGTCTGTGCTTCAGGGCCGAGCTATGGGCCATTTTCAATATCATATATTGAAATATTTTTAATTCCGTTACTTTCATATAACACTGTGGCCCATATTTTATAGAGGAAACGAGATGCGACCTGGTGGATTAGGTAACCACTTGATCCTACTTAATTTCTGCATTCAAAGTTTTTCAGGTCTGTGCTTCAGGGCCGAGCTATGGGCCATTTTCAATATCATATATTGAAAATTTTTAAATTCCGTTACTTTCATATAACACTGTGGCCATATTTTAAGAGGGAAACGAGATGCGACCTGGTGGATTAGGTAACCACTTGATCCTACTTATTGCTGCATTCAAAGTTTTTCAGGTCTGTGCTTCAGGGCCGAGCTATGGGCCATTTTCAATATCATATATTGAAAATTTTAAATTCCGTTACTTTCATATAACACTGTGGCCATATTTTAAGAGGAAACGAGATGCGACCTGGTGGATTAGGTAACCACTTGAGCCTACTTAATTGCTGCATTCAAAAGTTTTTCAGGTCTGTGCTTCAGGGCCGAGCTATGGGCCATTTTCAATATCATATATTGAAATATTTTAAATTCCGTTACTTTCATATACACTGTGGCCATATTTTAAGAGGAAACGAGATGCGACCTGGTGGATTAGGTAACCACTTGATCCTACTTAATTGCCTGCATTCAAAGTTTTTCAGGTCTGTGCTTCAGGGCCGAGCTATGGCCATTTTTCAATATCATATATTGAAATTTTTAAATTCCGTTACTTTTCATATAACACTGTGGCCATATTTAAGAGGAAACGAGATGCGACCTGGTGGATTAGGTAAACCACTTGATCCTACTTAATTGCTGCATTCAAAGTTTTTCAGGTCTGTGCTTCAGGGCCGAGCTATGGGGCCATTATTCAATATCATATATTGAAATATTTTAAATTCCGTTACTTTCATATAACACTGTGGCCATATTTTAAGAGGAAACGAGATGCGACCTGGTGGATTAGGTAACCACTTGATCCTACTTAATTGCTGCATTCAAAGTTTTTCAGGTCTGTGCTTCAGGGCCGAGCTATGGGCCATTTTCAATATCATATATTGAAAATTTTTAAATTCCGTTACTTTCATATAACACTGTGGCAATATTTTAAGAGGAACGAGATGCGACCTGGTGGATTAGGTAACCACTTGATCCTACTTAATTGCTGCATTCAAAGTTTTTAAGGTCTGTGCTTCAGGGCCGAGCTATGGGCCATTTTCAAATATCATATATTGAAAATTTTTAAATTCCGTTACTTTCATATAACACTGTGGCCATATTTTAAGAGGAAACGAGATGCGACCTGGTGGATTAGGTACCACTTGATCCTACTTAATTTCTGCATTCAAAGTTTTTCAGGTCTGTGCTTCAGGGCCGAGCTATGGGCCATTTTCAATATCATATATTGAAAATTTTTAAATTCCGTTACTTTCTGTGGCCATATTTTAAGAGGAAACGAGATGCGAACCTGGTGGATTAGGTAACCACTTGATCCTACTTAATTTCTGCATTCAAAGTTTTTCAGGTCTGTGCTTCAGGGCCGAGCTATGGGCCATTTTCAATATCATATATTGAAAATTTTTAAATTCCGTTACTTTCATATAACACTGTGGCCATATTTTAAGAGGAAACGAGATGCGACCTGGTGGATTAGGTAACCACTTGATCCTACTTAATTGCTGCATTCAAAGTTTTTCAGGTCTGTGCTTCAGGGCCGAGCTATGGGCCATTTTCAATATCATATATTGAAATATTTTAAATTCCGTTACTTTCATATAACACTGTGGCCATATTTTAAGAGGAAACGAGATGCGACCTGGTGGATTAGGTAACCACTTGATCCTACTTAATTTCTGCATTCAAAGTTTTTCAGGTCTGTGCTTCAGGGCCGAGCTATGGGCCATTTTCAATATCATATATGGGCATTAATATATTGAATATTTTAAATTCCGTTACTTTCATATAACACTGTGCCATATTTTAAGAGGAAACGAGATGCGACCTGGTGGATTAGGTAACCACTTGATCCTACTTAATTGCTGCATTCAAAGTTTTTCAGGTCTGTGCTTCAGGGCCGAGCTATGGGCCATTTTCAATATCATATATTGAAAATTTTTAAATTCCGTTACTTTCATATAACACTGTGGCCATATTTTAAGAGGAAACGAGATGCGACCTGGTGGATTAGGTAACCACTTGATCCTACTTAATTGCTGCATTCAAAGTTTTTCAGGTCTGTGCTTCAGGGCCGAGCTATGGGCCATTTTCAATATCATATATTGAAATATTTTAAATTCCGTTACTTTCATATAACACTGTGGCCTATTTTAAGAGGAAACGAGATGCGACCTGGTGGATTAGGTAACCACTTGATCCTACTTAATTGCTGCATTCAAAGTTTTTCAGGTCTGTGCTTCAGGGCCGAGCTATGGGCCATTTTCAATATCATATATTGAAAATTTTTAAATTCCGTTACTTTCATATAACACTGTGGCCATATTTTAAGAGGAAACGAGATGCGACCTGGTGGATTAAGGTACCCACTTGATCCTACTTAATTGCTGCATTCAAAGTTTTTAAGGTCTGTGCTTCAGGGCCGAGCTATGGGCCATTTCAATATCATATATTGAAATATTTTAAATTCCGTTACTTTCATATAACACTGTGGGCCATATTTTAAGAGGAAACGAGATGCGACCTGGTGGATTAGGTAACCACTTGATCCTACTTAAATTTGCTGCATTCAAAGTTTTTCAGGTCTGTGCTTCAGGGCCGAGCTATGGCCATTTTCAATATCATATATTGAAAATTTTTAAATTCCGTTACTTTCATATAACACTGTGGCCATATTTTAAGAGGAAAACGAGATGCGACTGGTGGATTAGGTAACCACTTGATCCTACTTAATTTCTGCATTCAAAGTTTTTCAGGTCTGTGCTTCAGGGCCGAGCTATGGGCCATTTTCAATATCATATATTGAAAATTTTTAAATTCCGTTACTTTCATATAACACTGTGGCCATATTTTAAGAGGAAACGAGATGCGAACCTGGTGGATTAGGTAACCACTTGATCCTACTTAATTGCTGCTTCAAAAGTTTTTCAGGTCTGGTGCTTCAGGGCCGAGCTATGGGCATTTTCAAATATCATATATTGAAATATTTTAAATTCCGTTACTTTCATATAACACTGTGGCCATATTTTAAGAGGAAACGAGATGCGAACCTGATGGATTAGGTAACCACTTGATCCTACTTAATTGCTGCATTCAAAGTTTTTCAGGTCTGTGCTTCAGGGCCGAGCCTATGGGCCATTTTCAATATCATATATTGAAATTTTTAAAATTCCGTTACTTTCATATAACAACTGTGGCCATATTTTAAGAGGAAACGAGATGCGACCTGGTGGATTAGGTAACCACTTGATCCTACTTAATTTCTGCATTCAAAGTTTTCAGGTCTGTGCTTCAGGGCACGAGCTTATGGGCCATTTTCAATATCATATATTGAAATATTTTAAATTCCGTTACTTTCATATAACACTGTGGCCATATTTTAAGAGGAAACGAGATGCGACCTGGTGGATTAGGTAACCACTTGATCCTACTTAATTGCTGCATTCAAAGTTTTTCAGGTCTGTGCTTCAGGGCCGAGCTATGGGCCATTTTCAATATCATATATTGAAAATTTTTAAATTCCGTTACTTTCATATAACACTGTGGCCATATTTTAAGAGGAACGAGATGCGACCTGGTGGATTAGGTAACCTACTTGATCCTACTTAATTTCTGCATTCAAAGTTTTTCAGGTCTGTGCTTCAGGGCCGAGCTATGGGCCATTTTCAATATCATATATTGAAATATTTTTAAATTCCGTTACTTTCATATAACACTGTGGCCATATTTTAAGAGGAAACGAGATGCGACCTGGTGGATTAGGTAACCACTTGATCCTACTTAATTGCTGCATTCAAAGTTTTTCAGGTCTGTGCTTCAGGGCCGAGCTATGGGCCATTTTCAATATCATATATTGAAAATTTTTAAATTCCGTTACTTTCATATAACACTGTGGCCATATTTTAAGAGGAAACGAGATGCGACCTGGTGGATTAGGTAACCACTTGATCTACTTAATTTCTGCATTCAAAGTTTTTCAGGTCTGTGCTTCAGGGCCGAGCTATGGGCCATTTTCAATATCATATATTGAATATTTTTAAATTCCGTTACTTTCATATAACACTGTGGCCATATTTTAAGAGGAAACGAGATGCGACCTGGTGGATTAGGTACCACTTGATCCTACTTAATTGCTGCATTCAAATTTTTTCAGGTCTGTGCTTCAGGGCCGAGCTATGGGCCATTTTCAATATCATAATATTGAAATATTTTAAATTCCGTTACTTTCATATACACTGTGGCCATATTTTAAGAGGAACGAGATGCGACCTGGTGGATTAGGTAACCACTTGATCCTACTTAATTGCTGCATTCAAAGTTTTTCAGGTCTGTGCTTCAGGGCCGAGCTATGGGCCATTTTCAATATCATATATTGAAAATTTTTAAATTCCGTTACTTTCATATAACACTGTGGCCATATTTTAAGAGGAAACGAGATGCGACCTGGTGGATTAGGTAACCACTTGATCCTACTTAATTGCTGCATTCAAAGTTTTTCAGGTCTGTGCTTCAGGGCCGAGCTATGGGCCATTTTCAATATCATATATTGAAAATTTTTAAGGTGACGATATGTTTTTAAACAGTATGGTAAATTTTTGACTAATAATATAAAACTCGTATTTGTGTATTTTTTTACACATATGAGTTTGTTTTCTATATTTATGTATATAGTTTCTTTCGTGGAGAAAGACAATATTTTTTGCTTTAAATAGTTAAAATAGCTTGTTTTGTCTTCTCTGATTAAAATTAAAAAATCGTCAGTCACCATTTCAAAAATGAAATCGCTAGACGAATTTGAATATCTGACAACACTGAATGTATTGAAAAAAGTGATAGTTATATATTTCTCTGGTGATCTACTCTCTTTGTCTCATTTCCACACGTGGAACTATTATGTTTTTACCGCCATAATTTTACTGTTACTCGTTACAAGTTTTTAACTATGTTAGCCAAACTACATACATGTCTAAAATAAAAAACTATAGATTATTTGTTAGGACTAATTCATTTTCATTGCACAATTAAAGGTCGAAAAACCATAATTTTTATTTTTAATAAAAATTATATCAAACTTATAAAAAATATTTCGTAAAACAGAAAATTTATTTCGTACATTATACGAAATACTTTCGTATATATTCGTGTAATTTTCACTAACTTTTCGTGGTGCGAAACAACGTATATACAACTTATGGATTGTTTTCGGTGTAGTTTTATTGTAAGACTATTACACTTATAAAAATTATAGAATAAGGGTTGGCATAACATTAAAATTCTTTTAACTAGAAAGAATATAAATTTAATTTATTTTTTAATTTAAAATTTGTTCATGAAATTGTACAAAATAAAAATTTTTAAAATATCATCAACATTCATTTTTTCAAAATTCAAAGTAGGGGCAGAGTTTTTAGGATGTTCATTAAATAAGTTTTTAAATGGAATACTACTTCTAAAATGTGGTTTATTTTGCGTTTTTAACATCATATAGACCAAAATTCTAAAAATAGTTCAAGTGCTTCCGACAAATTTTTGTTAATAAACTTTGAAATGGCAAACCAAATTCGTTACCGTTTGAAACCATAAATGATTAAAAAGTTTACTATCTAGAGCCATATATTATCAGCTTTACCCATATATAATCATATGTGTTCATATACGATAGCATTTTCTGGAAACTTTTTATGATGTTAGCAAGATTATTCAAATTCAAGATCATTTGTTTTTTGTTAAACAGAAAACCGTAAATGTTTATTTATTTTTTAAAAAATTTCATCATCCGCTAATTTAAAGCAGATATTGTCTACTGACAGGTCCTTACATGTTTCATTTCGAGTCACCGAAAATCTTCTGAAGACGAATGTAAAAGAGGGTAGAAGATTTACCAAAATTTTAAAGGAAAAAGATCAACGCTTTACCCGTATTGTCTTATTTACCCGATGAGAAGTAATACACATGAAATTGGGACTATATATATTAGCATTTGTTTGTTAATATAGTATCCTCTATCACATATACAAATTTAATCAAAATATGAAAGTTCACCTGAAAGAAGTTATTCTGTAAGTTTCCTAGAGCTTCTTTTTTGGTCAAACGTGGAGCAAGTTAGATAAAATAATAATTTTTATCAAGTGGAAAATTAGTTTCGAACATTTTAAAGTCAAAAATATTGCCGAGACCACAGGAATTTCTACCAAAAGAAATTCGCTGTACATTTGTTGTTGACTTTACAATATTGCCATTGTTTTTATGTTTGTGATTTTGATAATTTTTTGTAATTAGTTAATTACAGCCATTTTCTTTGTAATTTAAAAATAGGTTTAATCATCTTTGCTACAGTTTTTGAAAAATATTTAATTTTATTGCAGCAGTTTTATAAAATTTTAGAAATATCTTCATATTGTACTTTTTCAACAATTCGTCCTTTTAAGGGACCTCTTGAAATTTCTATTGTCACACAGTAGTTCTTCTCATCCAACTTCTTTAAAATAGCCTGACTGCCCAGTTAGGCACCATTAACCACAATTATTAATTTATCTAAAGCGGGTATAACTGTCTCCAAATGAGCCTGTGAGTAAAATAAGAAAAACAAAATTATAAATTTCTTATATGCTTGTAAAATAGTTTTCATTTTAGTATATATAACCTGATCAACTTTAACCTTTTCGCCTGTTTCCAAAAATTTGACTTTAGCTGTATATTTATCGATAACTTTTTGTACCACCGCCTTTTGTTTATAATATTTATCGCTCAAGGAATGGCTTATAATTTAACAACTATACCCTCATGTAGCCAATAGTCTTTACGATTGTCCCTATCCTTTTTTTGTTCTTCCATTTTGATTATATCAATAAAGCTGAAGTTGAGGAGTTAGCAGTAGAAAGTTTTTTATATTTTGTTTGCAGTTTTTAAGGATTTTGGTTTTTTAAAACCTTCCTCAGCTTTATTATGCGAGTCTTTATCATGCTCTTTATGTTCTTCTTTAATGCGTTTTCGTAATAAAGCTGAGGTTTGCACTAAAATTTTCAGGTTGAAATTTCTTTTCCAAGCGTATATCCAATTTTAAATGTTGTTCTTCATCTCTTACAAGTTCGGTAAATTTTTCGTCATCTTTTTCTTTATCGCCTTCTTTGGTTTTAGTTTTTTTCAATTTGTTTTTCTATAAATTCCATCATACGTTCCTCATCGGGACTACGATCGATATAGGTAACTAACCAGCCTTTTTCGTTTCATCAGCTATAGCTTCGTCCTGTCCTACCCAACCATTTAACATAATCCGATAGCGTTAGCCAACGTGTGGCATTCATGTGGACATGATCTTTCTCGGATATATACTCCTGATACACTTTATTGGCATTTACACGTTTTGTACCAAAACGTCGTTTTAACAATTCCATATAGCCATCTGAGAATTCTTGTGGTGTGGCATTTGAAACCATTTTCATCTCGACATTGTTTTTCACACATCTGACAGTTTTTGTAAATCCTTGGCCTTCATTTAATTGGCCAGGTACTTGGGAGTACCGACTACAGCTTTACCCATTTTTTATTAAACAATTTAATATAAAAAATGAATTAAAAAAAATGCTAATTTTGTGTTTACAACAAATTTTTTCTT
The DNA here is from genome assembly GCA_021234595.1 of Delia radicum. Classification (NCBI taxonomy): domain Eukaryota; kingdom Metazoa; phylum Arthropoda; class Insecta; order Diptera; family Anthomyiidae; genus Delia; species Delia radicum. Next base: position 49,762,033 of record CM037854.1, read on the forward strand.
TTTTTTTTTTGGAAACAAAAAATACTACTGACTAGAGTTGTGCCGTTCATGAACGAACTAGTTCAATTGAACGACTCACTCAATTGAACGATATGACTCGTTCACCAATATTCGATCTACTCGTTCAATCGTTCATTTAGTTCTTTTTATTCACAAAGCAATTGCATCTCTATTCAATTAAAACTGCTTGTAAGAGCAATTATTTGTTTTTATGAAATAGTAGTAATATTGTTTCAAATTAGGAAAAGCAATTATAGTCATACAAATAAAATGTTTTTTACACAAAATAAATAAATTTTTGTTAGAAACACTTTTTGTCTATGAGGCCATTTAAACGGAGCAATTGTTGCCTGCAACGTTGCCTTCAATTATTGTTTGTAGGCAAACGGGGTAGAGAAGCAAGCGGGGGTAGCAAAACTTGCACGGTTTTCGTTTTTAAAGATATTTTTGACATTTCTTTTTGCTATCGTTCGTTTTCTTGTTAATTTGCTTTATTCGTATTCGGCTTCTCAAGTGTTGTGTATCGAAAATATTTCGTAAAATAATAAATAATGTGGAATAAAGAACTATTTATATATTATTTTAAATTATATTATTTTATATTATATATATTATTAAATTATATTATTTTTAATTATTACGAATAAATTAAATTTCAACGAATGAACAATTAAAGAAGATTGGAAAAATAAACGTCAAAAAATTGCATGCAAAAACTCCTCGTTTAAATGTTCATGATTTTTAGAATCAACTTTAAAGAGAATTAAAAAATTGCATGCAACTAATTTCTTCGTTTAAATGGCCTCTATGTACAGTAAAATTTGTGAAAAAAGCTCGTAAAACATGAATAGTGTAATTGTCAAACGAACGACCTAGTTCACAACACGCAGATCAGTCACAAGTCAAAGAAAAAAGAACGATTAAACGAGTTGAAGGAACTAGTTCACTGAATAAAAAAAGAGTTGTTTCTAAACGTCAACCATTATCAGCTGTTTTTCTCACAGAGATGTTTTTGAGAGAGGTGTATAACCGTTGTTTTTGAAAAATGTAAAAAGCGAGTTATATGTTTAAAAATGTTCAATGTTCTTTATATTATTATTAAAAAAATGTAGATTTTTTAATACCATTTGAAATTTGAAATTTTTTGTAAATCTTACGAATATTTTTTTTGTAATCCTTATTTTAATCTATTGAAAATTGACAAAGTTATAATACTTTTTTTTATACATTTATTTAACATCTACTATGTTATTTTTATAATAAAAAATTTACATATGAAATGATTTAAATAAATTTTTGAGTATAATCATTTTTTTCTATTGCTATTCAAAGAGTGTTTATTGCCGAATTCTGATTGACGATTTTTCTAGACAAAATTTAGAATTTTGTAAACAATATAAGTTGGCAGCACCTAAGAAAGAAAACAATTATTTTAGTTTGTCTATGTCGTCTTTCTCCACGAAAAAAACTGTAAACATAAATATAGAAAACAAACTCATATGTGTAAAAAATACACAAATATGAGTTTTATATTATTAGTAAAAAATTTACCATAAATTATGCCGCATAATAAATAGAAATTATGTAGTGAATAAAAACATAACTAACATATATATATATATATTTTTTACAGAAGAAAAACATTCAGATATTTAGCATTATCATTAATAAAACTGATAGTTTTTATCATAGAACTATAAAAGTTTATTGAGAAATATACTTCGATGAAGTGCTTCATAATCACTCAACCCTACTTCAATATTTTAAAGGGCAGACAAAACAATGTTCAAAAACAAATACATTGGACTCGAATTTTTTTATGAAACTTATATTTTTATCGTACAAGTCCAAAAATATGTGTACACATTAGAGTTGTGTCGTTCATGAACGAACTAGTTGAATTGAACGATGATTCGTGCATTCATTCATAGAACAAATTGTTTGCAAGAGCAATTCTTTTTTTTAGAAAATAGTAATATTGTTTAAAATTAGGAAAAACAATTAAAGTCATACAAATAAAATGTTTTTTACACAAAATAAATAAATTTTTGTTAGAAAAGTTGGATTTTTATAACATTTTTTGTCTATGGAAAGTAAACTTTGTGACAAAACTCGTAAAACATAATTGGTGCGTAATAATTTCCAAACGAACGACACAGTTCACAACACGCAGATCAGTCACAAGTCTAAGCAAAAAAGAACGTTTGAACGAACTAGTTCACTGACTCTAATTGAACGAAAATGATCGAGTCACCAAAATGAACGATTAATCCAACTCTAGTAGCCATGTATGTAGTTTGGCTAACATAGTTAAAAACTTGTAACGAGTAACAGTAAAATTATGGCGGTAAAAACATAATAGTTCCACGTGTGGAAATGAGACAAAGAGAGTAGATCACCAGAGAAATATATAACTATCACTTTTTTCAATACATTCAGTGTTGTCAGATATTCAAATTCGTCTAGCGATTTCATTTTTGAAATGGTGACTGACGATTTTTTAATTTTAATCAGAGAAGACAAAACAAGCTATTTTTAACTATTTAAAGCAAAAAATATTGTCTTTCTCCACGAAAGAAACTATATACATAAATATAGAAAACAAACTCATATGTGTAAAAAAATACACAAATACGAGTTTTATATTATTAGTCAAAAATTTACCATACTGTTTAAAAACATATCGTCACCTTAAAAATTTTCAATATATGATATTGAAAATGGCCCATAGCTCGGCCCTGAAGCACAGACCTGAAAAACTTTGAATGCAGCAATTAAGTAGGATCAAGTGGTTACCTAATCCACCAGGTCGCATCTCGTTTCCTCTTAAAATATGGCCACAGTGTTATATGAAAGTAACGGAATTTAAAATATTTCAATATATGATATTGAAAATGGCCCATAGCTCGGCCTCTGAAGCACAGACCTGAAAAACTTTGAATGCAGCAATTAAGTAGGATCAAGTGGTTACCTAATCCACCAGGTCGCATCTCGTTTCCTCTTAAAATATGGCCACAGTGTTATATGAAAGTAACGGAATTTAAAAATTTTCAATATATGATATTGAAAATGGCCCATAGCTCGGCCCTGAAGCACAGACCTGAAAAACTTTGAATGCAGCAATTAAGTAGGATCAAGTGGTTACCTAATCCACCAGGTCGCATCTCGTTTCCTCTTAAAATATGGCCACAGTGTTATATGAAAGTAACGGAATTTAAAAATTTTCAATATATGATATTGAAAATGGCCCATAGCTCGGCCCTGAAGCACAGACCTGAAAAACTTTGAATGCAGCAATTAAGTAGGATCAAGTGGTTACCTAATCCACCAGGTCGCATCTCGTTTCCTCTTAAAATATGGCCACAGTGTTATATGAAAGTAACGGAATTTAAAATATTTCAATATATGATATTGAAAATGGCCCATAGCTCGGCTCTGAAGCACAGACCTGAAAAACTTTGAATGCAGCAATTAAGTAGGCTCAAGTGGTTACCTAATCCACCAGGTCGCATCTCGTTTCCTCTTAAAATATGGCCACAGTGTTATATGAAAGTAACGGAATTTAAAAATTTTCAATATATGATATTGAAAATGGCCCATAGCTCGGCCCTGAAGCACAGACCTGAAAAACTTTGAATGCAGCAATTAAGTAGGATCAAGTGGTTACCTAATCCACCAGGTCGCATCTCGTTTCCTCTTAAAATATGGCCACAGTGTTATATGAAAGTAACGGAATTTAAAAATTTTCAATATATGATATTGAAAATGGCCCATAGCTCGGCCCTGAAGCACAGACCTGAAAAACTTTGAATGCAGAAATTAAGTAGGATCAAGTGGTTACCTAATCCACCAGGTCGCATCTCGTTTCCTCTTAAAATATGGCCACAGTGTTATATGAAAGTAACGGAATTTAAAATATTTCAATATATGATATTGAAAATGGCCCATAGCTCGGCCCTGAAGCACAGACCTGAAAAACTTTGAATGCAGAAATTAAGTAGGATCAAGTGGTTACCTAATCCACCAGGTCGCATCTCGTTTCCTCTTAAAATATGGCCACAGTGTTATATGAAAGTAACGGAATTTAAAAATTTTCAATATATGATATTGAAAATGGCCCATAGCTCGGCCCTGAAGCACAGACCTGAAAAAATTTGAATGCAGAAATTAAGTAGGATCAAGTGGTTACCTAATCCACCAGGTCGCATCTCGTTTCCTCTTAAAATATGGCCACAGTGTTATATGAAAGTAACGGAATTTAAAAATTTTCAATATATGATATTGAAAATGGCCCATAGCTCGGCCCTGAAGCACAGACCTGAAAAACTTTGAATGCAGCAATTAAGTAGGATCAAGTGGTTACCTAATCCACCAGGTCGCATCTCGTTTCCTCTTAAAATATGGCCACAGTGTTATATGAAAGTAACGGAATTTAAAATATTTCAATATATGATATTGAAAATGGCCCATAGCTCGGCCCTGAAGCAGAGACCTGAAAAACTTTGAATGCAGAAATTAAGTAGGATCAAGTGGTTACCTAATCCACCAGGTCGCATCTCGTTTCCTCTTAAAATATGGCCACAGTGTTATATGAAAGTAACGGAATTTAAAAATTTTCAATATATGATATTGAAAATGGCCCATAGCTCGGCCCTGAAGCACAGACCTGAAAAATTTGAATGCAGAAATTAAGTAGGATCAAGTGGTTACCTAATCCACCAGGTCGCATCTCGTTTCCTCTTAAAATATGGCCACAGTGTTATATGAAAGTAACGGAATTTAAAAATATTCAATATATGATATTGAAAATGGCCCATAGCTCGGCCCTGAAGCACAGACCTGAAAAAATTTGAATGCAGAAATTAAGTAGGATCAAGTGGTTACCTAATCCACCAGGTCGCATCTCGTTTCCTCTTAAAATATGGCCACAGTGTTATATGAAAGTAACGGAATTTAAAAATATTCAATATATGATATTGAAAATGGCCCATAGCTCGGCCCTGAAGCACAGACCTGAAAAACTTTGAATGCAGAAATTAAGTAGGATCAAGTGGTTACCTAATCCACCAGGTCGCATCTCGTTTCCTCTTAAAATATGGCCACAGTGTTATATGAAAGTAACGGAATTTAAAAATTTTCAATATATGATATTGAAAATGGCCCATAGCTCGGCCCTGAAGCACAGACCTGAAAAACTTTGAATGCAGCAATTAAGTAGGATCAAGTGGTTACCTAATCCACCAGGTCGCATCTCGTTTCCTCTTAAAATATGGCCACAGTGTTATATGAAAGTAACGGAATTTAAAATATTTCAATATATGATATTGAAAATGGCCCATAGCTCGGCCCTGAAGCACAGACCTGAAAAACTTTGAATGCAGAAATTAAGTAGGATCAAGTAGTTACCTAATCCACCAGGTCGCATCTCGTTTCCTCTTAAAATATGGCCACAGTGTTATATGAAAGTAACGGAATTTAAAAATTTTCAATATATGATATTGAAAATGGCCCATAGCTCGGCCCTGAAGCACAGACCTGAAAAACTTTGAATGCAGCAATTAAGTAGGATCAAGTGGTTACCTAATCCACCAGGTCGCATCTCGTTTCCTCTTAAAATATGGCCACAGTGTTATATGAAAGTAACGGAATTTAAAATATTTCAATATATGATATTGAAAATGGCCCATAGCTCGGCCCTGAAGCACAGACCTGAAAAACTTTGAATGCAGAAATTAAGTAGGATCAAGTGGTTACCTAATCCACCAGGTCGCATCTCGTTTCCTCTTAAAATATGGCCACAGTGTTATATGAAAGTAACGGAATTTAAAAATTTTCAATATATGATATTGAAAATGGCCCATAGCTCGGCCCTGAAGCACAGACCTGAAAAACTTTGAATGCAGCAATTAAGTAGGATCAAGTGGTTACCTAATCCATCAGGTCGCATCTCGTTTCCTCTTAAAATATGGCCACAGTGTTATATGAAAGTAACGGAATTTAAAATATTTCAATATATGTTATTGAAAATGGCCCATAGCTCGGCCCTGAAGCACAGACCTGAAAAACTTTGAATGCAGAAATTAAGTAGGACCAAGTGGTTACCTAATCCACCAGGTCCAATCTCGTTTCCTCTTAAAATATGCTTCATAACAAATTCACAATTTTTATTTCAATTAAAACAAATATTGTTTTTTGTAATGTTTTGTTATTTTTTTTCAACATTTAATGTAACAGCTGATGGTAAAATTGACTGAGAATGAGAGAGAATAGAAATTACTAGTGTTATCATTCCTGGGTGAATTTCAATAAAATGGAATTTAACTATGGAATTTATCTTCACACACATTATATTATTATATATACAATATAAAGTCATATATGCGTTCATATATTAATCAACCTAATTGTACATATAATTATATAAAACTTCATGTGAGCCAACATTAAAAAATATTTTTTTATAAGTTTTTATAATGGCATATATTGCTCCATACAAAATTATATAGAAATATATGAGGAGCAATGCTTTCAGATGTGATTATATATGGTTCATTACAAAGCTACATTCAATTATATGTGGTGACATATGAACGAAAGTTTTGAAGTGATTTTGGATATAATTATGTAAATAAGGAGATGAAATTTCTGAGTTAGTTAACTTACAAAATTTAGATTTCTATTCACACGAACAACTCTAACTCCTGAGTGTGCGCATTTGCGCAAAAGTATTAGCTATATTCTTTTATAGAAAATTAGAAAAAGTTAAGCCTGTCTCCCAACATACCTTTTTTATGATCCACGTCAGTAAGTATAAGTTAGCATAATAAGTTTAACATATACTAAGAGTTACTACAGGCGAAAAAAAAAGATTTGTGCATTTTAATAATGAAAATAACTCAGAAAAGCTAATTTTTCTACAAAACAACCCTGTTTGGGGCGTTGTGGTGTAATGTTTAGCGCGTTGGTCCCGGGTTCGATTCCCGGTGACGACAACATCAATTTAGAAAAAATAATATGTATGAGTTTTCTATCACTTATATGTATCGCTGCGCCCACCTTCGGTGTTCCTATAGAACTTAACCCCACCGAAGTAAAATAATGAATCAGGGCTATGAAACAAAAAGCTTCAATAAATTCGCCAACTCTACATCAGGTGGCGAGCAACAACTGTTCTAAGACTTATCATCTCGCGCAATTACAGTGTTGCCATGCTTGAAGCCCTTAATCTTTCACCACCTTTCATCTCTCCACTATCCCCTTTCCAAAGAAAGCAACACATTAATTAATAGGAAGAATTTCCTGAGTGTTGCTTCTCTTTAAAAAAAAAAAAAAAAAAAAAAAATTGTTAAAATAAAGCCATTATTTTTTGGCTCCACAGTTTCACATTCGTAAAATAAACTGTATAAATAATATAAGTCAAAATTTGATATAATTGTTGGGAAAAACTAGAAAATGTTTTTTTTTATCAAATTTTATCTAATAATATCGAATTATATCTAATTCGATACAATTATATATAATACCTAAAAATTTGTATGGTTACAAAATTCGTATAAAATTGTATCTAATATACAGCTGTTGACAACTAATTAGAAACGATATTTTTTTAAACGAAAATTTTAAACATGTTATTAATAAAAATTCATATTCTGCATCTACTATAAAAATAAATTATACATATTTTTCCTTGTATTATTTAACTTACAAAAAACTTTAAATCTTTAGTTTCGCCTTCTTTCTTGTAATAACTCTAAAAAAAGCAAGAAAATGTTGCGACAACTAATTAGAAACGACAGTTAAAAAAGGTGAAATAATGTGGTTAGACACTTACTTTTTTCAATATTTTGTAGCAAAAACCCTTGCTACATCGCTCCACTGGAATTGCCTCCCACGCAGCCTTTAATTCAGTGAAGAGATTTGCCATATTTGTGATATTTTTTTCATTCAATGCCCGTCTTACGTCACCCCACAAATGCTGTATGTGGTTGAGATCTGGGCTTGACGATAGCCAATCCAAAACATCGATGAAATTATCATCAAAGAATTTTTTCGTAACCTTGTCCGTATGCTTAGGATCATTGTCCTGTTGGAATTTCCAGACAACAGGCAAATTTTCCCCAGCCCATGGCACCAAATTGGTTTTAAGGTTGTTAAAATTCCATCGATCTTATGAATTGGCCCTACACCATTCCAAGAAAAACAATCCCAGACCATAATCGATCCTTCACCATGCTTCACAACACGTGAAACATAGCGAGGATTAAATTCTTCATTTATAGGTCGCCTGACGTAACGGCTTCCGTCCGGACCAAGTCTATTTATTTTGTTCTCATCACTCCAGACCACTGTCTTCCACTCACGTTCAGTCCAGGCCCAATGTGATGTAGCAAACTCAAGCCGTCGTTTCCGCTGTATTTTTGTTAAAAGCGGTTTTTTTTTTTGCTGCTCTACCATGTAGACCAGCTTCCACTAAGCGGCGGGATATGGTGCGTGACGACACTTGTACATTTTGCAGCTACCTTATTTCGCGCTGAATTTGTCTGGACGTCTTCCTTGGGTCGGCTCTCGATATATTGACAATTTTTACGTCCACGCCAGCAGATGTTTTCCTTGGCCTATTTTTTCGGGGAACGTTTGCAAATGTTTTATGATGCTTAAGGTGTTGCAAAGTATCAAAAACCATTTTTTTGGAGCAGTGGAGTTGTCCAGCAATCTCGCTATATGATTTGCCATCATCACGAATGGCTGATATAGCGCTTCTCTCCTCTGGAGTACAACCTTTACGTTTTCCCATATCAAATCTTGAAAAAAATGATTAAAAATATTTATGCTCTAAAAACACAATAATACTGACCAAAATTTAAATATTTCTTAATTTTTCACAAGTTTTAATAAGACTTTTTAAAACTTTTTGCTTTAATCAGCGTCACTCACCAAAAATGTGTACGTTTCTAATTAGTTGTCGCAAATAATAAAAACAAAAAGTAAGAAGGCACGCAAATTTTGAAAAATATAACGGTACACATAACGAACTGCACAGCAAAAATTGATTGAATTTAGTCATTAATAGATTATTAATCATAAACAAAAATAAAATAGAGGAACAGTAACGGTAAAAATACATATATTTGTTGAAATGTTAAACAGAGTCTTAAAAATAAGTGCGTTTCTAATTAGTTGTCAACAGCTGTACATCAAATTGGACAAAATTTTATTAATTTGCATCGAATTAGATCTAGTTCGATACACTTTGATGTATTTTAGATACAATTATATCTTCTCATTTTTAGGATCAAATTTAATCTCATCGCATATCTAAATTATATATAATTTAATGATACCCCCACATTTTTTTTTTTTTTACTTGGATGCTTAAATTATCTAGCGGTTTAAGTCTTTTAATCGATTTTCAAAATTAATGGTATTGTATACATAGTTCCTTTTAAATTAGCCTATCTTGTCAATTTTATAGCCAAAATGAAGAAAAGTAGCCAGTTTTGCGAAGAAATAAAGGAAAATATCCATATAAAAATTTTACCGGTTAATCGATCTATTTTAATCCATTATTCGGGTCAAATAATTATTTGACCCGATTAATCGAGGAATCGCTTATTCGATTTACGGAATTGGAAACACTAATGGTAACTGATTCGATGGAGTTATCGGTAAGAGTAACACTACCCAGTTTGTGAAACATCTTGAGTTGAAGTTTTTGCCGGGTAAGCTGTCAAGTATTATATGTCTTGTTAACTCAAAGGCTTGGGTTCAAATCCTGGCAGGATCAAACAAATTTTAAATAAACTTTTTTTTTTAATTTTATTTTGGAAACCTAATTTTTAAACCACCTACTGTTTAGTTTTGCTAGTTTTTCGCCAACGTTGACAATTTTGAAGCTTTAAGTTTGCAAAGCACTTAAATCTTCAGAAATCTAAAGCAGGTAATTTTTCTGACTGGTACAGCATTTTATTTAGGCTAAACATGAATATCAACGGTATTTCGCAAATATATTCTCATATAGTTAAAAATTTTGCACAAATTTGTTGAACTCAGCATATTAAAAAATGAGTCATTAGTATATCCTGTTTATATTTGCTTTAAATCCTTGAAAACGATTTAAAAAAAAAATTAATATTATGATGTGAGCAAGATTATTCAAGTTCAAGATTATTTGTTTTTTGTTAAACAAAAAACCGTGCACTGTTTATTTATTAATTGAAAAAGTTTTTTGTCTATATTTATTTGTGAATTATAAAAGTTTTCTGACTATATTTGAATAATTGCAGAGTACGGCAAAAACTGACTTATGGTCCTAATACTATGGTCAGAAAGTGTTGTTGTTTATTTAATATTCAATAACAACACAGTGTATTATGACAAGAGATTCTAGACCATACACGAAAAATGTTTATTAGTTAAAAATGTTTTATTTTTGATTTGAATTAGTTCAATTCTTCCAATTTTGTTTTTTTACTTCTCATCGGGTAAACAAAACAATACGGGTAAAGCGGTGATCTTTTTCCTTCAAAATTTGGGTAAAAACTTTCTACACCTTCTACATTGGTTTTCTGATGATTTTCGGTGACGCGAAATGAAACATGTAAGGACCTGTCAGTAGATAAAGTCTGCTACAAGTTAGCGGACAGAAAACTTTTTTGTTTAATAAATAAACATTGCACGGTTTTTTGTTTAACAAAAAACAAATGATCTTGAACTTGAATAATCTTGCTCACATCTTAATTTATTATAAAAGATCGAAAAATAAACTTTTGGTTTTAAATTTTTTAAAATTTAAAAGTAAAACATTTGAAACATTAATATTAATATATTTATTAGAGTTCGTGACGATGATGGCCAAAAACACTGATTTTGGGTCCCTTTTCCTACAGAGCAAAAAGAGCTGTATATGAAATACGAACTCGACATTCATTTACAAATCTTTTAAAAAATATTTTTTTAAACACACACAATAAAATTGTATTCCCTACTAAGAAATGTGGTACAAAAATTTTCGATATAGTGCTACCGCTAAAAAGACAAATGTTGCAAACATTTTCGTTATATCGCGGTCCGTTAAAAAATTGTTAATCAATTTGAAAAACTAATAATATTTTACTAGGTTGTCATAAAGCGAACATTTTTGGACCATTTTTCTCAGCTAGGAATGCTTTTAATTAAGTACAATAAACAAATACTTCATAAGTTTTTTTTAATTGATTTTTTTTGGCCACTCTCTTTCCTAAATGGTGCACGTTAAAACGTTTCTTTAATATTTTTCGGTGTACAATCGATTTTAGTTATTTTGGTTACGGTATTTTAAGAATACCGGGTTTTCAGATTTTCGGTAACGGTATTTTGAGGAGAACTTTACTTTTGTTATTTATCAGTTTTATCAGTTTTTTGTTTTTTTATTTTAGAAAAGAATGGAACTACTCAGTTATACAAACATGCTTCCAATATTGCCTTATTGTCTGCCTTCATATATCTTTGACTTCCTGCACTCTGCTCTTAACAGCACAATCTTCCGTAGTTAATACTCTACCCACAACTATACAAACAAAACTGGATCCTATAAATGGTACTCAAAATTTTCGTATTTATGGTGGAAAGAAAGGCAAAGAAGATAAACATTGGTTAGATGGGCGAGGTTTGGGTATGCAACATATACAGTGTGTGCGTAAAGGAAACTGTGAAAAATTGAATTTCTCTACTTGTCTGGGTGCTAAAATACCATATGAATATACAAGTTTGGATTTAACAATATCACACAGTCAGCGAGATGTCCAAGATCGATTAAATAAGTATTTAGCATTAAAACATGTACCAAAATGTTGGACAGTTATACAGGTATGAATAAGGTTGAATAAAATTTTTACATTTTCTTTAACTTATTCAAAATTTTATTTTATACTTTCTAGCCCTTTTTATGCGCTGTATTCGCTCCCAAATGTGAACATATTAATGGTGAAGATATGGTTTATTTACCATCATTGGAAATGTGTCGCATTACTTTAGAACCTTGTCGCATTTTATATAATACATCTTATTTTCCGGAATTTTTAAAATGCAATGAAACCCATTTTCCTTCAAAATGTGCCAATGATGTTAGAGAAATGAAATTTAATTTAACTGGTCAATGTTTGGAGCCTTTAGTTCCAGCCGAATCTAGTGCCAGTTATCATCCTGGTGTAGAGGGTTGTGGTGTACATTGTAAGGATCCTTTATATACGGATGATGAACATAGACAAATACATAAATTAATAGGCTGGGGTGCTACATTATGTTTGCTATCAAATCTTTTTGTGGTGGCCACTTTTATAATTGATTGGGAAAATGCTAGTAAATATCCAGCGTTAATTGTATTTTATATTAATATGTGTTTTATGATTGCTTGCATGGGGTAAGTTAAATTTTAAAGGAAATCATTTTTATTTCCCTACTTTAATAATATTTCTATATTTTATCTTTACAGTTGGTTAGCTCAATTCACTCCAGGTTCTCGTGAAGATATTGTCTGTCGCAAAGATGGCACATTACGTCATTCTGAACCCACAGCTGGTGAAAATCTTTCCTGTGTCGTTATATTTGTTATCGTTTATTATTTCCTTATAGCCGCCATGGTATGGTTTGTTTTTCTGACTTATGCCTGGCATTTACGTGCTGTGGGTAATGTACAAGATCGCATCGATAAAAAGGGATCATACTTTCATTTAGTAGCCTGGTCTTTACCGCTGGTATTAACCATTACCACTTTAGCTTTGAGTGAAGTAGATGGCAATAGTACGGTTGGCGTATGCTTTGTCGGCTATCTTAATCATTCGATACGTGCTGGTTTACTATTGGGTCCTCTATTTGGTGTTATATTAGTTGGTGGTTATTTTATCATCCGAGGAATGATAATGCTGTTTGATCTTAAGCATTTTGCTAATGACATCAAGTCAACATCGGCTAGTAATAAAATACATTTGATCATTGTTCGCATGAGTTTATGTGCTTTATTATCATTGGTATTTATATTGGTAGCAATGGCCTGTCATCTTTATGTTTTTCGTCATTCTCAGGAATGGGCAGAGAGTTTAAGTGATTATATTATGTAAGTTGAATGAAATAGTACAAATAAACTTTTCGAAAATTTAATTTATACTAAGAAAAAGGGCATAATAATTCTTAAATATTATTTGCTTTTCAAAATGTTCCAGTATTCCTTAAATTCGAAAAATTTAACATCTTAAAAATGAACCCTTTTTGCCAAGCATATATTCTATGCGTATTTTTCGACAAAACAGTGGAAAGATAAGTCGTTTACGCAGTAAACATATTCTGTAATTTTATAGCTTAATCACGCTCTCTAGAGCTGGTATAAACTATATACAAATTTAAACTTTTATGCGTTGTAAGCACTGGAGGGTTTAATCGGCCTTATTACGGTTGTCGTAGTCGTAGTGAAAATTTGTCGTTTTTAAAAAACGGTATTACGTTTGTCGAAAACTACGAATGTACAACACTGCTAGAAAATCTATTACAATTTCCTTATTACGGTTGTCGTTTTCGACTGTCAAAATGTATAAAACCAGTCGTCTATTTTATTTATTACGACAGATTTAAAAAATTCTTAAAAAATGCAAATTTCAATGAAATTTTAATAAAATTTAAATACTTTTAGAATAAAAATTATAGCACCGAAGCTGTTTGCGAAATTGGAGGACGTTTTAGAGTAAAAAACATAATTGGCAAAATCTGCAACAAGTGCAGTTTAGAAAAATAACTACGATTACTTCAAAACTTTTACCCCAAAAACTAAGTTTTGAACTGACTTCAAGAAACAAAATATTTGAAGCCCCCTTGCGGCTGGGCTGGGCATTAAAATTGAAAAAGTTTTTTTAAGAATCTCAAAAAGTACAGGTCCTTTTATAACAATATGCATGTCGTATGAAAGCTCTTTTAAATGGCTCTTCAATGGTGTACAATATGTCAATATAAATTAACCCATTAAAGGCCGGTTTAAAATTTTCTTATTTTTACTTTAGTTTTTTAGATAACATGTGCTTTTTATTCAAAAATTGGCCTGTGTAAGTACTTAATGAGATTATAGAAATGGATAGCCGGATTTATAAGCTTTCTTTTGAGGTACAATATGACCACATATCTCTTGAAACAAAAAAAAAATTCAAAGGTTAAATTTAGACAATGTGGATTTTTTGCGATTTTTTTAACCTTTAATCTCTTTTTTTATTTTAAAAGATATGGCAGTACATTATACCTTTAATGAAAGCTTGTGAAATTTTCTTTAATTTGTTGTACAGTTTTTTTATGCTTATATAGGCGATTTTTTTAATAAGGTGATCTTTTTACCAAAAAAAATAAAAACAAATAAATATAAGGAAATTTTGAATTGGGTTGTAATGGGTTAAATTCTATCGTACATCATTGAATAGATATTTTAATAAGCTTTGATATGAAAAAATCAGCTCAAAAAGTACTATGCGAGGTAAAAGTTTGGACGTGATCAGAGTTATTTAGCTAAACAACACTTAGCCGTTTTCTTCGAATATCATTCGTCTCAGCCATAGGCACTCATATTATTCATCTGAAGTTAAAAAATAAGTCCAAACTTAGCATTTTTTTTATATTTCTGATAATTTAACAACAAAATAAAAAATTTCTTATTGCCGCCAATCAGCTGTTTTTGACGGATCGTCATAGAGTGCTTCATAATATTAATAAATTTAACAAATTTGTCAACACTCTGTTGTTTTCAATCTATTACAAAAACCTTTTAGTCGAAAAATTTACGTAATACCGCAACAAATAAAAATCGACAACGACTTCGACTAGAGTCGAAATACGACTACGACAACCGTAATCAGGCCCAATATTTAAAAAACGATTTGTTTTGTTAATTAGCTAAAGTTGCTTTTAAAGGGTGTTTTTTATAGAGGTATATAACTTTGAAATGAAATAACACATAGATGAATTTTTTAAATTGACATGAAATTTACTTTATTCGAAAGATAATCTTCTGGCATTATAATTTAAATATGATTTCTGGCATATGACCGCCACGGCTGGCTCGTAGTCTAATCTGGAGGTCCAATTTTCGATGACTTTTTCCAACATTTGTGGCCGTATATTGGCAATAACGCGGCGAATGTTGTCCTCCAAGTGGTCAATCGTTTCGGGCTTATCAGCGTAGACTAGCGACTACACATATGTATCTCCTCAGAAAATAGTCCAGCGGTGTTAAATCGCACGATCTTGGATGCCAATTCACGGGTCCGAAACGTAAAACTATGCGGTTACCAAACGTTTCCTTCAATAAATCAATTG
Organism: Delia radicum; assembly: GCA_021234595.1. NCBI lineage: Eukaryota > Metazoa > Arthropoda > Insecta > Diptera > Anthomyiidae > Delia > Delia radicum. The sequence goes on from CM037854.1 coordinate 49,777,357, forward strand.
TGCCACGAGCTGTCTGACATATTGCGCCGTCTTGTTGAAGCCACAGCTCCTGCACATCATGGTTGTACAATTGAAGCGGTCACCATTGACTGTAACGTTCTGACTGACGTTCTGATAGACTGATTGCGGTCTTCCTCTGCGCTACGATCTACAGCAGCAATGACTTCTTCTGTACGCACTGTACGACGTCTCTGTGGATGCATATTATCATTTAGAGTAAACATGGTTCAATAGTTAATAAAATTAATTGCTGTGATGGACGATTATGTTGACCGTAAAAAGGACGTAGTGCGCGATACGTATTTCGAACAGAACCATGGTTTTCAAAATAAATTTGCACAATTTGGAAGCGTTGATCATGCTGAAATGCCAAACCAAACTAAACATAAATAACTTGACAGCTGACAAAATGGCAGCCAGTTAAAAAAATTTAGCCAACTTAAAGTTCTATACCTGTATAAAAAACACCATTAACATTATCTCGAACTCCGGTTCAAACTAGATTTCGATAACCATGAGATCGAAATCTAGTTTAAACTAGATTTCGATGGTAAATATAAATGCAGCTTAAGACAAATGCATGAAAACTAGCAAACATAATTATTTACAAGTGTTAGTAAAGTGTTGGGCATTTTTTAAAAATTGTTATTTGGCAACTCTGCTCAAAAAGTAAGCAGAAACCCATAGAAAGGCAAATAAAAAACCTATTTCTGCCTAAGTCCTGGTTCACACACGGCAATTATAATTGCGCAATTTTTCTACAATTCTCCCTTGAAATTGCTTTTGTGTTCACACAGGAAAAGTTTGTTTCAGCAATTTTCGTATATCAACCTGCAGTGTTGAAAATTGCGGATGACAAAACAAAACGGAATTGGAGTACGGGCAAGTCTGTACCCCCTTCCATTCTCTTTTCCTCCCTCTTCTATAAACTCAAGAATTGCGCAAGTATAATTGCCGTGTGTGAACCTGGTCTAATGCGTTTACCTTGTATTGTTATGCCATTATGAAGGTCATAATTAACATTCAACATGAAAAAATATAAAATTGTATTTTAATCAAAAATTGGAAAAAAAAAATTATTAATCAAAATTTTGTTCGTTTTATTCTTGCAGCTGCCGTATTTTTTCTTCATTTAATGAACATATTAAATGTAAAATTGAAAATCGTCCCAGTGTTTCCATACTGCAGTTGCATCTTCTATGTCTTTTTGGTGCCGGCATAGTAATGTCTACCTGGTGTTGGACACCAAGTTCAATAGAGACCTGGAAACGTTATTTAAGAAAAAAGTGTGGCAAAGATGCCAATGAAGAGATTAAAATGCCAAAACATAAGGTAATAGCTCAAACCTGGGCTAAACGTAAAGAATTCGAAGATAAAGGGAGGCTCTCTATAACCCTTTATAATACTCACACCGACCCAGTCGGTCTAAACTTTGATGTTAATGATTTGAATTCTTCGGAAACTAATGAAATCAGTTCGACGTGGGCCAATTATTTGCCACAATTTGTCAAAAGAAGAATGGCTTTGACAGGGGCAACAGGCGATACAAACAGTTATAGCCAGGGACCTAGGAAAAACTCTTTAGATTCTGAAATAAGTTTTAGTGTAAGACATGTTTCGGTGGAATCACGACGCAATTCGGTAGATTCACAAGTTTCAGTTAAAATACAAGAAATGAAAACCAAAGTAGCAGCTAGATCACGTTCAGGACATCATTCGAAACATTCAGCTTCAACTGGAAAACGTTCTCAACGTAGAAGAGATTTTATAACGGCCACTGGGCGTAAATATAGTGGTAGAAGAGAAAGTAGTACTTCTATAGAATCACAGGTGATAGCCTTGAAAAAAACTACCTATCCAAATGCTAGTCATAAAGTGGGACTATTTGCTCAAAGTACAAAAAACCATAATTCCTCTAAAAGAAGATCGGCTAATGTGGGTTTAGATCCAGCTGATATAACGGAATTTTTAGCTAAAAATGGTCAATTAATACTACCTTTTTTACAAAATCAAGGCATGACAACTACCTCAGATGAGGAAACATCAAGGGCTTCATTTAAAATACAAGATTCCAGATTAGATGTAGTATTAAAGCAAGATTTAAGTGAAGATGATGATGATGATGATGACGACGATGATTATAAAGAAACTCGGCATCATCATACGGGGCCAAGAATAGAAGAAATTCATGATCATACCGATATTAATAAATCAAAAAAACAAGCTGCTTATGAAACGTTACTTAAAAATATGCAAAAGTCAAATGACTCGGCCAACCAAAGAACTTCAAGAAATTCACAACGTAGCAAACAATCAAGAAAATCACAAGCTGGCTGTTCTTCTAGCCATAAGAAATCTCTTAGGAGGCAACATCATCATAACAATAACTCCAATACAAATACCAATAAGCGCAAGTCCTCGAATTTAAAATATGAATTGGATATTTTAAATACCTCCGATTTAAATTTACACTTAAAACGAGAACTATCAATACAAGCCAATAATAATGGTGATAATGATGATGATAGTATATCCGAAGACTCCTATACTTCGGTGGAATTAGATTTACCACTTAATATCATATTACACAGTTCTTATTCGGGCATATCGACCGGTAAACCCAATTCACGTAATAGTAAGACTAGCTGTGACGTTGGTATACAAGCAAATGCCTTTGAAATAGCTACACAAACTTTACAATCTTCTTATGGTGATGAAGAAGGCCATCTTAAAAAATGTATCCGTCAGCTGAATGGTAAAAATCATCGTAAATCAAATCTCTACGATAAGTCAGATGAAAAAGAGGCCATGGAAATGCATTCTTTGTTGGGTGGTAAACATAAAGATTCGTCTGCCATGATTTTGAGTGAATCTGAAAAATTAAAAATGCTTTTATTACCTTCTAAATGAGAAGTAAAAGAATACTCCTGATTTACAAAAAAACAAAATACTCATACAAAAATTTTTTTTTTATTTTAGTTTTAATTTTTTTTTTGTAAGGTTTAGTTTTAACTGTTGTGTTCTGTATATTAAATCCAGATTTAAATGGATTAAATTCTTTAAAAAAAAACTTATATTCTTCAGCCTAAAAGAAACACTATTTGACTAATTTAAATTTTTGAAAGGACCTCCTCTTAATTCGCATAATTCGAGTGAATCTGAAACATTATATTGCTTTTAATTTACAATACTTTACAATAGTCATTAATTTTTTTTATTTTAATTTTAATTTTGTTCTGTAAGTTTTAGTTTAAACTGTTCTGTTCTGTTTTGTATTAAAATTTAAATTTTTGAAAGGACCCTCCTTGCATTACATCATAATTCGCATAAAATCCAACGGTTAGTTTTCGAGATATTTCAAATTTTTTATTTTCATTAAACACCCTGTTTTTTTTTAGTTTTTTTGTCTCAATACCTTGGAATCGAACTTAAAATATTAAAAACTTTTTAAAATTTTAAAATCTACGGAAGTTGAGCATTCGTTTGAGTATGTTGAAAAACAACTAACAAATGCAGTGAAAATAACTAACAAGAACTAATGATTTTTTACTGTAGAAATGTTGAAACAACTGGTAAAAACTACTGTTTTTAACAGTTATTTTTCGGTATTTTAAAAATATGTTTTAATAAAAAAATATTTGTTCCTTTTAATTACAGGGTCGCTCCAAAAGCAACGTTGATAGTTATCCACTCGACCCCTTCCGATGCGCATGAAACTTGGTATCTGTAATCTCCTAATTAGTATGACAGAACATTAGTTTCCAGTTTAGTTAAATTCGTTGTCGTTCGCGTTTTATCGCTGCTTAAAGTTGGTAATATTTTAAAAATTTATAAAAAAGACACTGTTCAAAATGGTCGTCATTATTAAACGTGTAGTCCGATCTTAAAAAGCTTATTTTGTGTCTTCTCTTAGATATGTGAAGTTTTGATTTATACACTTTTAAAAAAGGACAAAAAACATAATTTTTATTATTAATAAAAATTATATCAAACTAGTATAAAAGACAAAGTACCGTCGGGTTTACTTCCCCTGTTTTGTTTACAAACTAAACAAAATATAAAGGAGAGAAAAACAAAAAAACGTGTATTGAATATCCACCAGAGGTGGATCTTGCACATCAAACAAATTTTCAATTTATTTTTTGATCAATGGTTATAATCTTTAACTTCAAGCTCATATGTATATTAGTTCTCATGTAGTGAGTAAACTAGTTCATATGAATGTTTGATGTTTGACATAGGATTGTTACCGCTTTCAAAACGTGTTCTGATGATGGAAACCTAGAAAATTCCCGAAATAGATCTATGAACACATTCCTGAAAGGGGCAAATAATAAATTTGAAAACAAAAAACTCTATAGATTATTTGTTAGGACAATATCCTAATAAGAAATATAGAGTATGGCCTCGAACTTGAATAATTTTCATTTTCATTGCACAATTAAAGGTCGAAAAAACATAATTTTTATTTTTATTAAAAATTATATCAAACTTATAAATGTCCTTGATTCGCGATATCTCTAAATGCACCTCTTTTTCTTAAATTCCTTTTCCAGTTAATTATAAATTCCAAAAATGTCCTTGAACATTAAAAAACAAAAATTATAAAATATTTTTCGACCTTTGAAATACACAATTTTATTCAATAATCGCTCTCGAGGTCATTTCCCTTCTTATTTATAAAAACATCTTTTAATATCTATATGTCTCCGATATTTCGTCATTCCTTGATCGACATCTTCAGGGAGTATGAACAAGAAACAAGCATTCAAAACAAAAAATATAGCCGCTGTCAATTAAAATCTAAATGTTGAAATATCTCTAAAACTAACCTTGCGATTTCGAACATGTTCGTGTTCAGCTTGCCGAAATTATATGTATTGGTGGTTTATAGTCTAATTACAATTAAAAACAAATTTTTAGGCAAGTAAAATAAATTGTTTTTCTGAAAAAATTGTAATTCTGCAACAAAAAAATGGGATAATTTTAAACAGGACATTATATATTAAGCATTTATTTCAAAATGTATCGAACAACTTTGGCATTTGTTTTATCCTTAAATAAGTTTTTTCATAAATAATTTTATTTTAATGCATACATTTTTGTACAAATTCTAAATTTTGTTAAAATTCTAAATTTTGTTCAAATTTTAATTTTAATGTTTACAAAATATTCTCATGTAATTAGGAATAAGAATTTTAAGTATTTTTTACCTCGTAATGCTCAATTTTTACTTAAACCAATTTTATCTAAAAAAAAGACTGTCATATCCTTAAAATACTGCATGTTGTATTTAAATTAAGTATTTACAATTAAAGATTGTAACTAGCACAACAAGGAAATGTTAACAATACGTGCCTTTTAATAAAACATTTTACAAAAAGTAAAAAAAAATCACAAAGATTTATTTATTATTCTTATATCACGCAGATTATTCAAAAATAAAAGCAATTATGCCCCAACTATAGAACGAAATTATTAATTTAGTCTATGTATATTTCTTAAATATGTAGTTTTATCATATCCCATAAAAAAAATGTGTATTAGTTACTTATATTAGACGCTGCATTCTGTTAAACCATTTGTTACATATTTGTAAATATTTGGTCACGCGTGAGTGTGAGTAAAATCTAAATATACTTACGTGAGCGTGAGTGAGTGTGTTCAGAAAACAAATTCTCGAGAGTGAGTACACGTGAGTGAGTGTGAGTCAACATTCACTCACGTGTCCATCTCTACATTTTATTCTAACAATCTGCACACATATTAAGGTAGAAGCTTAAGTCCCTTAGGGAATTAAACAAAAAATTTAAGTACATAGGGACTTATAAGGAATTCATACTAGATTGTAAAACACGTGTTTTCCTAAAACAATTGGAAAAGACTTAAGAACTGTTGGAAAGAATAAAGAGCTTAAATACGTGTTTTGCTATCTAATGTGTATGTGGCTCTAAACCAAAAAGTTAAGTCCTTAGGGAAAAACAAACGTTAAAGTTTTTTTTCTTGATAATCCATAATTAAAACTTATCTTTTTATATTTTTAACCTGCATTTTGTTTTAAAACAATTTTATATGGTTTTCGCGGGTTTTCCAGTTTCTCTAACTGCAATTTAACGAACAAAACAAAAAATTAAAGTTAGACTAGGTTCACACACGGCAATTATACTTGCGCAATTCTTGAGTTTATAGAAGAGGGATGAAAATAGAATGGAAGGAGGTACAGACTTGCCCGTACTATAATTCCGTTTTGTTTTGTCATCCGCAATTTTAAACACTGCAGGTTGATATACGAAAATTGCTGAAACAAACTTTTTCTGTATGAACACAAAAGCAATTTCAAAGGAGAATTGAAGAAGAATTCCGCAATTATAATTGCCGTGTGTGAACCAGGACTTATCACTTAAATGTTTCTGTTTAATTATTTTTATTTTGTTTTAAAAATATTTGACAATTTCAAATTTTATGTATAGGGTAAGAGAAAGAAACATTAGTTGATAACTATTATTTCAGTTAATTTCCGATCTTTTACTGAGCAACTAGGAAATTTTATCGTTGTACCATAACTATGGTGGCCATTTTGTTATAGACCATGGATGGTAACCGATTCGATGCGGGATATCGGTAAGAGTAATGCTATTTTCGTTTATTTCGGTAACCGGTATTTTAGGGGTTACGATATTTCAGTTATTTCGGTAACGGTTTTTTTTAGCGTTTACGGTATTTTACTCATTTCGGTAACGGTATTTTAGCCGTAACGGTATTTTAGTTATTTCGGTAATGTTATTTTAAGGATAACAATTTTTACGCTTTTCTGTAAATGTATTTTAAGGGTAACGTTATTTAAGTTATTCAGGTAATGTCAATGCGCGCCGATATTTTTAGCCACATTATGCTCGAATTTCAATGACTGCCTAGTTAATGATCAGACTTTGGGGAAAATTTATCTATTTGCAGCGATTATTATATTTTTATCTCATCAGATCAATTCGGTAACGGTATTTTAAGGATAACGCTATTTAAACTATTTCGGTAACGGTATTTTATCGATAACGATATTTCGGTAACTGTAATAGACCCTTTTGTTAAAGGCAAAGTCGAGTGCCATCGTGGAGCCATGTTTATCTGAGAATAAAATAAATTCCTTTTTATACGCGAATAAATTTTTTAGACCATGCCGTAGCCGAATTTTAAAACTTTTTCATTTGCATTCAAATTTTACGAGGCTAATACTACGGTCATATTCATACGTTCATATTGAACCCCAAAATATTATTTTTTGTTTTCAAGTTTTCGATTTAAAATTTAAATGGAATTTAACAGTTGAAAACTTGAAAAAAAACTAAAATACGTATTTTGGGGATAAGTCTAAATGAAGTTTTAGCTCTAAAATTAAAAAAAAAAATAACACTCAAAAAAATCGTTATTTAAAAAAAAAAAACTGGCCAAACATTTTAAAAATGTTTCTACTGCAAGGTCTTTATTTGCTAGTCCTCTACAACATAGATTACATAGATCTCAAACACTTTGACATAAGCTATTAGTGCACGTAACTGATGAAAATGTGTTGGACATACGTCGTATACCTATAAAAAAAGAAACATTTGAATGTGTATGAAAAAATTAGTTTGTTGTTCAAAGAAGAGTTTGAGATCTATTTAATCTATGCTCTACAAAACAAAAAAAAACGATTGAAAATTGGTTCATCCATTAAGGCCGATTTTGAATATGTTGTCTTGAGAAATAAGCATTTTAAGTAAATATCGCGCAAGTAAAATATAACGTAAGGAGTTTGTTTAACAATCTGTAACTCTTTTATTTCTACGAATTTTTTGTCAAAACTTCCACAGTATATTATAGATAAAAAATTAAACTATCGAAATGTGAAATAAAAAAAAATTGCGAAAGGCTTGGTAGAGAAGAATGAGTGTATTTTCTAAAAATCATAACTACATTGCAAATTTTCAATTTTCTGAATCAGACTGCGCAGTTTCTGGTATTGAATCTTCGTCAGTGACTCTGTTTTTTTTTTTTTTTTTTTTTTTTGAATAATGTAATATTTGTTATGTTTTTATTTTTTCGATTACGTCTATATGAAATTTTCTGTGCAATCACTGACCGTGGTATAGATAAACTGATTTCTAATGCCACATACACTCGCACTACACGTTAGACAGAGCGCTTTAGCCCACTGATCTATCGTCAGATCGAGTTTTGTTGTGATTAAAACTAGTTTTATTCAATACACAGTGTTTTTTTTGTTCTTACATATATAATCTCAGAAGTACAACTCCAACAACACAACAGTTCTATTTTTAGAAACTTACCTCACTCTAATGTCCACTGTTTTCCCATAGGTTGTAAGTGATGCCATATCTATGATATATTCTTTGTATATTCGATAGTTAAATTAAAATATTACGTAGTTAAATTAAAATTAAATAAAATTGCATATTAATTATAGTATTAATTGCAATTGTCTGAAAAAGACGTTGAATTTTAAACTAAAAAAAAAAAACGCATTAAAAAAATTTAAAGATGGTTAAGGCGTATAGCCATGTATATTTAAGATAAATTTTAAAGAAAAATTTGTCATGATCTCAAACCGAACGAATAAAATCTCACACATAAACTTATAGATCAACGAAAAAATTCACTATTAAACCACTCACCAGGTACAGTGTAAAAATCGTTTAATGTATATGCTCGACATATGTATTAACAAAAAAATCTTCAATAAGCTTTGCTTATGTAGAAGGATAGTATATGATGACATTAGAGAAAATAATTGCCATTTAAAGTTTTAACTGAAAGTTAAACTGGCAATTATGATAATGACTAGAGAAAAAACAAACACACTATAAATAGAAATCGTTTGTGGTAAATTTCATTATAACTCAACACACAGAGTAATGTGGGATTTAACGTTACCCAATTTCTTTAACGTGTGAGTTAAATAGAAGATATTTACGATTAACACTAAATGGCACAAAGAATGTTGATGAAGACCGTAGTGGGTCAGAAAGTGCATTCCATTAATGCTAGTGTCTAATAACTTTTTCTGTGTTTTTTTCTAACAGTCAAAGTAAATTATCATATAAAAATTATAATTTTTCTGTTAATTTATAGAAAAATTTGTCATGATCTCAAACCGAACGAATAAAATCTCACACATAAACTTATAGATCAACGATAAAATTCACTATTAATTTTATTAGTCTAATATTCTGGACTAAATATGAAATCATCTTAGACTTTAATTATGGCTACAAACAAAAGCAATACTTACTCCAAAATCCAAACCCTAAAATAAAACCAATTTTTATTAATATTATTTTTTGTTTATTGAATTTCTTTTTAAATAAGTTTTGATGTAATAAACTTAAATCAAATATTTTGTTTGTTGTCTCGTGCATTGATATGAAAAAGTGTTTTCAAAATGTGTTTAGATTATTTGCAAAATGCTTTATAATTTATGTAGGGTACAATTTAAATTTAAACACTATTACTAAAAAATAAACATAAAAACACAAACATCTAATTTTTTTATTTTAATATAAGCCTTAAGCAATAAAGGCCATTTATTTATTTATTTTTTTTTTGTTTTTTTTAATCATTAACTTTTACTAAATTTAAATATCTACGAAATATTTGTATTATTTAAACATTATTATGTCACAAAGCTTTAAAAATCTTGATTTAGAATTATCATAAGAATAACATTTTTTTATGATTTTATAGGATTTTAAAAAAGAAATTAAAAAAAAGAATGAATTTGTTCATAGAAAGTAATGAAAACATTTGGGTTTACTTATGTTTACGTTGAGCCATTTTAAGTTCCTTAGACCAAACAATGTTATTCGCAACTTCACCAAACATGTATAGGGCCAAAGTGAATGCCAACGAAGCCACAAAGAAGACAATACGTTGGGGTAATTGTAAAACTTCCAAAACAGGATATACCCAAACACCAGAGAAATGTTTGACAATATGTAACCATACTAAATAGCAGATCATAAAGATCGATAGACCAGCAATGCCTTTAGCTCTAGGCGGATAAGCACGGAAGGAAATAAACATTTCCAAAACGATAAAAACTACGATATTTGTATGCATGATATGATTTAACCAGCTGAAATTAAAGAATAATGTGAAATATGGTGAGTAAAGAAAAAAAAATATATGTGAGGAATTTTAAAAATTTTAAGACACTTTAAGGTAAAATATTTTCACTAAATTGTTTGTAAGACATGAATAACCTTTTGCGTATGTATTAGCCGATGCTAAATCCAACCGCGGTACTCATTTATCTTTAACGGCTCAAATTAAAAATTAAAATTATTCAAGTTCGAGGCCATACTCTACTTATATTTCTTTATTAGGATATTGTCATAACAAATAATCTATAGAGTTTTTGTTTTCAAATTTATTAATTGACCACTTTCAGGAAAGTGTTGATAGATCTATTTCGTTAATTTTCTAGGTTCCTATCATCAGAACACGTTTTGAAAGAAGTGACAATCCCATGCAAACATCAAACATTCATATAACCTAGTTATCGCACTAAATGAGAACTAATATATGAGCTCGAAGTTAACGATTATCACCATTGATTAAAAATAAAGAACAAGTTCGTTATGTGTAAGTTCTACCTTTGGAAGATATACAATACATGCTTTTTGTTTTTATTCTCGCCATTATTTTTACTCTTATATATATATATATATATTCCCGTCGTTCCTATAAGGAGCATAGGGCCTCAAAACTCTTGGTTTTTTTTTTTTAATATTAAAATAACTGTTTTTGCCAGGATTTAATTAAACGATACATCAATTTATAGATCTCATTGTATTTATCACATTTAAAAATATATATGGGTAAAATCTACGGAACCGTTACTCAGGATTTAAACCGTTTTAAGAACAATATATAATATTTTTAATTTTATCAACATTTTTGAGACAACGAACTTAACCAGGCGAGCATCCTAAATTTTAATTTTTACACTGTTAATGTGCTCTACTCAATTAAAAACTACCCTTTGCTAGTCACTTTTAAAAGTTTTTCAACTTTTATACTTTTATAACTTTTTCAGCATAAAAGGAAATAGCCTAAAACCATTGGTCTATAGTAATCCTGATGTTGCAAAATCTCCTACACACAGAGAAAATGTAGCTATTTGCCAACTGAAATTTGTTTACTACGACTCAAATTTGGTTATTACGAATTTCAGACGGTTGTCACAAATTAACATTAGTTTTCACAACAAAGTTCGATTAATTCAACTGAATTTTATTTGCAACACCCAAAATATTCAGAAATCGAATGTAAACATCGTTGTTCTAACTAAAGTTATAAGTTGTTACCATTAATATATACTTTTCAATTCGATTGGCACTTTATTTCTCTGTGTGCAGATGTTGAAAACAAATAGGTGCCTTCAGTTAGGAATAAATGGTAGCTATCAAAAATATGTCACTCTGTTTTTCCATAAATATAAATTAAAGAGATTTTTACGCTTTCAGCGTCAACGTAATTGGAAATTTTTTTATATTGGCACATAAATGACACATAAACTAATAAAATGAGATCAATTCGATTAGAGTGTGCCTTCAGAAATAAAGAAAATATGCGTGATTCTTAAAATTTTATATTTTTTGAAGGGCACACCTGCAGTTTGAGAAATTATTAGTTGCAGTTGTGCGTGATCGTTAAATATTAATACGACTATTACCATGTATAAGTAATAAATGGGTCGAATTTTGGTATCCAGAGCCATTTAATAACGAAAAGGATAATCCGATCCTTTTAGCACTTACACATAACAATATTAATTTTGAACTCTAACATATATATAAGATTTCAGCCTTAAAATCTTTAAAATGTGAATGTGCCAACATTTAGTTCTTTAAACTGTGAATGTGCCAGTCAATTTAAAGTACAGTGGAGCTAAAAGTGATGTTAAGCCAACAAAAATAAAATTCGATCTTTAGCACTTGCATGTAATAACTGTTATGATAATATCTACAATTCAAGATAAATTTGACCCTATAATTCTTGAAGCTGCGGGTGTACCTTTATTTTGAAGAAAGTCTTTTAGTGATTTTTGGAGAAAAAAGTGTTTAAGAGAATACAGAGTTCGTCCAATCCATTTACATAATATAACTAATGATATTAACCGTTCAAGATATATTTTACCCCATTATTCTTTAAACCGCACATGTGTAATTCAATGTTAAGTTGAATTTTTATTAAATTTAATGTGTTGGAAAAATTTGGAAATCATATTCGGAAAAAAATTGTGTGCCTCTAATTTAAAGTTTTTTAATTTTTATTAAAACCTGAAATCGTACGTTTTTTTTGTAGATTTTCCCATATTACACAAAAGTGTAAAAATATACTCAAAAAATTTGTTGTCTTATATTAGAAAACACCGATTATTTTAGAAAATAATTTACCAGTTTTATGATATTAAGGCCGATTTTTGGGTGGTCAGTTAAACTTGGACTGCCGTTTTCAAATTAATTAACAAAAATTTGTCGAAACCACTTCATCTTGTTTTGTTTTATTGTTTAATTGTTTTATAATAAAACAGATTTAAAAAGTTCGTTAATCGAACTTTAAAGCTACAAACTCGGTCTTAATTGGGTATAGGTTTACTTATTTCCAGGGAATCCAGTTAAATACTTTTAAATTCGCAAAATTAAAAACTTTATGTAAGGATGCTTCTTGAGGTTATGATAATTTTGTTTGCTCGTAATATTTTGATGCATTTTCGATTCTAGTATTAAGTTAATTAGTTTTTCTCAATTCAAAAAATGCAAGAGGCATCTAAATTCAGTTTCAACGGGTGTCCAAAATTTTTGAAATAGCCTATATTTTATATATATAAAAATGATATAGGAAAATAAACAAAATCTTAAAAAAATCTAAAAAAATCATTAAGGCTAAACCATATTGGATCAAGTGAGGTGTTGGTATGAAACGAAAAATTAGAAATGTAATTATTTCAATCAACAATTTTTTAATATTTCTTTCATAACAATACCTGATTTAAGGAACTTTAGCCAACTATGTTTCAGCCTTTAGAATTTTTTAGAAGGTAAAATTCCTTATATGGAATTCACACATAAATTCAAAACACGCATTTTGCCAAAAATTGTTGAAAAGAACTTTTCAAAGAGCTTAATTAAGTGTTTAAAAAAACGAATGTTTAGCACTTAGGTGTGAACGGGGCTTAAAATTATAAAGAACTTTACTTATAAAAAACTCATTCGATTTTATTTTTTTTGTTTCAATATGAAAATTTATAAAATAATACAATTTTAGAAAAAGGTTAAATGTTTTAAGAATTCATAGGTTATCCTACCTGGGAAATACAGCATCTAAAACTCTAGGGAATACCAATTCACGATCTACAGCATATAAACCCCAGAAGGTAATGCCCACGTTCAAAGCAATAGGGAAGGCAAATGTGGCCATCATATAATCCTTAATTTTTCGAATCAATGGTAATTTCTTGGGCGCAACTTCATTTGTGCCGACAAAGTCATTTATTAATGAAATTGTATAATACAAAGCTTGAATTATCTGAAATAAAAAAATTATATGTTAAAAAAAAATCAAAGTTCGTAATTTCGTAATTTTGATGTGTAAGCCAAAGCTGCACTCGTACATAAAATAAAATTAAAAAAAAATCCAAACAAAATTATGATTTAATTATACCTTAGAAATTTAAAATGGAAATGTAATCTTACAGTATTGGTCCTGAACCATTCTGTGGAATACCTGCGGGGTATGTTAGGGAAAGGCTCAGGGCATGGAGAGAGTCTGAAATCTCTGGTTACTGGCAAAACTCTCCTGGTCAGCGCCAGGCTAAAAGGCTTCAATAAATGTAATTTACCGTTTAATAAAATAATACGTTTTGTTTACAAATTGAAGCCATATGATCATGTTTCGAGGCATATTTCTGATTTTTTGGAATGCAGTTTTAAAAATTTTGTTCGAATTCGATTGCTATTATTCTATCATAAAGTCATGCTCTCTAATTGCCCTGAATATGTATATAGACATTTTATACTCTTGAACACTGAAAGAAACCCTCAACTTTTATATCCCATTATAAATTATATTATTCATGAACGATCATTTCATGTTCGTGTAGCTAAGTGTTGGAACCATTTACCCTTACCACTTAGATATTTTGATCTATCTTTAAAAACATTCAAGTGTAAACTTGTAGAATATGCTTCTGTAAATGATATTTGATGTGCAAAAATTTTCAAAAATTCCCAAAAATTTTCAAAATTCTCTAAACTGCAATACTTTTTGTCATGTGAGTTTATGCCATATTCTTTATTCTTTAATAATTCTTTTAAACTTTTTTCTTAAATTTTTGTAAGTTAAACTTGCTATATACAAACTGTTTTATATTGTTAGAAAATAGGATATTTAAGGTTTTATAGTTTTAAGTGACATAATGAAGTTGATTGTTAATGTTGGTCTACCAACTATATATGGCCCGAAGGGCTCGGTTGGTTTTTTTGAAATAAATTAAAATTAAATTAAAAAAAGATTGATCTCTTTTTCCAGTAGGGGGACCGAGGCGACTCTTGTCGCTTGAAAGGGGGGGGTTTGAGGACCCTGGCGTCGTACTTAACTGGACACTGTAATCTCAGATACCATCTGCACAAGAAGGGACAATCGGACACGGATATGTGTAGGTTTTGCGAGATGGTGTCTGATACCTCGGAGCATGTTCTCTGCGAATGTCCCAGGCTTTGTGATAGGAGACTTAGGTGATCGCTTCATTTCGCCTTCCGACATCGCGAACATTTTGCCTAATAGGATAATTGGCTTTATAGGTAGCTTGAATCTGTAGGTAACTTTAGGCAGCACAAAAGACCTACATTGGTCGAGGTGCATAGTGCCTTCTGATCTAATCTAATCTTACAGTTCAACAACTCATAATTAAACGTTTTGATTATTTATATTTCCTGTTTAAAAAAAGTTATAATCTTAAATTTGTCCACAATGTTTTAATTTAAGTAACGTTTATACTTATATTTGCACTTCATACGGATAACAAAAATTGAAAATGAAAATTATTCAATATAGAGTATGGCCTCGAACTTGAATAATTTTCATTTTCATTGCACTATTAAAAGTCGAAAAAAACATAATTTTTATTTTTAATAAAAATTATATTAAACTTGTTAACAATAATTACTAAAACAAGTTTTTTATTTTTGTATGGTCTTATTTGTCAAAAATAACAATTTTTAAAAAAATGGTAAAAAAAACCTTTTCTGAACTTAATAAAATTTTAAAATAAATCCTTATGAATTAGATTAAGAACTGAAGTTGTTTACAATATGTCTTTAAAATATGCTTATAAAATTGATTAGATACACCATTTTTATATGTTTCAAAATATTTCTTTAGATATATGGAGTCATATATATGTTGGTTCATATTTGACCCCTTTTCGCACATAATTAATTCAATATACTTCCATATATGACCCTCTTTAGCGAATATTAAATAACATATACATCCATATATGTGCACATTTTGCAAATATGAAATCACATATACTTACCTCCATATATTACCATACATTTCCATATATGACACATATATGTTTATATACGCAATCATATATGTCCATATATGAACATATTTGTACTTTTTTGACCGGGAATTCAAAAGAATTGTCAGAATTCAAAACTCGCCAAAATTGAAAAAAAAATCTTCAAAAATGAGAAAATCGCTACAATTCAAAAAAATCTCCAAAATTGAAATAAAACGCCAAGATTAAAAACAAATCACAAAAATTCAGAAAAATCTCCAGTATTCAAAAAAACGAAAAATATATAATAAAATAAAAAGTTCGTTATGAGCGATTTTCGTTATAAGCGTATTCCACTGTATTAAGCATAGACAATCTGGCATCTTTATTTGTTGTTGTGCTCTTGTATTTATTCTTTGCCCTTTGCACTTTCATTTGTAAAAAAAAATAGCAACTCAAAATAAAATAGAGATAATTCTCATCCACAAAGTGATAAGATTAAACAAGTCTAGAATTTAATAGCCTGTATAATTATAAATTAAACTTTCACCCGAGATGTGATTTGGCAAAAAAAAAAAAAAAATATGTTTCTTCTCTATACATACCGCATCTAAAAATGTTAAATATTTAAATTTGCCACCAAATGGATTATGCATATTCGAATCAGAAACCGGGAAATGTACGTAAGTGTGGTCATAATAAATAGCATAGGAAAATTGCACAGCAGCCGTTACATGTACCAAAACCCGTAAAGTTTTGTAAATACCATTGTAAGCCGTTTGGGCTACAGAATTAACTTTACTTTTTGCCATGTTTTTTGACACTTTTATTCACTACGCTTAGTTTATTGTCCACTAGTCCAACTGACCCAACCGTTCTTAACACGACAGTTTTAATACTATAACAAACTAATACTGTTATGAAAACTAATCAATTTTTTAAGATTGCTTTAAAAAAAATGCAATAAATAAATGAGAATGAAATAGAAAAAAGAGAATAGCAAAATATAAATAGGGATGCCAAGAATTTAAATTAACCCATTTTTGCGGGATTTTCTACTTTTTTGTAGCGTACGTTCACATATCGTCAGCTTATTATTGGTTTGACCTATACACCAAAAAGTCGAATACGAGAAAAACGACACGCGAAAAAAACTGGGGAAATATTATCAAAGTGCTTAGTAATTATACAACTATATAAGTTAAAAGTCTTTAAAATACCTTTCATTTGATACTCAATTTGATTATAGTTTAATAACTTATATAAGATATATATTTTAACGTCAAATTGTATAATTTTTTACACCACCTTTTAACCCCTAAACTTGAGATTGTGTACCTAAATAATACGTGTATAATATGAGGAGCCGCATACCAAAACGTACTTTTTCACATTTTTTGAGAAATTGGTTTTTTGTTATTTTTGTATTAGTTGGGTTGAAATCTACTAGAAAAAATCTTATTAGCGTATTTTTTTTTTGTTTTTTTCAACAAGAAAATGGACTTTAAATAAATTGGTGCATAACAAAACGTACTTTTTTACTTTTTTTTATATCAGAACGTACTTTTTTATAGTCATTTTCACTTATTTCTTTAACAAGTTATTTTTCTTAAATCTCGAGCTCACTTTATTTATTAATTTGGATATCCTTTATAATCAAAATGAAAATACGGGGATGAAATGGACAAAAATGATGAATGTAGCTGCCTTGAAGATGATTTTGGAACACACGTTTAATTAATAAATAAACTTATTCAAACTAGTTTTTGTATTAAATTAATTTAAATAAATATTTTGGTTTTAATTTAAATTAATTTTTTAATTTATTTTGAAATTTGCAGTAAAAACTGGCATCGTAGTGTTCAAAAAAACAAAAATTACAGTAAATTGTAATAACATAAAACCTTTATTTCTCATTTTGTCTTCACAAAATCAAGTATTGCTTATGAAAATATTTTTGTTATGTCGTTTTGTGTCTATAAATTCTGGTGAGCAAATTGGTGTGTTTTTGGATGATGTTAGATATCCTGTCAAAATATTACCGTTAAATAAAAATCGCACACCAAAACGTTCTTTTTTCCTTATTTTTTAACAAAACGTACTTTTTCACTTTTTTTTATCAAAACGTACTTTTTCACATATAAAAGTCTTTTGATCTCATACACGCTTAACATTTTTTGTGATGACTTATTGTGGTTTGGTGCATCTTATGATAAGCTATAAACTTCTTGCTATTTCCAGGTTCATGCTGTTTTATAAGGGGATGAAAAACTTAATCCTCAATTTCCCACAAATTTTAATTGAGGTAAAAAGTACGTTTTGGTATGCAGCTCCTCATATATTGTTGTCCTTTACAACATATCCAAGTTTCATTCAAATATGCGGATTCACCACTGTGTAGTTTCCTCGTAAGTTAAATCCATCCCTATTAAGCATACAAAAAATGCTAAATTGTTTGCTCTTGGCAAATTTTTTGTATAAAAATTTGAGCCAAATTAAAAAATTGTCGGGATATATAATTAAAAATATTAATTTAAACGGGTTTTCACGTCGTCTGTAAAGGTCTCAAAATGAATAACAACCTAAAGCGCGGTATTTTAATTTTCGAATTTAAATTGATAAAACTATGAAATTATCAGCGGTTAACAAAACACATGTTTTACATTTTGTGAAAATTAACAAAAAAAATTTTAAATACTAATTACTTTATTTAATATCACTTTATATTATATAAATATATTTTTTCCATATTTAATTCTTAATAACACCATGTGTAGTTATATAAAACATTTTGACGTTTATTTTTGTGTGTGGTTTTGTGCGTTCCCGATAATTCGTTAATTTTTATCTCTTTATGGGAAATTTTCTTGTTTATTCTAATTTTACCAGACTACCTAAAATTACTTCGAACGAACCTATTATTTTCTAAGATAGGAAAGAAAAACCAATAGTCGAGCCGAAAGGGAAATTAGTAAATGTATTAAAAGGAAGAGAGAGAGAATTTAATATACTTCGAACAAAAATAAGTGAGAGTTTGAGTGGAAACGGAAATAGTAAATACTCAAACTTCACTTAAATAAAAGGTCTGTTCGACGTCATTACCGCGGGTTCCCGCGGAACCCAATTTACCAAAAAAAAAACAACTTATTATTTAATCCTATATCACATATCCGAATATTATTAAGATCGGCGAGAACCCATCTTGAGAGTAAAAAGTGTCCTTGTTTGTTAAATCGGTTAAAAATTGGTAAAGTTATAATTTTGTTTTTAGAATGACATTTTCATTTTTTCCACCACATTCTTCGTTTTTTTTAAATAATAATGGACATTGCAGCTGTTTTCATGCAAATGCATGTTTGTTGTCACTAGCCCAAAATCGATTTTGACCAAACACTTTTCCGAATCAAAGAATTTGCAACAAAATGGCATCGATTTGTTCTTGCATGTTTTTTGTTAAAAATGCATATTTTGCTATAAGTGCATATTTGGGCATTTTTTGTTGCATAATTTCAATATAATTGCATATGTTTTTAAAGTTAAGATTTAATTGAAAACAAACAAAAGAAAGAATTTGTACCCCTTAACATATCATATAGTTGTCATTTGTTAGACAATTATATTGGACTCGAGTAATAAATCGATTTTTTAAAATCCACAAATTTTAGGCGCATATTATTTTGAATTTTAGTTCATGTTTTTGGATTTTAATGCATATTTTTTGGTAATTTTTTTTAATTTTCAGTAACTTTTTCTCATAAATATTTACTTCTTTAAAAGCGATAATGCAAGTAAACCCATATCACAAAATATTTGTTACAACAACAACTAACTTCAAAAAATGCAAACGAAGTAAAAAAAAGATCAGTAACGCAAAATTTTTGATTTACTATTATTGACATTCTAATGTCACGTTCGTCACCGCAAAACAACATGTATTCTCATTACTTCTGAGTTGCTGGTAGCAAGTGCTTATAAATAAGTTTATTGTGACAAATTTAATAATATTAACAACTGGGACATATCCAGTAGAGTTAACTTTTAATAAAATTTTAAACCTTATCGCGTCACCTGTAAAATATTTTACCTTTGAGTACTAAAATATTGTTTATTTTTTAATTATTATATTTTTTTTTTTATTTTTTTTTAATTATTTATTTAATAGATATTCAAAATATATAATATTTACAATATTCGAAATTTATATATAATTAATTATCGATAACTGGCATAACTTTAAAGTTGTGAGCCAGATTGGCAAGTATAAACATTAGATGTGATTGGTTATAAAAGAGAAAAAGGTAAACTATTCAAATTCATTTAATATTAGACTTCTATATTTCAAAATAATTTCGAGATAGTTGACTAGGCTTTTGTAATTGTAATCCTGACCGTTAAATATATTTAAAACTTCGATTGGGCTAAGGTAATTTTTGTTGAAATATTTAATCCTGAATTCCTTATAAATAGGACAGACACCGATTATATATATGGTGTTTTCAGATGCATTTAAGTTGCAAAGTGTGCAAAGGCCATCTGAACTACTTCTGAAGGGTCGAGCATTTATATTGAGAAGTCCACCTCTTGATTTTATTAATAAACTGGTATCACGTGAAGATAATTCAGAAGTTGAAATAGGACTCATACAGTAATTTAACTGCGAATATAAATCATGGTGTTGAGAGTTTTTCGCATCAGTTATTAGTTGATTTAGTTCATAAGTTTTTAAAAGGTGTAAAATTGACTTCGAGTGCATACAGGACGGATCAGCGTTATTATCCGGGACAAATTGAATTTTTTCCCATAACATGTGCCACTCCTCAGCCCAGTAAGTGTGCTTTGCTATGACTTTTTCTGCTAGCATACGTGGTAATCTATGGCTAGGCATGCGAAGAACTTTATTAATATAATCAAAGTGTAGCTTCAAAGTATCAACATATAATGAATTTAGCCCGGTTTCTAAAAATAGCATGTAGTTTGGAGTGTTGTAAGGTAAATATAACATCTTTTTTATAAAAAATCTAAATAGTTTTTTGACCTCATCATGTTTTTTATAACCCCAAATTTGTGCTCCATAAAACATTATAGATCGAGATGCAGCATTAAAAATGTTTAGCTTGTTTTTATTAGCTATCTTAGGGTGATTTATGTATTTAGACCATGTTGAAGATATGGCCATTTTCGATGTTGTTAGCTTGTTGTCTAAATGCTTTTTAAAAGACAAGTCGTAGTTTAGGTCCATACCTAAATATTTATAGCTATTTACAATTTCTATTTGATCGTCGCCATAGTTCCAATTCAAATTCTTGCATATTCTAGTGCCATTACGAAAAAGTAGGACTTTGGATTTGGCAAGGTTGACTTTAAGACACCACATCTTACAGTATGAAAAAAGCGAATCAATCATTTTTTGGAGATTACCTGGAGAATCAGACAAAATGACAATGTCGTCAGCATAAAGTAGTATTTTTACCGGAATGTCTTCAACAACTATTCCACCATTCAGAGCATCATCTAAGTCGTTTAGATACAAAGAAAATAGTATTGGGCTCAGTATGCAACCTTGCTTTACTCCAAGGTCAACATTTAACGGTTCAGAAAATTCATTTCCATACAATACTTGGCTAGTGGTGTTTTCATACGAAAGCTGTAGAATGCGGATTATTTTTGATGATAATCCCATACAGGATAATTTATAAGAAAGAGAACTTTTGGGAATCATGTCAAAGGCACAGGAAAAATCGACAAAAATGCGTATCTCCTCGAATAATATGACTGTGTGACTTCATCTCATTGGACAGTTTCCACCATTCTTTGCTGCATCTAATATTATTTAATTTTTCTAAGTTTTCATTATAAAATTGAAGTTTTTTTATACGGCATACGTTCATATATTTTGATTTTGATGAGGTATATTTTATTTTATTTGCTGTGGAGTGTTCTTTACGATAATCTTTAAGAGCTTTTTGCATATTTTTACGTTGATGTTCACACTTCCAATTAAACCATTTTTGTTTAGGCTCAAAGCTATACTTTTGTTTAGTTTTAACGTTTGCGGATTTGATTTTGGTTTTAATTGCTAATACCATATCATCTCCAGAAAAGTTAGAATCAGAGGAGTGAATACAGGAGAGTTCTACCAGATTTTTATTATATATAGCGGCAAATTTTTTGTTTCAGTGTAGTTTTTTCGGGATCTGATCAAATGACGATCTACTATTGTCCGTTATTTTTTTTTTTAATTATATATGTTTTACGTAGATGGCATTCTTAGCTGATTAGTGGAAGCAAACCAAACGTCGGTATAGAAAAAAATTAAAACAGAACCACTTAAGTCAGAAATAAAATGGCATATTTTTTAGTAATAATGCAGGCCAACAAAATTCGAAAAAATCCAAGATACTGGAATTAGAGTATGCTTTTCTAAAGGTTTGATGTGCGCTAAATCTCACCTCAGAATTTCTGCATCACATCTTAACCTAAAGTTTTTAAAAAAAACACCGTTTCGCTATATTCAGAACGTTATAACACCGCGAATTAAGATTTTATTCGCAAAACTTATATCATCTAAAATCCTCTCTGGTTGGATACAGCGTACATCAAACCTTGTGAAAAGTATACTCTACTACCAAGGTTAGACAACAAGTTGACTTGTGTAATTGAACTCATTTAATTTACATGCCATCAATTGTAATTCTCAAAAATAATATGTAATGTCAACAAAAATCAAAACAAAAATATTAATTCAGCAAATTGTAAAACAAACTTTAAATATTCCAAATCATATTAATAAAAGTTTTAACAAAAAAAAACCGATGCAATTAGCAGAGTTTTGTGTTTTTGTAAAGGACGAAAAATCCGGTTTTTAGTTGGATTAAAATTGATGTAGTAACAAATTTGGAAGATGACAAAGCCAATTGTGACAATATTTTGTTGTTGTTTTTGTTTTTTCTTTGATATTTTAAATTTTGAATCTCGCTCCTAGACGAGAACAAGAAATTCTCATTGAGTTTGTGATTTAACATAACAAATATCTCTAGAAATTCTAATAACAAAGTCCCCTGAAGATTTCCTTGGGCAGGAATGAAATCCGGATAGGGACACGCCTACATCAGATTGCTTTTCACAATTTGTTAAATAAGTTTTGGGACTTTAGCATATTTAATTACTATAAATGCAATTAATGTTTATCCCGATGAATATAAATTTAAATAACAAATATGCATGTGCTTGTGCAAATTTAAATGTAACTGACACTAATAGAAAACATATGATTTTCTATTGTTGATTTACTTGAATAAACGTCACTACATTGCTAGGTCTGTCAAAAAAAAAGAGTAGTATTTGGAGGATGACAAAGCCAATTGTGACAATATTTTGTTGTTGTTTTTGTTTTTTCTTTGATATTTTAAATTTTGAATCTCGCTCCTAGACGAGGACAAGAAATTCTCATTGAGTTTGTGATTTAACATAACAAATATCTCTAGAAATTCTAATAACAAAGTCCCCTGAAGATTTCCTTGGGCAGGAATGAAATCCGGATAGGGACACGCCTACATCAGATGGCTTTTCACAATTTGTTAAATAAGTTTTGGGACTTTAGCACATTTAATTACTATAAATGCAATTAATGTTTATCCCGATGAATATAAATTTAAAAAAAAAAAAAAAAAATTACAGTTATTTTTACGACATTGTTAGTTATTTTTACTGCATTTGCTAGTTGTTTTTCAAGAGTTAAAAATTACTTAAGTTTTAGTTGCTTTAAATGTAATAACCTTTGTCGCCATTTTCATGTACTCAAACAAGTTTTACAGTTACTATATGACAGTTTTTTGTGCAGTAATCAGTGGTAGTTGTTTTCAACTGCAATTACAGTTGTTTATGACAGTTATTTAAAAAAACAACTGAAGAAAATTACTGTATTTTGTAACAGTTGTTTGAAACAGTTATTTTTGTATTTTAATAAACAACTACCAAAACAGTAATTTTGCAGTAAATTTTTGTTAGTCTTAAAACAAAAAAAAAGATTATGTCGAGTTTTAAAAATTATTGCAGGATACAGAAAATACAAATTTTTATTTTAATGAAAGTAGCAAAAAAATTTTATTTAAAAAAATATTTTTAAAATATCGAAAAAATAACTTCCAGAAGCACTAGTTTTTACTAAATTTTACAGTTTTTTCAAATTTTTTGTAGTAAAAAATGTGTAGTAGTTTTTCAACAGTTAAAAACAACTACATTTTAGTTATTTTAACTGTAATTATCTTTGTCGCCTTTTTAACTAAAATTACAGTTGTTTTAACTGTAATTTTCAGTAAATTCTACTGTAAAACTTTTGTGAGTGTGGTATTTACCTATGCTTAAACTGTCATTTTCAGTAGATTCAACCGAGAAACTATTTTGAGTTTGTGCCTTTATACCTTTATAAATAAAATTTTGAGTAGATTCAACCGAGAAACTATTTTGAGTTTAACCTTTATACCTTTATAACTAAAACTTGAAAACATCAAATTACCAATAATCATTATACATAATTAATTATTTATAACAATCTATTTTTTCATCATTACATTAATACACACAGAGAAATAAAGTGCCAACCGAATTGAAAAGTGTATTTCAATGGCAACAACTTATAAATTCAGTTAGTACAGCGATAATAACATTAGATTACTAAATAATTTTGATGTTGCAATTAAAATTCAGTTGAAGTAACTGAACTTTGTTGGGAAAACTAATGTTCAGTTGCACCAACCAACTGAAATTCGTAATAACCGAATTTGAGTCATAGTAATTGAATTTCAGTTGGCAAATAGCTAAATTTTTCTCTGTGTGTAATATTCAAACAAACAGAAAAACATACAATTAATTTACAATACAAAATTGGACATACAACAGTAATAAAACAAATATTTTATAGCCAAACAAACTAATACTACGTTTCCATTGAACGTGTTTTGAAATAAAACAAGTTTTGTACAAGTTTTCACATACATGTTTTTTCACCAAACCACATATTTTGGTCAAGTATTTCACTTTCACCCAATTGCATACAACTAGTTTCTCGACTTAATTTTGTTTTATACGAAATTTATAAAATGACACAAATTTAAATTTCACTGCGACCTGAAATCACTGTGAAATGCAGAACACAGCAGCATAAATATATTTTAAATGTAAAATATTGGAAGGAAACATACTCTATTTATATCTACACCTTTAATTTATTATTAATCTAAATACAATAAAATATTGATTTTCTTCTTTAAATATTATTATGTGGATTAAATAGAATTTCTATGGAATGAAAGGAAATTACAGATTGTGTAATGTTACTTGCCAGCGGAAGTAAGCAGACGAATACATGGATACTTAAATATAAGTTTCACAACACAGTTTCACAATAAACTGTAAATAATTTTTTAACAAGAAATTTGTTGGATATTAAAGAACACTTTGATGTTCTTTTTTTTCTTGATTATAATTAAAAAAATGTGAGAAATTTCGGCCTTGAACTTGTTGGAAAACAAATAGCAAATGCAGTAAAAATAGCTAACAATGTCGTAAAAAAATCTGACATGCGTTTACTACAAATATTTTGAAACAACTGATAAAATTGCAAAAAAAAAAACACTGTAGCTTTTAACAGTATATTTTTTTGTCAATTACAATTAACATTTATATTTACTACATCAAAACTTGAAGTCAAAATTCAAACGGCAATAAAATGCCCTAACGAAATCACTTAAAATACTGTTAAAGCCACATTCACACTAGATAGCAAAACACGTATTTAAGCTCTTTATTTTATTCCAACAGTTCTTTATTCTTTTCCACTTGTTTTGGCAAAACATGTGTTTTGCAATCTAGTCTTTTCCACTTGTTTTGGCAAAACATGTGTTTTGCAATCTAGTCTGAATTCCGTATAACCTGTAAATAACCTAACGAAATAGATTTAGTTTTTTATTTATATTTTCACTTTCATTGGCCATCTATTATTAAAATGTCAAAAAAGTTCATAAAAATCCTTAAAATACTACACTCAAACAAGTTTTACAGTTATTCCTTGACAGTTGTTTGTGTAGTAATCAGTATTTGTTGTTTTTAACTGTAATTACAGTTCTTTTTTTATGAAATAATACAAAACAAACAAAATTCTGTATATTTGTATCCTTAGAAGCAGTTATTTTAGTATATTAATAAACATCTACCAAATCAATAATTTTGCATTAAACAGAAAACAGTTTAAATAAAAGTGTTTATTGTAATTGAATAAAAACAAATTTTTTATTAAAAAATATTAATTAGATACCGAAAAAATAAGTGTTAAAAAACATAACGGTTAAACAACACTAGTTCTTACCAATTTTTGCAGTTGTTTCAAAATGTTTATAGTAAACAATTGTCAGTTATTTTTACGACATTGGTAGTTGTTTTTACTATTCTATTTTAGTAGATTCTACTCTCAAATTTTTTTTAATTGTATTCAATTTTTAATTAATTAATTGAAATTTTTCATAAAATGTTATGAAAAACTACATTAATTTAATGAAACTAAATGAACGAATTCTAGTGACACTTCATAGATCTAGTACAAAAATTCATTGTCATCATGCAGATAATTTCCTCAGTGTAGTAAAAGATTACATGCAGAAAAAAGCCACTTTAGAATATGTTTGGTGGTAATGATTTATATGATTACAATGATTCAAATTTTCAAACATAAATTAAGCAAGGTGGCGCAAAAGTAATCCTCCTATCAGAAAATGCTATAAATTTTGCGATTGGCCCCTAATGTCAGTTTTGTTTTGACATTTGTGTAGTAAACACATGCGAAATACACGTTAATAAACAATGTTACGCTACACTGCTCCAGAACGCGGAATATTGGTGACTAGAAGAGGAAGATGATTTTTCATCAAAAATAATCAGGAGTGATGAGGCCCATTTCCATCTTAGCGGGTACGTAAATAAGCAAAATTTACGCTTCTGGGGCACTGAAAATCCGCGTGTAACCCACGAAGAGCCATTACACCCGCTCAAAGTCACTGTATGGTGTGCTGTTTTCGCTGGAGGAGTCATCGGACCTTTTTTCTTCGAAGACGTCGCGGGCCAAACGGTTACTGTGAATGGTGAGCGCTACAGAGCAATGATCAACGAGTTCTTTTTGCCGCAACTTGATGAATTGGGATTGGAAAACATGTGGTTCCAACAGGACGGTGCAACGGTACACACTGCACGTGGCACAACCGATATGCTGAAGGATGCATTTCCCGGGCGCCTAATCTCCCGTTTTGGCGATTTGCCCTGGCCAGCAAGATCGCCTGATTTGACTGCTCCAGACTTCTTTTTGTGGGGCTTTTTGGAGTCGCGGGTTTATGTCAACAAGCCTCAGACTCTTGCAGCTCTTAAAGACAATATCCGTCAAGAATGTGAGGACCTATCGCCGGAAGTTTTGGCCAAAGTGATGGAAAATGCCATAAAAAGGGCTCAAATGACAATCAACTGTGGCGGCGGCCATTTACATGACATCATATTCTCGACTTGATGTAAAAAAAATTAAAGTACCAAATAAAAATAATCCACAAGAAGAATCAAAGTTTTTAATTTTTTTTTTAAATTACAGCCAAAAAACATCGGAAGGTTATTTTTGCGCCACCTTGTATATGCAATTTTAAAATTAATAGATATTATATTTGGGACATGTAAGCATACATATAATAAACTATCCATATCTACACTGAGAGAACTATCTGCATGATATTAATGCATTTTTGCATAAAATCAATTAAATCGCACTGGAATTCGTCCATTGATACTTTTCATTAAATTAAATTGAAAAATATAATTTTATTTATTAAAACTTTCATAAATTCAATGAAGAAGTTTCATAAAGAGTGTAAAGCTTTTTAATAATTTTAGGAAAATTTTCGTTAATTTTATGAAGAAAAATTTCATTGATTTACTGAAAAGTTTTGTTTTTTTTTCGTCCAACAGAATTTGCTCTTTTCTATTTCCCAGTATTGTTGGTACGCATTTGGAAATTATTAAGGTTGTTCACAAGGGGTGTGCTAAATGTTGTATTGTCGTATCGAAAATAGAGATGGTAATAATAGTACGATATAATATTTGTGCCTATGTTTAGTGTCCTACCCTCAGAAGTTCTACAGTTGCTACATGACAGATATTTGTGTAATAATGCGTTTGTAGTTATTTTAACTGCAATTGCAGTTGTTTTACTTAGAAAAACTAAGGACCGTCACGGGTTACCTTACGGGACACTGTGACCTTAGGTATCAATTGTACAAGATGGGACGATCCTCTACGGATACGTGCAGGTTTTGTGAATTGGAACCCGAGACCTCAGAGCATGTTCTCTGCAAATGTCCGAGGCTCTCCGACAGGAGGGTGCGTTATTTTGGTGGTCGAATAGTGACGCCATCGGACGTTTGGAACTGTTTACCTGTTAGGATAGTTGGGTTCGTAGGGAGCCTGAACCTATAGGGTGTATTCGCTGGCAGCACAAAATACCAACTTCTGGTCGCGGTGCATAGTGCCACTCTAGTATAATCTAATCTACTTAGAAAAATAATTGTAAATGTTTTTGACAGTTGATTTTTTAAACAACCTACCAAAATTACTGCATTTCGGTAACAGTTATTTTATGCAGTTGTTTCGACATTTTGGCGAAGTGTCAAAAGATACAAACACAAAAAAACAATATGGCGTTATAACAAGCGTCTTATTTATACATTTTTTCTCTTTTATTTTTAGAGTAGATAGGGAAATAAAATGAAAACGCTTTTAATTTTATTTAATAAATAAAATATTAAGGTAAGATTTGGAATAGAAAATAAATTTATTAACTTGAATATTAATAAACGTTGTAGTATTGCATAAAGCAAGCATTTTGTTAAATTAATGAATATTTGTATTAAATCTTTATTTAGAAAGAATATGTTATTTTTAGATTGCAGATCGTAAAAGTATACAATCGCTTCTTTCAGAAGCGTTTTTAATTTTAAATCAGCCAGGGGTTCAATTCTATAATTAGAATAAAATGAAGTGATAAAAAAATTATCATTTTCACTTCATAGCAATTTATCAATTTAGATTTTCATTTATAGTGATTCTTATTTCCATTATGAAAAATATTGATGTTTTGAAAACTATCTGCCAAATTTTTGTCTCATTCCACTACGCTAATACATAATAAGAAAAAAAAAGTTCTAATAAAATTTTGTTTAACTAATTATTTTTTACAAATAAAATATAACTTGTTCGAAAAGATTTTTGAGATTAGCCGTTAACAAAACTAATCTATAAAAATAAATAACTTTAGGCACAAATTATTCCTCTTACAAAGATATAACTAAAGTCCAAAAATTACCCGAATGAATTTTTTTATGAAACTATGAAATTTTATAAAAAATTTCTAAATACTTATAAAATTTCTTGAATATAATGAAATTCTTCATTGAATCTATGAAAAATATTCTATGAAATTATTTTATAATTATCATAAAGGAAAATTCTCTCAGTGTACGTTTTCAAGTTAAGACAATATCCTTTACATGTATCCTTTTCAAATCATGTATGTCAATATACCAAAATTGGACCTTTTTTTAAAGTTTAAGCTTCAATCTTATTATGTGTTTAGTACACACAGAGAAATAAAGTGCAAACCAAATTGAAAAGTGTATTTTAATGGTAAAAACTTATTAATTCAGTTAGTACAACGATATTTACATTCGATTTCGAAATATTTTAGATGTTGTAACTAAAATTCAGTTGAATTACCCGAACTTTGTTGTGAAAACTAATGTTTAGTTATATCAACCGACTGAAATTAGTAAAATCCCAATTTGAGACGTATTAATCGAATTTCAGTTGGCAAATAGCGGAATTTTTCTCTGTGTGTATCATCGGTTTCCTGTCAACATAAATACGTTTTCAAGATTTTTAAAAATTGTGTTCATTTCTAAATATTTATTTTTGGAATTTTACGAAATTTTAACTTTAACGTTCATTTGGCGCACTTATGGCCAATTTAAAATACCCCGCCTAGAAGCGGTCCACAGTGGAAGATTTTACGATTCTAGGGAGACAAATTTCTATATCTTAGAAAATAATAAAGCTAGAGTCATAAAATTTGGTGGACAATGTTCTCGAACCATGATGCACCTTTTGTAAAGAAATGGGTGGAATTGGACAAATGCCACGCCCACCACCCATATAATTGAAAAAATGTGCGTATGATATGAATAATGTTGAAAAACACTGGATGATTAAATAGGAACTAAAAACCATTAATTTGTACAAAAAAGGGGCGTGTCTACTGCCTTTAAAAATATTTCGTTTGAAAACTTAAATATGCATTTTAATATTTAAAATAAATACTTACGAGTTAGAAATGACAACAAATGCTTAATTTTTCTTTAGTGAAAAACTATTTAAATTTTTATTATCTTTAAAATAAAAAATATATTACAACGTACACACAAATTAAAATAATTTATTAAATTTCATGGTTGTCATCAGATGCTTTTGGCTTCTCTAATAATTCAAGAACTTTAGGGGTCAATGCGGATTTTGTATAAACTGGAGGTGTGCGCAAACTGTTGATATATGGATCTGATGATATTAATAGTCTATTCATTAAATTTGTATTAGTGTCAATTCTAGAAGTTTTTCGCGTGAAGTATTCTCGATATTTTCGTTGGTGTTTATTTCTTGCTTCTAACGCCTCCTCCGACGATTGTCCAATAGGAAGAATGCATTCATCAATAATTTGTTTTGAATGTCATACAACTTTATGGACAGTCACAGGCATACAGTACCACGAATATTCTTTCAAATAAAGTTATTATTTTTTTACAAATATAGTCAAAAGAACTGTCAATTCTTGTAATTTCGAGTTTTGTTAGCCATATATCAAAAATGTCATGGTATGAGATGTTGTCACTCATAGTAGATTATTTATAAAGGGTCCGCCATCTAACTTTTTTTTTCAACGAGTGCTTATTTCGTGAATGGTAACACTTAGCTCATGTCTGATTTGACAGATAATTAGTTTTATCCTTCCGCTGAACGAATATGGGTTGTATGTTCGTTATCTTGTGAAAAAGTGAAAGAAACTGGCATCCTCATCGATAAACCAAAGCGTGAAAAGCCAAAAACAGTGCATACACTCGAGAATATTGCTGCTGTGGCAGAAAGTGTGCGTGAAGCGCCATCAACTTCAATTCACCGTCGTTTTCAACAATTGAACATTTCGGAGACATCATTGAGACTAATTTTGCATAAAGACCTTGGTATGAAGCCATACAAAGTCCAATTGGTTCAGGAGTTCAAAAAAAAAAGTTATTTGGCGGACCCTTTAAGATCGGCCAATTTCTACAGACAATTTAACTGGTTGCTTCAAGTAGACACTTTAGCTGTTTGTATAAAACAAATTTTGTGATAATCCGTTGTGTTCCCTGAAACTTACAGCTTAGAGAACTTTTTTTTTTGAAAATTTCCGAAAAAAGTAGTTTCTTAAATTAAATAACACTGAAAATACTTTCCAAGTTTTAGAAACGTATTTACACGATTTATGAAGAGGAGAAACTAGCTAAACTAACTAAAAAAAAATTTTAAAAAATAAGTTTACCGATAAAAAGTTATACTTATTTAAAGATGCTCAATTTTAAACAAGTTTTATTGGCATTTTGAATTTACTCATAGATGTTCAAGTTCAAAGTACCGTTATTTTGTTACTGTTGACAAATAAGTCGAACTTTTAGCATTTTCCTACTCAGTGAGAAGTCCTCTTTCATTATTGATTAAAATATTTATTAAAATTTAAAGTCAAAAAACGGACTTTTGTCCAGCTAGATTGGCCAAATCTTACACCGTGCGGTCTTGCCGGTTAGAGGGTTAAATAGTTTTTTATTCCATCAAAATGGCAAACATGGAAATTTTATGAATCGATTTTGTAGGTTTTCCTTTATTTTATAAAATTGCATTTTATTATATTAATGAATATTTTTATTAAATCTTTTATACTTTATTTATTCAAAACTTTTCTTTTTTAACTCATAAAGGTAATACATTTCGTGTACCATATACATTATTCTTTAGTTTCTTGTTCTTCATCCGATGAAGATGCTGATTCCAATTTAATGTCCCTTAATTCTTGTTCTTCTTCGCCTTCGGTACTATCAATCAAATCTACACTCTCTATGATAAGTTGTGGAGGAAATTCTTGCACATCCCCTTTCTTAACAACTGACTTTTTATCCTCTTGCGCAGCCGATTTTGATGTTGATGGTACTTCCTTAAACATGGGATTATCAAAAGATTGTTCACGCACTCTACCACTTTCAGCATCATAACCCATAGCAGTAAATCCTTGATTTGTATTAACTTCCGTAGTCATGGTGCGTACACTAGCTCTAGTATTATCAAAACGAGCAAAGACATTAGGTCTATTCACAAAAGTTCTCCAAAGTCTAGGATCATAGACCCAACGTGGTACATAATGTAAATAATGATTTTGGGGTTTATAATAGGCAAAAATTACCAAAGCTACAATCGAAACGAAAACAATGCATAACAATATTAAAAGTATAGAACCAAAAGTTACATTTGGATTGTAGGGTCTTCCGGAATACTCAATTCCATATTCTATGCGATGGGAGTTTAATTTTAATTTTTCACTCCAATTTGTAGTTGCGTTAAGGTATTTCATAAACTGAACACTTTTCTCAGCATAACTATAGCGATCTACTATTATCGCCTGTAAAAAGTTTCCATAATTTTGTGAATTGACATAGTTTACATAATAATCCAAATCATCTTGTAGTTCTTGGTCCTTTAGACCTTTTTCAATAATATTTTTAAGCATATGCAGTTTATCATTTTCACAATATTCGACAGTAAAATTTAAAGTGGTACCACATATAGGACAACAATTACCATATGGAACAATGGGCACCAGACAATGGGGTCTTTCACAGGAATCCAATACATTGTGGCAAATAGGTTCTTGAAAGTTATTAAAATCTTTATGACAACCACAAACATCATTATGATAATATTCAATATTAACACCATCATGATTTTTAAAAAGAAATTGTCCCAAATCGGTATTTAATAATTCCTTTAAATAATCCTTTGACAATAAAGAACCAGAAAAGCTTAATTGTCCCATACGTAAAAAGGGCGTATACTCTAAATCAAAAGCTAAGGGGCCATTACTTTTTATAACCACCGATTCATTATTGCAGGGCACTTTATTCATATCTGGTATTGCTTTGTTGTTCAATTCATCCTTTGAGGATTTCCAAGATTTAGGATCAAACCATTTGTGTATAGTAGGTTCTCTAATATAAGCTTTGCCCTTATCACAATCACGTTCATTGGAATCTCCACCCAACGTTATTGTCGAATCTTGCTGTATTAATATTGCACCATCTTTGGGTAAAATAAAACCACCCACATCTACCTTTTTTGGTAGTGGCAATAATCCCTGATAATTTTCTGGAAATATAACATCTTCACGAGCACATGGCAAATACTCATCAATCCATGCAGAAGGGTCATTAAAGCCAGGATTATCTATTAACCATTTGATAGAAAATGTTGTTTTATTTAAAACAATTAATATTAATACGAAATTTAGTACTACACGATACATGTTTAGTTGTTAGGAATTTTAAATGTTAACTAAATTATTATTTTATAAAATTTAATATCAAATGATGATTTTTTATAAGGGGCGTATTAATTAATATTTATCTTTTGCTCGTAGTTGTTTCATATTTTTCTGTTATCGTTTTATTTAAAACATTACACTGTGGTCTTAAATACATTATTTTTTGACATAAATTCGGAAAGTATTGTCAGAGTTAAGCAAAAAAAAAGTCGAACCACGCCCACACCCCACTCCCTAATCGTTCCATATTTTAAAAAATATAAAATATTTTTTTATTTTATTATTTTATTTGATTAATTTTGGTGATATTCAGATTTTTATGGATTCTTCGAAGTACCCAGTTTGTTTTTCAGCATATTTGTACCCAAAACTAACACTTTTCGTAAAAATATTCTAAAATGGTCCTAAACTAAAATTAAAATTGTGGGAGTTTGCCGGAATGGCAAGCTCTGTGTTGTCATTACAAAAAAAATTATTAAAATTAACCCATTTCTTAAAAAAAAAAACATAATTTTTATTTTTAATAAAAATTATAACAAACTTGTAAAAAAGGCAAAGTACCGCCTAGTTTACTTCCCCTGTTTTGTTTACAAACTAAACAAAATATAAAAAGGAGAGAAAAACAAAAAAACGTGTATTGAATATTCACCAGAGGTGGATCTTGCACATCAAACAAATTTTCAATTTATTTTTTGATCAATGGTTATAATCTTTAACTTCAAGCTCATATGTATATTAGTTCTCATGTAGTGAGTAAACTAGTCCATATGAATGTTTGATGTTTGACATAGGATTGTTACCGCTTTCAAAACGTGTTCTGATGATGGGAACCTAGAAAATTCCCGAAATAGATCTATCAACACATTCCTGAAAGGGTCAAATAATAAATTTGAAAACAAAAAACTCTATAGATTATTTGTTAGGACAATATCCTAATGAAGAAATATAGAGTATGGCCTCGAACTTGAATAATTTTCATTTTCATTGCACAATTAAAGGTCGAAAAAAAAAACATAATTTTTATTTTTAATAAAAATTATAACAAACTTGTATTTCTTAATAATTTTTTTTTTTTAATTTCTGCAGAAACATGATTTGGAATCATAGTGGACCGTTAAAAAACCAGCTTTATCGACAAGCACAGAAAGTTTTTACCAGTTGTTTAAAAATTTTTGTAGTAAAAAATTTACAGTTATTTTTACGACATTGTTAATTATTTTTTACTGCATATGTTAGTTGTTACCAGAGATGGGCACGCTCACGAAGAAAAAATTATAATCACGCACGACTCACGCACGAACAATTTTTGATCACTCACGCTCACGCACGATCACGTGAGTAATTTTACCTTGACTCACGCCCACGAAACAATCACGCTCACGAAATAATGACGAAATTTTCGTTTTATTTTTATGAAAAAAAAGATATTAATTTATGCATATAAAAATTAAAAATTAAGTTAGAAATGAATTTAGTTTTTTAGTTTGTGCAAAATAAATGTGAATTAAAAAATTCCAAAATATGTAATCAAAAATGAAACATAAAATACAATTCAAAAAGTATCGAGCAATCAATTCAAAAGTATTGAGTAGTATCGGGTAGTCAAAAGTAGCAGGATTTCACAACACTATTAACAACATCTACACTCAAAAAAATAAGTTAGTAGAAAAGTTAGTAAAACGTCTTGTAAATCAGGTATACTATTTTTTAGCAAATATTTTTGCTAAAATCGTGTTTTCAGCTAAAATTTTTGTTATACTTATTCAGCACTTAACTGTTTTATACTAATGCTTTACTAATATACTAATGTTTTACTAATTAATTTTGCTAAAAAAAATTGTGCTGATAAGCAGATGTTGCGGCATGTCAAGATGTAGTAGAGAAGAGGAAAATGATATTAAAAAGTACAACTCTAACAAGACAAGTAAAAAAATCAACCATGAAAAAAACATATACAGACATGTAGACAGAGTAAAGAGAAAGACAAAAACACACATCTTAGGTAGATTTGTATGGTTTCTTTTTCTTATTGCAAAAAAAAGGGTTGTTTTTTTCGTTTCGTTTGTTTTGTTTATTTTTTTGTTTCGTTTCTAGAATTATCTTCAGCGGTTTCGTCATTGAAAAGATAGCATCATTAAGACAACCATTGATGTAAGTAGTTGATGAAAATTTTTGTTATGTTATATATATTTATTTCTATATATTTTCAGATATTAAATTAATTCATGTCGTCAATGTGGGAAAATTAAAATTGTTATATTTCGTTATTATAGTAAATTATTTTTAAAAGAATCACAAAAATATGTTTTATGATTTTCAGCAAATAAATTAACTAAATTACAATTTTTCTACAAATTTTTTGCGTTTTTTCAGTCTACTAAAATTCAGCAAAAAATTTATTAATTTTTACCAACGCTTTTTATTTCTAATCTACTAAGTGTTAGCAAAACTTTTGCTGAATCTACAAATTTTGTTGCTAAAAATCAGCTCGCTGATTTTCAGCAAAAGATTTTGCTGACATTAGCAACTTTTTTGCTAGCATCCTCCTGACTAAAATTTTGCTGACTCAGCAAAATTTTTTGCTGACTTTACAAACTTTTTTTTATGAGTGTAAGGCAACAAGCAACAATTGCAACTTAGCGCTTTCCACGCTTAAATTTACGTGTTTTGTATAAGAAAGATGTGGTTAGCTGCTGAAGCTTAGAATGTATCAATGTGGTATCAGCCACTGGTAAAAAAATATAAAAAAATTAGTATGGTGGCCATTTGTATGGAATCGCCATTAAAAACTAAAAAAAATCAATGAAAGGTATAGAAAAAACACAAAACAAGAATCAAAAAAACATTAAAAAAAATCGCAAAAATACCTAAAAAATACTTGAAAAAAATTGAAATCACGCAAACTCACGCAGTAAATTTGACTCACTCACGCTCACGCACGAACTTCTTTTTCTACTCATGATCACGCGTGATTCACGTGACTCACGCAAATTTCGTGTCACGTGCCCATCTCTAGTTGTTACATTTTTTAAGGTAAATATCTTTGTCTCCTTTTTAACGGCGTTTACTATTGTTTAAATTGTAATTTTTAATAGATTCTACCGAAAATCTTTTTTGAGTGTATATTAGGCCGGGTCGATTTGTATGGAGGCAAAAAAATCGCTCAACGTTCAAGGAAAATCGTATTCTAGGGATCAAAATAAGAAACTTTGCCGAAGGAACCATACCTCCATACCCTACGGGTCAAAAGTCGGGACATCACACCACTTTGACGCATTTAGAGTGCCCCAATCGAATCCAAACCAATCGAATATAATTTATACATTCATCTGCTAGAGCGTCTTCTGCAGAAGAAATACAGACCCTAATCTTGGAAAGACTCCTAATACTTTCTGAAATATCTGTATCCCGAGATTTGTACATTTTGCTATAAAAACACGGCTAAAAAGGCCCTCTTTCAACTTAAATTTTAACCCCTTAACAGTCACATCGGAATTCGTTTTAGAGGTATGGTTCCTTCGGCAAAGTTTCTTATTTTGATCCCTAGAATACGATTTTCCTTGAACGTTGAGCGATTTTTAAATCGACCCGCCCTAGTGTATATATATACAAATTACATCCATGGTACAGTTTTTTGCGCTTAAAAACTAATCCGGGTTTAAAAATTGTCTAGCATGTCAGGTTTCAACGTAATTTCTAGTTAAAATTACAAAAATTGGTTATTATATTTTTTGGGTAAATATAACCGGGGACCGAAAATATCAGTTATTTTTAAATTTTGAAACAAAGAAGCATTTAGAGGTAAATCTTATTTTTTTATTTTTTTTTTTTATCAAAAATTGACTTTTATTTTTTTTTTGTTGACTTTTATTTTTTCGAGCAAAAATAAAAGATATTTTTTGTTCAAAATGCGCATTAAAATACTATTCTTTTAATTTTGAATAACTCATCAAGCGCATAAAAATGTTATCCCCCCTTCGTGGGAGTTTTTAATTGGCAAAACTTAAAAAAAGAAGAGAAAAAGTAGCTTAAAAAAACTAAATATCAAAAAATAGCTTCTATTTTGCCCAAAAAACTAAAAGTAAAAAACAACTTTTAGTTTCGCTGGAAAAAATAAAAGTCAATAAAAGTCTTTTTGCATCTGACTTTTATTACCAAAGGAATAATTACGGTCCCTAAATAAAACTTTTTTTGTTATATCTGAAAATAAAATCGTGAAGTACAGAGCTTCGACATAAATATGTACTTTTTAATTTAATTGTTAAATTTACGACATTGTTTGTTTTGGACGTGTTTTGAAACAAAACATGTTTTACATATGTTTTCCCAAAAAAAAATTTTCATCAAAACACATGTTTTGCTCAAAAAATGTAAGTGGAAACACAGTATTATGGTTTAAAAATGTGTGCATTTGGTCAATATGTCCAATATGGTTCAAACAATTAATTTGTTTATTTTGTAAAAATAATATAATAAACATATTTTTGTGTTTTATTAACAAATTTTCTAAAGTAAATGTGTTAAAAGATTGATAAATTCCCTGACAATTGCTTTGTGATTGATATCATATCGCCTAAAAAGAAATCATTAACCCTTTGGAGACGAATGGTTTATATATGTCCCATTTAAATTTTTTGTTGTACACTTTTTAACTAATTCTGCCGAGCGGAATGTATATCGACAAAGAATAGATGTAGATTTCAGATGATAACAACCACTGGAACCAATATGGTCTAAGAGCCGAATAGGGTGACCCCAAAGTTAAGAAATATGAATATTTTTTTCATAATTGTTGGTACATATTTTCTAGGATGCCATTGGGCATAAGGGATCGGTAGGGCATGGTCCAATCCTTCAAGTTTCAAGAACCATTGAGATATTTGTAATTGATTCATTCCATTTCCTACGGGACACTGATACAATATGGGACATTGGTCGTCAAAGTTACAAAAAGGGGAGGTTTTTGTTCAGTTTTTTTTTTTTTTTGTTTGATTTTATTTAAAAAACGCATCTATTTATAGATTTTTATCTCCTGACTCCAAATCTGGTCTCCAAATTGTTCTACCCCTTCACAATTTCGAAATATAGTATAAAAAGAATATAAAAGGACTACAGTCAAAACTTGATTTACGACTCAAGCTATTTTAAAAATGTTGATATATTCTTGTTTAGCATATCAAAATAATTAAAAACCTTGTGTTATATGACGTAAACAAGACAATAGACACGTCTTTCTGTATTACTTGGATGAGAAATTTGTTCACTAATTTTGGCAGCTGACTATCAAAGGTATATGTATGTCCCATTGATTTTTTCATGAAAGGGTTGCAAAAAAAATATTTTTGACGAAAATTTTCTTAGAAATGTTGGGTCGATAAACACGAATCATTTTACAAATTTGTAGCAATTTAGTTTCGATCGTGAAAGGGTTAATATGTGTTGTTTATTTACTTTAACAACCAAATATTTAATTATACACAAACTTTTGGCAAATATGCTAACAAAAATTGTTTATTTTTTTGTTTTAATTTTTTATATGTAAATTTTTTTAATTTTTTATGTATTTAAATGTCTTTGATCTAATTAATTTCCTCGTTTTTTTTTTAAATAA
This sequence comes from Delia radicum, assembly GCA_021234595.1. NCBI lineage: Eukaryota > Metazoa > Arthropoda > Insecta > Diptera > Anthomyiidae > Delia > Delia radicum. The sequence continues at coordinate 49,816,234 of CM037854.1, forward strand.
ATAAACTTATGAGGAGGTCCATGTCAACTACCCCGCTACAGAAAAAGTATGTCTGATTAATATCACACTTGAAGCATTTATTGTCCTATGAAACCACTTTTAAATTTTCCCAAAAAGTGGTCGGAGAAGTCAAAGTTAATAAATATTTTCAAAAAAAAAAAATTTAAATATAAAAAATTTAATATCAATATGAATTGCACTTAATTTGATTATATCAATAAAGTTTTGTACACACACGGAAAAAAGTTTCATCATTTTGATGAAATTTTTTCAAACTCGTTTCAGTTATTCATCATATTTATGAAGTTTTCATAACTATGATGAACAGTTTCATAAAAATGTATGACAAATATTTTATAGACCTTCAACATTTCATAAAAAAGTTTCATAAACTTTGTGAAAATAAATGTTTCCTTTTTAGGGAAAAATTGAGAAATTTAGAAACCATAAATTTAATTTTTTTTATGTTTGATTTTAAATATAGAAAATATTATTTGCAATTAATTTTTTTTTAACTTAAAATCTACGATAAATTATTTAAGCCTCAAACCGGCCTTAGCTTTTTTGCAATGAAATTTAAACCCCTTGTTCGGCACGAAAAATAAACAATATGTTCTTCTACCATTTTTTCGTTGCCTTTTTGAGGCGATAGGGACCAAAAGAGGTTTGGAGCGAATCTTAAAAAAAAATTGTCTCCTGTCGCATATACACATATTCGAGCGAGACATTTAAATAACAAATGTTTTTCAAAAAATACCAAATGTTATTTAAAAAATACCAAGTGCAATTAAAAAACAAAATCAGTTAAATTCTATTGATATTTTTTGAATTACATTTGTTATTTTTTCAATTACATTTGGTATTTTTTGAATTTCATTTGATATTTCCTGAATTACAATTGTTATTTTTTGCATTACATATGGTATTTGTTAAACTACATTTGATATTTTTTGAATAATATTTGTTATTTTTTTAATTTCATTTTTAATTACATTTGTTATTTTATTAAGAACATGGTAATTTTTGAATTACGTTTGATATTTTTTTAATTTCAAATGGAATTTTTTGATTTTTACAAATATGATTTTTTGAATAACTTATGATATTTTTTGAATAAAATATGGTATTTTTTTTAATTACAAACGCAATTTTGAAATTACAATTGGTGTTTTTTTTTAATTACATTTGGTATTTTTTGAAAATTAATTACAAATTACATTTGTTATTTTATTAAGAACATATGGTATTTTTTGAATTAGATTTGATTGTTTTTTTATTTCAAATGTAGTTTTTTGATTTACATTTGCTGTTTTTTGCAAAACACTTGCGATTTTTTGAAAAACAAATATCATTTTTTGAATAACATATGGTATTTTTTGAATAAAATATGGTATTTTTTTAATAGCAAACGCAATTTTGAAATTACAATTGGTGTATTTGAATTACATTTGGTATTTTTTTGAAATTTTGAAATTACTCTTGGTATTTTTTGAAATTGATGTGTGATTTTTTGAATAAGAACGGGAAATGGTGTAATTTAATTCAAAATTTTTTTTTACAAATATGTATATTTGACATTATCATCAGAAGGTTACACATACACAGAAAATAAATTAGCAATTAAAGAGTTGTTTAAAATTAAATTCGATTTCAATCAAATGTTTAATTAGTTCAATTAATTTTTGTATTAAATTTTTAATAACGAAATTTCGATCAAATATTTAATTGAATCAATCAAAAATGTGAACAAATTTCAAAGTATAAGTAAAGCTTATATTTCCCGTATTTTTTTTAAATTTTATCTAAAATTTGAATTTCAAAACATTTTCAATTAAATTTTTAACTGATATGATTAAAAGTTTGATTGGTCCCAATTAAATTTAATTTTTTATTGTATGTATAATATAATAGAGCAATTCCATATGAAAGCGATCACCTTTTGGGCGACCCCTCTCCGATTTTAAAATAAATAGTCTCAATCGATTGCCCAGCAAAAAATAATGTACCTACATATTTTTTTTTTTTTATAGTGACTGGTTTAGTAGTGGTGTGCACCACTGTCATGTGACAAAATTGAAGAATTCTTCATAAGGGACCTCATTGAAAGTTGTTTAAAAAAAAACAAATCAGGCTTTAATTGAAAAATAAAATTTTCCTAATTTTTCTCAGAAATTTACCTTTTTCCCATGAAAATTTAATTTTCCCATGAAAATTAAATTTTCCGATTTTCCACAGAAGCTCCTAAATTTTCCGGCTAATTTTATTTTTTTTTGATTCCTCATAATTTTTGCTTTAAGAATCAGCAATATAAAAATGGGCCCCGACTCCTTGTTTGGACAGGAGAAGAGCATTTAAGAGACCACCTTGTTCTCATTGTTTTTATATTTTTTATAATTGAATTATTTTTAATTATTTAACAAGAAAAATTAGGAAAATTTTATTTTTCAATTAAAGCCTGATTCAATACCTTTCCAACGAGCTATCACTCGTTGCGATCGCTTTAGTAGTTTTTTAAACAACTTTCAATGAGGTCCCTTATGAAGAATTCTTCAATTATGAAGAATTGATTCAATACCTTTCCAACGAGCTATCACTCGTTGCGATCGCTTTAGTAGTTTTTTTTTTTAAAACAACTTTCAATGAGGTCCCTTATGAAGAATTCTTCAATTTTGTCACATGACAGTGGTGCACACCACCACTAAACCAGTCACTATAAAAAAAAAAAAAAATATGTAGGTACATTATTTTTTGCTGGGCAATCGATTGAGACTATTTATTTTAAAATCGGAGAGGGGTCGTCCAAAAATTTGCCAATTTTGATCGTTTTCATATGGAATTGCTCAATAGGCAGGGTCGATTTGTATGGAGGCAAAAAAATCGCTCAACGTTCAAGCAAAATCGTATTCTAGGGATCAAAATAAGAAACTTTGCCGAAGGAACCATACCTCTAAAACGAATTCTGATGTCCCGACTTTTGACCCGTAGGGTGAAATTTTGAAAAATCCCACTTTGACTCATTTAGAGTGCCCCAATCGAATCCAACCTAATCGAATATAATTTATACATTCATCTGCTAGAGCGTCTTCCGGAGAAGAAATAGAGACCCTAATCTTGGAAAGACTCCTCCTACTTTCTGAAATATCTCTATCCTGAGATTTGTACATTTTGCTATAAAAACAGGGCTAAAAGGCCCTCTTTCTACTTAAATTTTAACCCCTTAACGGTCACCTAGAATGATGATTTATGCAATAATCTGCTAGCGCGTCTCCCGGAGAAGAAGTAGCTCCCATAATCTTGGAGAGATTCCACCAACTTTCTGAAATATCAATGAGGGCTGTTTCAAAATTTGACCCTATGTGTCAAAAGTCGGGACATCAGAATTCGTTTTAGAGGTATGGTTCCTTCGGCAAAGTTTCTTATTTTGATCCCTAGAATACGATTTTCCTTGAACGTTGAGCGATTTTTAAATCGACCCGCCCTAGTATATATACATATTTTTTATTGAATATCGATTTTAGTTTTTTCTGTTGAGAGAGGTTCTGTAGTTAATACATGTCAGTTATTTGTGTAGTGAGCGGTTGTAGTTATTTTTATAGTAATTGCAGTTGTGTTACTATTGAAAAAATAAAAAAAATTTGATTGTTATTAAAAAATAATTACTTTATAAATTTTTATGTTGACAAAGAAAGTAAAAGTGCGGTTTTTGTTAATAAAATATACAAATTTTTGACTGTAAATTTCAATGCATTCTTAAAAACCCTCTTTATAAAAATTTGTAGTTGTAACCATGACATCTCATTTTAATTTCGCATTTAGTGGGTTAACAAGTAGAATATTTTTAAAAATTTAACATCGTCTTTACGTTACATTTGATAATGATTGCACATTTTCCTTTTCCATAAAGTTTTCGTTAAATTGTGTGAAAAACAACAAATAATTGTAAAAAATATGTTTTTATCGCTTAAAATATTTTCCATTAATAATTGCCACAGACATATGGAAAATGTAAAAAACTCATAAGGAAAAGTTCTTTAACATATAGACAATGCCAATTACGCCACCACAAAAATATATTAAGCAAAAATAAGATTTATACAGGTTTTTGTACTCATTTTCAAAGCAATTAAAAGCCAAAAAAAAACACGCGTTTTCAACAAGAAAACAAGAGTAATAATTTTAACCCATTAATGATTTCTCTTACATATATGTACGTAACGGATAAAAATCGAGGGTAACCGAGGTAAAACTGAATATAACTCATTATGGAAACAGTGATACTTTTACGACCCAGTACTTTTGAACGGCTATATTTTTTTACTGGATAAAGATAATTAAGTGATTTTAAAACCTAAAAATTATCCAACAGCGTCACTGAAATCGGGAATAAAAACATTTTGGAAGATTATCCAGAGTTGACAAACAAATATTTTAAAAATCAATTTTTGATCTTTTTTTATGGGACCTTTTTCAAAAATTAAAAATCTAATTTTTTTATATTTTTGATTGTTGTGTTGATGAGAAAATATGAAAATGTGCTTCTTTGATAAAAATTAGTTCATCAATTGCATGATATTTTTGAAAATCTGACCATGAAATTTTCAATACACAGAGTCTGAAATACTCCAAAATTTATTCGGTTTTCACTTAAAACATAAGTAATGGCTGGTTTTTATTTAAATACGACAACAGTTATAAAAATTACAATGTCAGGGATGCCATATGACAATTTTAAAAAATAGGCAAAAACCACGATATTTTTCCAAAAAAAATGTCGGTTAACCTAAAAACATACATATGTACATTAGAGCGACTCACCAAAAAAAGTGCTCGATGTACCCTCCTAAAAATGAACCTTGGACTTTTTTAAAATGACATTTAAAATATTTCGGCTCCAGCTTTGACCTCTCGTGAGCTGGACCATTTTGAAAATGGGTCTATTTTTGCATGTTTTGTTAATTTGAGAATCTGTTTCCTTACCAACATATACAATATGGGTTTCATAAGAAAGGTTTTTTTAAGACGCGTCCAACTGTATATACAATTTGTCCAAGGACGATCATCCATGTCCTTTTTTAAGGACATTCCGAAAAAAAACGGTTTTTGAATTTTTTGTTCGGGGTTGTTTGTAATAAAAATGCCAAACTAACATATTTTAATCTTTAGTCGATTTAATTAAACACGGGTCTCAGCTTTTTTTGAAATTCGTGCTAGTTCGCGTTTTGACAAAAATGTAATGGGTGGTAACTCTTCGTTTTAAATAGGACAATATGGGTATCAAATTCTTTCTTTTGCCAAGTACATCATCTTTGTATGTAAATAATTTAGATTTTTGCAAATTAGATGCATTTTACACGGTGCTCTGGAATATATATAAATGCAATTTTGTGGTAACTCTAATATGATAGCGGATTTAGTTTCTAGATCATGTATGGATGAAAATAGGACTAAAGAAAGAAAAAAAAAATGATCCACGACTTTTTGGCGGCATATTCATTTTTTAATTTGCGAAAAAAATATGCCGCCAAAAAGTCGTGGATCATTTTTTTTCTTTCTTTAGTCCTATTTTCATCCATACATGATATAGAAACTAAATCCGCTATCATATTAGAGTTACCACAAAATTGAATTTATATATATTCCAGAGCACCATGTAAAATGCATCTAATTTGCAAAAATCTAAATTATTTACATACAAAGATGATGTACTTGGCAAAAGAAAATATTTGATACCCATATTGCCCTATTAAAAACGAAGAGTTACCATCCCATTGCATTTTTGTCAAAACGCGAACTAGCACGAATATCAAAAAAAGCTGAGACCCGTATTTAATTAAATCGACTAAAGATTAAAATATTTTAATTTGGCATTTTTATTACAAACAACCCCGAACAAAAAATTCAAAAACCGATTTTTTACAGAATATCCTTAAAAAAAGGACATGAATGATCGTCCTTGGTCAAATTGTATATACAGTTGGACGCGCCTTAAAAAAACCTTTCTTATAATACCCACAATGTATATGTTGGTAAGGAAACAGATTCTTAAATTAACAAAACATGCAAAAATGGACCCTTTTTCAAAATGGTCCAGCTCACGAGAGGTCAAAGCTAGAGCCGAAATATTTTAGATGTCATCATAAAAAATACCAATGTTCATTTTGATGGGGGTACACCTTGCACGAATTTCGCTTCCATACAACTTGAGTCGCTCTAATGTACATATAAAGGGTACGCCATCTAACGTTTTTTTTTTCAACTAGTGCTTATTTCATGAATGGTAACACTTAGCTCATGTCTGATTTGACAGATAATTAGTTTTATCCTTCCGCTGAAGGAATATGTTCGTTCGTATGTTCGTTATCTTGTGAAAAAAGTGAAAGAAACTGGCATCCTCATCGATAAACCAAAGCGTGAAAAGCCAAAAATAGTGCGTACACCCGAGAATATTGCTGCTGCGGCAGAAAGTGTGCGTGAAGCGCCATCAACATCAATTCACCGTCGTTCTCAACAATTGATCATTTCGGAGACATCATTGAAACGAATTTTGCATAAAGACCTTGGTATGACGCCATACAAAGTCCAATTGGTTCAGGAGTTCAAAAAAAAAAAGTTATTTGGCGGACCCTTTATTTTAATTATTCTAAATTCAAATTTTTTTTAAATATTTCTAAGTTTAAATAATATTTCCACTAGTGAAATTAAAACAATTTCTTAATGAAGCATGCGGTTATATGTATATCTGCAAAGTTAGGTTGAAAAATGTCCAACGGATACATGTCCGTTTTACCTATTTCTTTCGGTTTTCGAGATATGAGCCATTACCATATAAAATATTGATAACATTTTTCTATGAAATGAAAAAAAAGTCATGAAAAATTCTTCATAAACATTTATGACAAGTTTCATCATAGTTATGAAAACTTCATATATATGACAATGTTTCACAGATTTTCGTCCAATGTTACAGTTTCTTGAATATGATGAACTTTTTCCCTGAGTGTAGCTTAGTTTAGTGTATCAAATTTATAATTTCACTTATAAAAATCTGTAAGTAGAATATACAGAAAATGGCGCTTAAAACAAAGGTAAATGTCGTTAAAAAGTCGTGAAAGGTATTTACAGGTTAAACTACTAATGCAGTAAAAATAACTAACAAAGTCGTTAATATAACTACAAAAATTTTGAACAACTGAAAAAATTGGTAAAATTCACTGTTTTTAAAAGGTATTTTAATAAATATGTATTTAGTTTTCTTTCGATTACAACATCAATTTTAATTCGTACATCCGTTACTGCACGCTCATAAAAAAGTTACTGCACGCTCATTAAAAGTCTGTTAAACGGTTTCGAATAGATTTGAACCATTTTTTTCCGTTGTTATCGTTTAAGTCAATTATTTAGCTAAAGTTAGTAGTTATCTCATTTATCCACAAGAACAAATCGTATTCGTTTTTAAACAAATTTTGTATGCTAATATTTCGAAGTTCGTGATTCTCAAATTTACAATTTTGCCAATTAATTTAAACCGAATTTTCAAACCATAATTTTTTAGTAAGAAAATCGTTACTGCGTACCTATTAATTAGGAAATTTTATCCACCTATACTCTCAGTAATAAATATGAACCAGCCTCTGGTTAGATCCGGTAAGTCCAAAAACCAAGATTTTAAACGAAATTTTATTATAAGTTTTAGAGAAAAATTCTGTTGAATTTGGTAAATTCTAAGCTAATTTACAAAATATGTGCTTTAAATATGTGCTTTAAATCGAAAATGGTAAAATTGTTCATAAAATTGTTAAATCGCCTTTCGAAATACTAAAGAAAAAGTTTGATAGTCTTAAATATTTTTTACAGAATTTTGATAAAAAATATCAAAAATTTGTTTTGCAACAATCAAAGTTCCACAAGCTTTTCGGAATATAAATATCATAGTCTTTTGTAACACTTTTATAATTAAAATGTCAAAAAAGCACTTCAATATGTGTTTATGACAAATTTAAATAGATGACATGTTGTGTAACAAAACTCCGTGAAAATTTCTTTGAATTTTAGTTTTATAGAAGTTTAAATATTTTAATGATAAATAAAAAAAATTTCAGAAAGACGAACAAAAAATTTCGAAATTGTAATTTAAATGACCGGGAAACGGTAAAAGCATTAAAGGTTTGAAAAAGCACTTGAAAAACAACAATGTAAACAAATATAAAATATATGCATATTACAACGGATTATATCTTTCAGGGACCGTAACGGTTATAAGTGATATCAAAAAAGTTCCTTTATAACAGTTATTTTGTGGCTTAAAAAGAAAAAAACTCATTTTATGTAAATTGACACTCAAAGCCTGCCGTTTTCCAGATCATTACAATTTGTAAGGTAGTGTAATCTAATCACTTGCATTCCAATTGAAAAATCGGAATTAAAATGAAAACATGTGGGTTTTTAATTTGTTATTGTTTGATTCCTATTATTAAATGGTTGTTGTTTTATTTCTTATATATATGGAACAAGAAAGCGAAGGAAGTAATAATGAGGATGAAAAAAAGCTTTCTATGAATCGACAATTTTTCTCCAAGGCCCTTATCGATTGATAAACCTTTTTTGAGTTCTGGGAGGTTAAAAGAATACACTATCCGTACATTGGTAAAAACTATACAGTGTGTACCTGCAACCCAGGTAAGCGTGGAAAGAGCATTATCTGCTCTTAAATTGGTATTGAGCGACCTGCGTTCAAATCTTTCCGCAGAAAATTTGGAAAAAGTTATATTCGTTAAATTTAATAAATAAATTACTACACACATTAAAGCAAATAAAGCCAATAAAAAAAGAAGAAAATAAACAACATGAGTTTTATTTTAGACGGATAAATAAAACTGTTTAAATGAGTTTCGAAATAAAACTCCTCAAATGAGCTTTATTTTCTGACGGCAAAAATAAAACTCCTCAAAAGAGTTTTACTGCAGACGGTAAAAATAAAACTCCTCAAAGGAGTTTTATTTAATGAAGGCGAAATAAAACACTCTTCTTAAGAGTTTTATCCGATTCTTAACTGTGGAGTTGAGATCGTTTCCTTAAGATCACAATAGATTCTGAAAGAGCACTTCAATACGAATCGTTTGGTATGTAATAGTATACGTCTTCGTTGACTCTAACATAGAGAGTTTTTGAGTTAAAGTTTTCGGGATAACTGTTATTTTCGGTCCCTGATATCTTTTTTTGGCACTCAACAAAAAAATCGTGCTACCCCTGGTCTAGTTAGTTAAAATGTTTACCTATTTTTTATATTTGTTGATATGTTTATAGTTTGCAAATAAAAATTAGAAAATTGTATTATATCTCAAATGCAAAAAACATATTTGTAACAATTCCAGTACCGTTTGGAAATTAGACTACATATTTTAGTTGTAATCGAGGACATCTTTAGGACTCTATATATGTATCCAACAAAAACATACATACTAAGTAATTAAACGTGTAAGCAGCGCATAAAGGTTCTACTATTTACCGGACTGTTTACTCGCTTAATTACTTTTGATCGCGATGTCCTAAAATTCATGGATGGCCATTACCCTCTCGCTTACTAAAAGTGAGAATAATGAGTTACCTAATTGGTTACTCATAGTGGAAGAATACGTTTAAGAAATGGAATAAGCGTTTACTCACAATAATAGAATACCTAGGATTAACAAAACAAGTGGTTACAGTAAAGGTAATTTTTTTTAACAGAAATCTTTGAGAGTTTTTTAAAAATAACTTTACCTTGAAGAATTATCTTTTTAAAAATGTTTATATCAAATTAATAAATATAATATTAGAACAAAAAAACGTTACTTCTGTAACCAATTACCAGTAAACCATAATTTTGCGATTGCATATACATAAGTACTTCTATAGCACATTATCGGTGAGTCATTATTTTGTTTTTCAAAGTAATGTAATAACCTATCATTACTTGGTAATCTATACGGTAATGACCTGTTATTACTATGTTTTTGCGCTCATCTCTACGAGCGATCCGGTGATTTTCTAGTAACGCCGTTCTCAGTGAACGTGATTTTCAAATCACTGTTCTTTTCCACCGGTTTTCAATAAGAATAAATAAGCCATTCAAAGAAAGGCGGTGATTTTCTAAAATATTAAACAACGTTGCAACCGCCCAGTAAAAACAGAAAAGACATTACTAAATAATTAAGCGTGTGAGTAGCGCATTAGGGATTTCACTAGTTAACAGGCTATTTACTCGACTAATTACTTTTGTACGCGATGTCCCAGAATTCATGAGCTGGCATTACCATCTCGCTTACAAAAAAAAATTAAAATAATAAGTTACTCATAGTGAAATAATAAGAAGTTACTTTTTTATATGGAAACCGTGGTTACTTTAAGTTAATTTTTTAAAGAAATAACTATTTTTAAAAAATTTAAAAGAACTTTTACTCCGAAAATTTAGCTGTAAAAATTTTAAATAAAACAAATAAGTAAGTACAATACATTAGAATAAAAACATATGAAATCGATACTTATGTAAAGAATTACTAGTAACTCATTATTTTGCAATTACATAAAAGTACTTCTGTAACCCATTATCAGTACACTCAGGGAACTTCTGTTTTAAAAATTTGTAATAGTTTCTTAATTTTTAATGGAAATGTCAGTAAGTTGTTGAACAAATTTGATTTTTTTTCTAACCTTGTAGTTCATTTAAAAAACAAACCACATCAAATGACTGTTTTATGATTTTACTTTAATTTTTTACAGTCGTTTTTTGTTACTTAAAAAATTAAATAAATAAAAAAAAAAAACAGGGTCACTGTAGAAGGTTCAATACCAGAAACTGCGCAGTCTGATTTAGAAAATTTAAAATTTGCAATGTAGCTTTTTAGAAAATACACTCATTCTTCTCTACCACGCCTTTCACAATTAATAAATAAATGTTTGTTTATTTTTTACTAACATATGTGGTTTATTTTTACTGGAATTGTTAGTAATTTTTTGAACAGTAAAAACAAATGACAAATGTTAGTTGAGTTTAATGAAATGTTAGTCGTCCTTTCTTCAAGTAAATTTCATTTGTTTTTGACTACAATTGCTGTCGTCTTTACCTCATTAGTGTAAGACATTATTTTTTATTTTAAAGTAATGCAATGGGTATTTACCCATCATTACATTGTAATCTATATGGTAATGACCTGTCATTACCATCTTTTGCTGGGTATATATGTTAGTTCAATTTTTTTTTTAACTAAAAAACTTTAACGATTATTATGGGTGTTTGGATTTTATATAAATTCGTTGTTAAAATCCTTATATTTTCTTCGAAAAAAATATATATTCAAAAATAATAACGGTATAAAACCGAAATTAACCGCTAAAACCCCGTTTTAATATTAAGGGTCACTGTTAAGGTTATAGTTTTTGATACGGCATTTTAGGCTCTATGCAATTAGTCCCAGGTGCAAAAAGTCCCAGCGAAAAAGCTACCAATGAAATAAATTCTAAAAAATGAAATAAGTCCCGTCTCGAAAAAGTGAAATAAATTCTAAAAAAATTAAATAATTTCCAAAATAAATCCTAGGTTTTGGTTGTTATTTGATCATGAAATAATTTCCAAAGAATAAAAATGAAATAACTCCCAAAAATAGTAAATGCAACACAAATGAAGTAAGGGCGTACCGTTATATTCCCCAAAGTCGTATTGCCCAAAAAGCAAAATGACATATTGTCCAAATGTCCGCATATCCCCTAAAATTGTGGATGTTAATATGTTATAACGACCAAATCAATGACAGAAAATCCAAAACTTTTTTTTTGGGAGCTATGGCATTTTATTTTGACGGTAAAAAAAAAGAAGTTATTGCCCAAAATCATAATTTTTTTTTTTTTTTAAATGTCAGAAGACATAATGTCTTTTGTGTCGCACGCAGAAAAAACGTTATTTCGCGAAGCCGCCTGCCACGTTCTACGGAGGAAAAAAACCCCTAAGAGCGGCCGAAATTGAATCAATTTTTTTAAGTTTCCTTAAAACTCTTTTGTTTGATTTCATGAATCAGCCTTGATATTTAAGGTCTTATGACATTTAAAAAAAAAATTATGATTTTGGGCAATAACTTCTTTTTTTTACCGTCATAGCACCCAAATTTATTTTGGCCAAACAAAAAACCGTCATAGCGCCCAACAAAAAAATGTTATTTCGTCCAAATCAATGTCGTATTGCCTAAAAATAAGAAAATTTTTACAACAACAATTTACATATAATTTTTTTGGGCGCTATGTCGTGTTTTCTTGGGCAATATGACTTTGGGGAATATAACGTTACGCCTTCAAAATTTGTTAAAGAACAGATTAAGTTAGGTCAATTTAAGAAGATCATCAAAATATTTTGAAAGGTCCCGTTATAGGAACCGTTTGGAATATTAATAATATTAAAAAAATAAGGAATTTTGGAATTTTTTTGTTTGGGACTTATTTCATTTTTTTTTTTTGGACTTTTTTCACCTGGGAGTTATTGCACAGAGCCGGCTTTTTATTCAGTTACGGGTTTTTTAGCGGTTACAGTATAATTCTTTGAATAAAATATAAATAAACACTATTTTAGTTCATTCAATAATATTTTTTGTTATTTTCACTTCATATATAGTAGAATTAGTTATTTTAACTAAATTAGATTACATATGATTTTCTAACTATTGTGAAATGTTGTGGTGTTTGTCTTAGCTATCTTCTGCAATTACAATTAAATGTAAAATCAACCCCGTGTAATTGAAACTGGTTTTAAGCCACAGCAGAAATCAACCTGACTTTAGATCAAGCGGTTTATGCGCCTGTCTAAAAGTGTAGTGCGAAGTGCATGTGGCAAAGAAAGCAGGTTCAAGCCACGGTCAGGATTGCATTTAATAAACATTTCATATAGATGCAATCAAACAATAAAAACCATAACAAATAATTACAGTATTGTCAAAAGGATAACTGATGAAGGTTGTGTTACCAGAAACTGCGCAGTCTCATTCAATTAAAAATTTACAATGTAGTTATGATTTTTAGAAAAGTATGCTTAATCTTCTCTACCACGCCTATCTCAAATTTGTAATTGCTTTTAAAATTCTGCTGTTAATTGTTATTTTGACTGTTTTTAGCAAATGTTTTTACTACTTTGATAGTTGTTTTTTGTGGTTAAAAATGACTACAATATTAGTCCCCACAAAAACATGGTAATGACAGGTATCGATTTCATATTTTTTTATTCTAAGTAATATTGTATAAATTTGTTTTAAACATTTTTACAAGTAAATCTTACGAGCTTAAATTATTTTCATGTTTTTTTCAAGATTTCTTAAAAAAATAACTTAAAGGTAACCACTGCAACTCCTTGGTAACCACTTATTCTATGATTATGAGTAACCACTTATTTCTTTACTATGAGTAACCAATCAGGTAACACATTATTCAACACACATGAGTTTTGGGACATCTCAAACAAAAGTAACTGGTAACTAGTGAATTCCTTTGTGCGCTACTTAAACACTTAATTACTTGGTAATGTCTGTTTTTGCTGGGTCATTCTTATGACAAATACAGCAATAGCCTTTTTAATTAAATTTGTAGTCATTTTAACAGTCATTTTTAGTAATTTTTACCTTAATAATTCCCTGAGTGACTTTGGCCCACATCGCCTAAAGTAGACGACAAAAAAATGTGGTAAAAGAAATTAGTGTTTATTTTGCGTCCTAAACCCATGATATAATTTAATATAAAATATGCCGGTTAGTCTCTTTTTCTTTTTTCCTTCCCCAAACAATCCCCCCCATTCACTGTATCCGCGCTTAGTTTCGACTACATGAATAGGTCTATAAAATATTGTTTATTCTTTGAACTTACCAAACACCAATATGTTAAATAGTGCAACTTCTTCTCGACTGTATCGGGCACCATTTTTCGGACTTCGGCATTTTTTGATTTATAACTTCTTTGCGTTTCAAACTTATGAAAATAAAGCGCATAAACAAATTGGCCCAACGCCAATACATGTATGATTGTAACAAATATTCGCGATTTATATAATTCCACTTTTGTCATTTTGTTTTTATTTCTTTTTAAAAAGTACTGTAGTAAAGTACGGTTTACTTAAACGACTAGTCGTTAATTGGATTTCTGTTTTAAGATCTTGAATAAAAAATTGTAATAAATTTTTTTTATTATTGTTTCGTTAATTGATCAAGATATAATCAAATGTATGATACTGGAATGTCGAAGATACAAATAAATACACACATGTTGAGTGTTATATTTCTATACTTCTTCTTCTTCTTTTTTAAATAAATATAATAAATTAAACGATTTAAACTGAAAAAAATTAAGTATTAAATGCATTTACACAAATTTATTAAAGATGTTATGAAAATTCGGTCAATACTCGGTATGAGGCATATTTTTGTTCACAGAGTTAATCGGTTAAACGAAAAAGCAAAAAGATCTGTATATTTGGTTTAGAAAATGAAAAAAAAAATTTGATTACCACAAATTTTCTTTTAAACTGTCCTATTCGTAATTTGCCCCGCTTTAGGATTACAAGTCAAATCAAAAAACACATTCTTTTTGAAATTTATTTTAACTTGAATAAACGTTGTGGTGTAATGGTTAGCGCGTTGGACTCTTACACGGATGGTGCCGGGTTCGTTTCCCGGTGACGACAACATCAATTTAGAAGAATAATATGTATGAGTTTTCTATCACTTATATGTATCGCTACATCCACCTTCGGTGTTCCCATAGCACTTAACCCCACCGAAGTAAAATAATGAATCAGGGCTATGAAACAAAAAGCTTCAATAAATTCGCCTACTCTACATCAGGTAGCGAGCAACAACTGTTCTAAGACTTATCATCTCGCGCAATTACAGTGTTGTCATGTTTGAAGCCCTTCATCTTTCACCACCTTTCATCTCTCCACTATCCCCTTTTCAAAGAAAGCAACACATTAATTTAATAGGAATAATTTCCTGAGTGTTGCTTCTCTTTATAAAAAAAAAAAAAAGTGCATTTATAATAATTAAATGTGTTGTAGGGTGGTCCCTGTTCGGATTTCATTCTTGCCAAAGGAAATCATCAGGGGACAATGTTCTTTGAATTTCTAGAGATATTTGTTAGTTTAAATCACAAACTGAATGAGAATTTCTTGTTTCGCTATTAAACATTTAAAATATCTATGAAAAAACAACAATAAATTATAATTACAATTTGCTAGAAATCTTTGGCTAGAATTTGGCTAGAAATCTGAAATTTTCAATATGTATTAATTCGTATATTACCTTACTATAATAAAAAATAGGATGAAATAAGGGCTAAAAGGGGAAAAAAGTTTCTCCTTGGCGGCATTGCTAAACCGCTTAAGCCAGGAATTTGAAATTTGGTACGTGGGTTCCTATTTAGGAGTAGACATCTATATAGAAGGAATTTTAGACATTACTACGGGGAGGGGCAACAAATGGAAAAGTCTCCCCCTTGACGGTCTGGCCAAACTACTAAAGAGGAACTTCAAATTTGGTATAAGAGTACCTTATGACGTGTAGACATCTGTGTAGACGGGACTTTTGAAAATTCTTATGATAAGGGCAGAAAGAGGAAAAGTCTGCAAACCAGAAAAGTGGAAAACTAGAAATTTGGTGTGTGGGTTCCTTACCACTAGAGACATCTGTATAGATAGATTGGATAGAAATTTAAAATTTATTTTCCTTTTAATAATGATAAATCAATGATATGATACTTTTTGTAACTTGGCAAACATGTGAGTTAAAATGAGGAAAACTCTCCTGGGAGGCCTGACCAAACCATTAAAGCAAGGAACTTAAAATTTGGTATATGGGTTCCTAATCAGGAGTAGACTGTGTAGAGTGTGCTTTTGGAAATACTTTTTACCGATATCTAAAAGTGATCAGTTTAAACATATGTTCCTTGTAATATGTCCTAAATCACTGTTTAATATGTTGTAGTTTAATTTAACTGAAAATGTTATCTAACATGATAAATGATAAACCACTTAAAATTATTTAATGATAAATCACTTAAAATCAGATTTACTTACTTTTAATTTAAATCAAATGTTTCTTGTGATTTATTTTTAAATATTGTTTAAATTACTAACAAATCCATAAGAACAAATGAATAGTAAGTTAAAAATAAATGTTCAAATTTTAACTACAGATTAGTAAAATTTAAAGTTATGTTCAGTTATTTAAAATTATTTCAGTTTTTTCTTTGTTTTTTTTTCAAAACACACACTACATGTGTAAAATTTTTCAATTACTGTAATTTGAATTGAAATAATTTGGTATATAAACAATTTTAATAAAAACGCAGGCACGAATTTTTTCAATATATCGCACTTGATCAACAAGAGGGTATTAACTCAAAATTTTTAAAATATCACTTTTTTCAAGAAATCAACTAACAACATCAATATCTATCTATTGTAAAAATTTCAACGTATTCCGATTACTCTTTCATCTTGAGTAATCGGACTAAAAAAAATGTTTTTTTTTTTTGCAATGAGTGGTAAAATTTAAAACAAAAACAATGTATATATATTTTCAAATGGAATTTGCTTATTATGATATGTTTTAATTTTTAAATTCTGTTAAAATGTGGCCATAAACAGTTTTTTGACTCTACTGAAAATTTTAAAATTTTGAGTTAATACCCTCTTGTTGATCAAGTGCGATATATTTTTTTTAATTTAATTTATAATAACTGTAAATTAAACAAACAACAATATTCCGTTATTTTCAATTTATAACGAGCTTTCAACCTCCGTATATTTACAAAAATAAAGCAAATCAAACATATTAGCTAGGTTGATACTAGTATTTCGATCTGGCTAAAGATCTCATCAGAACCCGAAGTTTTAGAAAAGCTAGAGCCTATATAATAGGCAGAACTTTAACAAAAAACCTATTAATAATCAATTTTGCTCCATTCTTGTCTTCTTAGTAATCAACCACGTGGTTAGGTCTTTTCCTAACAAGCATCATGACGTTACTAAACTTTGAAGACCAAAAATGTTCTATTTATATAAAAAAATTTTAGTTTGTACTCTGGCTCAAGTAATATTTTTTTACAGTTATATTAGTTTTTTGTTTTTATATACATCGAGATTATTTTTATGTTTTTTTCAATTTATAACGAGCTTTCAACCTCCGTATATTTACAAAAATAAAGCAAATCAAACATATTAGCTAGGTGGATACTAGTATTTCGATCTGGCTAAAGATCTCATCAGAACCCGAAGTTTTAGAAAAGCTAGAGCCTATATAATAGGCAGAACTATAACAAAAAACCTATTAATAATCAAGTTTGCTCCATTCTTGTCTTCTTAGTAATCAACCACGTGGTTAGGTCTTTTCCTTCTTTGTGGTTAAATTCGTAACTTTAAATAAATGAAAATAATAACTGAAACTAAAAAATATGTAAATGGTAGTAAATTATTTTGAACAAATGTATTAAAAAGTTAAAAAAATATTTATTTGAAAAATAAATGCATGTTCCTTTATTTTAACTCAACTGAAAACTTTTTTATTAAACAGTAAACTAACCGACGAAAAAAGTTCCGATATAGGTATATATAGTCATATATATAATTGCATATCACATGAATATATCAGGGGATCCGAAACATGGCATACATAACCTTACCTCAGGAGATGCCATGGGATCTCATTTAATATAATTTGATTCGAAAAGTGGGTATATCTAATTTGATCACGATATATATAATTTGATGCAATTTGATATAACTTCATAAAATTCTTTGGAAATCCGTGCTACAATTTCGTTCCACACTCTAAATACAGTGGAGCACGGTCATAACGAACTCGTAGGGACCAGACCATTTTGTTCGTTACAAGGGATGGTCGATATAAGAGTTGTAAACATTTTAAAAAAATTAACAAAATTTCAGGTTTTTGTTTAAAATTCTCTTAATTTTTAATTTTGGTTGTAATAATTAAAAAATCTTCCATTAAATTGCGTTTAATTACAGTTTTTAATTCTTTTTAGTGAAGTTTTAAGTCAAAAGCTTAAGTTTTTAAAATTTGCTGCACATTGTTCATAAAAAAAAAATTGATTTCTAATGTGTTCCTTATAAGCGTTAAAATTCTTTATGAAAATTTGTAAAAGGGTCCAAAAAATTAGTTCGTTATATAAAAAATTTTGCTATAAATGGTGTTCGTTATAACCGTATTACTTTTTAGGAAATATGTATGTGTGATCAGAAAAGCATTCGTTATAAAAAAACGATAAATAATAAAAAAAATTAAATAAAAATCAATGAATTGTAAAATTAGACGTGAATTAATTTTGACTTATACACTGAATTTCATAGCTATAACGTCATTTGGTTTTTCAATTATTTCTTAAAAACTTGAACCGGTCGCTAAAGTATCTTCAGAAGATGAAATCGCACACCTAGTACAAAAGTGACTCAACTCAAAATTTTTCGTTTTTCAGAAATCGAAAAAAAAAACATTTGCAACTTTATACCAATTGGAACATAAAGAAAGACATAACTGTTTTTAGCAACAGTTAACAACAACAAAATACACTGATATTTTTTTAATAGATAAGTATATTGTGCATATAAAACCGAAAAATTAAAATTTTGAGTTAAGTCACTTTTGAACCGAGTGTGCGAAATCATCTCTGCCTTAGCTTTAAATTGATGCAACATAGAAAGTTTGTTGTTGTAGTTTTTCGTTCAATTATTTAGTCATCAAGTTTTTATAATTAATTAAATCTGCATTTTAAGAAAATTTTTACAATTTATAGAAAATTTTTAATAAATTAAACCAAATTTAAGTCGAGACTTGATTTGTTTTTTAACAATCTTATTAGATTGAAGACAAATAATTTTGATAAAAAAAAAAAGTTAATTTCACGAGATAAATATCGCATATTATGTGTTTTTCAGCCAAATCCAATTTGGTTCTTTTTTTGTTATAAAGCTTTTTACCTTTGGACTTTTAATTGCTTGTTTTAAGATTTTCTGACTGTAAATGTTTTTTTTTTTATTATTATAAAATATTATTTATTCTACTAACTTTTAACTTTTTGAAAAAGTGTAGCTTTTCTAAGTTTTTACTTTTTTACAATTTTCTTTGGCTTTAAATACATTAAATATTGTTTTTTTTTTGGCTTCTGTGATAATTATATTTAAAAGTGATAGATTTTTTTGTGAATTTCTACCTTATACAAAAGTAATCGAACTTTTTTTACATTTTAACGCATATAGAATTGAAGCCACATTTTATTGCAAGTATGTTTTCGCTCTTTAAAGGTTGAAAAATGTGAAAATCACCCCTGTTACGGCTTTTAAATCAGAGCGAAAGTCAAAATTTTAGAATTTTTCGGTGTTT
Organism: Delia radicum; assembly: GCA_021234595.1. Lineage (NCBI taxonomy): Eukaryota > Metazoa > Arthropoda > Insecta > Diptera > Anthomyiidae > Delia > Delia radicum. The sequence goes on from CM037854.1 coordinate 49,835,637, forward strand.
TTGCGATTATAAACCAGAACGTTTTTTCCTGGTCGAAAGTAAAACGAATGCCCTTTTTTTCTAATAAATTACAATTTAGGGTCAAAAATGGTGCTTAATATTAAAAATTTAGAACTTTTTTTTTACTTATTTCTGATTTTATTGTATTTTTGCCTGTATTGTTTATACTCTAAAAAACAGTTTTAAAAAAAACATTTTTTTTTTTTTTGTGTTTTTGCGATTAAATCAGAACGTTTTTCCCCTATTTTTTATTCGTTTTAATTCGTGTAAAAAAGCCTGGTCGAAAGTAAAACGAATGCTCTTTTTTTCTAATAAATTACAATTTAGGGTCAAAAATGGTGCTTAATATTAAAAATTTAGAACTTCGATAATAATTTCGAAAAAAATTCGAGTTTTCGAAAGCTTTTAGGATTTGAGAACACCAAATTTAAATTTTGTGTGATTTCACAAATTCGTTCTAATTGCAAAACGTTCTAAAGTATATTTGTTTTACAAATTTTGACCGATTGGTACATTGCAACTACATATATAATTTTACAAATTTTCAGAAATGTAGTCGTTTTTAAATTTTGTTATAAAATTTAACATTATTCTTTTAAAATTATTCACTGAAATAAAAATGTTTTATCATGGTTGCCATATAAAAGTTTTTAAAAATGTTTTTTTTTTTAATTCTCGAAATTTGTCTTTTAAATATTAAAATCTTGAAACCGTTTGAGAGCAACAACTTGTCAAATTTAAAACAAAATATGTCTAAAAAATATAGAAAAAAAAATTATAATACATATAACCCAATGGACCAAAACCCTTTAGAAAAATATTATATTAAGCTTGCAAGCATAAGCGTTAAGCTTTAAAAAGACTTTAGAAAGTATTGAAAAACGCTTTAATTTTATTGTAGAAAAATCAAAACGGAACCCTCGTGATAATATTACTGAAATAATATTTAAATAAGCTTATGCCGCTAATTTTAGAATAAGCTTATGTCAACAATTGTAGAATTAGCTTATGCCTACTTTTGTAAATTTTTTTATTATCGCCCCGATTTTCAGAAATTTTTGTGACTGTCTTACATTTTTGTGACTCTTACCTAGAATTTTTTTTTTTCAAGGTAAGATAGTCAGACAAATTTAGGACAATTACAAAAATGTGTAAGAATCGGGCCTTATGTTTGAATATAAGAAATTCACAATTTATTTAATTTTTTTTATTAAGAAATTTTTATTTAAGTTTTTGGAATTGAAAAACACTTAAAAAATAATTTTAAAAAAAATCAATTCATTAAAATTCAATTTTTTTACTTATTGTTTTCACTTATTGTTATTATTTTTTATTTATCAAATTATGACAACCGCACTATCTTCGATCAAAATTGACAATGACAATGCAAAGTAATCAACGACGTACATACAGAATTTAACGGGACTTTGCTGCAGCGACATGTTGTCAGCACGTTGTAAAGAATACTACTTTCTCAAACACGGTTGAAAAAGGCTTTAGTATTTTTTTTTAAAAAAGCTTATTCTAAAGTACTGTTATACTTTACTTATTTTGTGGTCCATTGGGAAGTTTCATAATTTGTTTTTGTATTGAAATACCCATATACATACATATGTATGTATTTTATTAAAGCCGGTCTTATAAGTGTGGGTGTTTAGAAAAAAATTTCAAAATATAAACAAATACTTTAATTTGCCTATAGCATCATTTTTTATGAACACGTTATCTCATTTCTCAAAATTCTATATATAGTATAGAATTAATCAAACAAACTACAGTCATTTAATTCAACAATTTTGTTGTATTGGTAAAAAAAAAAAAAACATTTTTAAATCATGAAAAAAGATAATAAAAAGGAAATTATTCAAGCATAACATCAAAATTGACACAATTTCCACACTATTATAGATCGTAATTATAACAAGTTTTCAAGTTGAAAATACTCATATGACAGCACAAAAAATTAAATCAATATTTGTCACATAGAATTGAGAAAAAGTTTAAAAAAAAAAATCACCTATTTTAAACCGAAAAAATATGTATGTATGTGTAAGAAGAAGTACAGAAGACAATATGTAACACTTTTAAATTTAAATATAGAATTATTCAAGTGTGTGCTGTATGTAGTTTGTTATCCTTTACATGAAAAACAAAAAATATCCTTTAAAAATAACCTCTGGTTCGTTTTATTGTTTGTACACTTGTTTCAATGTTATTTTCAATATTTTATGAGCTTATTTGTTTAACAGATTTTAATACGTTATTTGATCGATTTGACCGCAACAACCGTACGATTTTAACTTTAAAGTACTACTGCGGCATACGAGTATGATGGAATTTTGTAAGCTTAACAAAATGTTGATTGTACACTCAAAATATTCTACGCAAAAAAGATACATTTAGCATTAAACGAGTGTATAGTTTTCGCAGAGTATTAATAAATGAATTCTTTTTTGAAATTTATTTCTTAAATACAGTGGTGTTCAAAACATTTGCAACTGAAATCATGGTTTAGGTAATTATAATTTTTTTGATCAAAAATATTTGTGGTATAAGTTTTTGTTGTTTTTTTTTGTTAAATTCAGTTATAGCATCTTATTTTACAAATACAAAAAAAAATATTCATAACTTCTCAAAATAAAAAAAGTAGTTTTAACAAAATAAGTCGATAGTGCAGTTTTCAAAACATTTGCAACTCTTAAAGTAATTAACAGGAAATACAAACAATGGTTTTAACGTTCAGTATTTTGTAGCGTAGCCATTATTTTTTATAACTTCTGAACACCTCTTAGGCATTGAGGCAATGAGCTTTTTAATATAATCGTCAGAAATTTCATTCCACTGCTTCTCCAACTCGACGAAAAGTTCATCACCATTTCGGAATACTTTATTGCCGATATTCCGTTTTACAATCATCCACATGTTGTCAATCGGGTTGAGATCGGTAGATTGAGCCGGCCACAACATGATATTAATTTCATTTACCTGCAGCCAAACTTTTACAAACCCCGCCGGTGTGTTTGGGGTCGTTATCGTGCTGGAAGGTCAATGAGAGTGGCATTTCCCATTCAGCATACGGAAACATAACTGCACTCAAAAGATATCTATAGATTGTGGCCGTCATTGTGCTAGTAATGCGGTGAATTAGGTCAATCCCATTTGCTGAAAAACACCCCCACACCATAATGTTTCCACCTCCGTGCTTCACTGTGGCGGTTGTGTATCTGGGATTAAACTTTTCGCCTCGTGGTCTTCGAACATTTGCTCTTCCATCTGATCCCCGGAGGTTGAAGTTAGACTCATCTGACCACAATACATTTTCCATTGCTGTTGAGTCCAGTTCAAATGGGTGCGTGCAAAGTCAAGCCGAGCTTTTCGATTTTTTTCCGGCACAAACGGGTTTTTTGTACATCTATAACTTCTAAGACCATACTCTCGGGCTCTTCTTTTAATGGTGGGAAGACTGGTATCTATTAAAAGTTCAGTTTTAGCTTCTCTGGGAACTGCTTTGGGATATTTCGTAAAAAAATCTTGATTTTCCCATCTTCTCTTACAGTTGTAATACGGAGTATTCCACCTTTATGAGTTGTTTTGGATGTTACCACTATTAACAATGCGGCAAATTGTTGATTTTGGAACGGAGTACTTTATAGAAATTTCTTTTTGGGAAAGTCCATTTTGAAAATCATTTAAAACTTTTGATTTAGAATCAGAATTGTATTTATTTCCTACCATTTTTTACAAAAAGTATTCTTACGATGTTTATGCTTCCAACATCTTATTACAACTATTAAAAAACAATAATTATAATAAATTTGTTTAAGAAATGTAACGGCCTGAATCTCAAATTAAAACTAATGCGATTACCGTTATAATCTAGCATTTGTTAATATAAATTGTTTCGTTTAGAGTAAGAATAATGAGAGTTGCAAATGTTTTAAACACATGCATTTTGAATACATATATTATTATTAATTTTTTTGTTCTTTTGATTTTTTTTATTTGTTTAACTTGAACTAAGTGTGATTTGAAGAAAATAAATCAATGAAAACAACAAATGCGATCTCAGTTCCAAATGTTTTGACCACTACTGTATATGTTACTGAGATAATTTTTAGAAAAACCATACCTACTTCGTATTAAAATTAGGACTTTGCAATAATCCTTCAAACTAGAGGAGAAATACACTGAATCAAAAGTCGTAAGTGAAACCAACATAAAATTTTTGTTAACTTCTGACAAATTTTATTGTTAAAACAACTATTATTTTATTCAAATTAATGTGAATTTTTTTAAAATCTAGTTTTAGTGTGTGGCGTCATTAGCATGTGAAATAAATTTATAAAAGTTTGTAAAAATTATAAAAATTAATTATGTTAAACGGGTTTTTACAAAAGAATTGTGAATTATTAAACTCAGTGAATTATAGTGGATAGTTAAATGTGTGTTTATTAAATATTTTATACTGGTTATTTGAAATTTGTGATGGGCGCATGAGCAGAATTTTGCGTGATTCACGTGCATTCCGCGTAATTTGTGAGTATTTGAATATTCTTCGTGAGTAAAATTCATCATATAAATATTATCTTTAATTTTATCGCTGATTTAATGTTTTTGCGTTTTTAAAATACAAAATAAATGATAAAATTACATACTTAGAGCAATTTTAAGTTAAACATTCATAGTTTACCCTAATTTTTACATTTTGTTGTTTACCGGTAAGATTTTGTTTTGTGAATTTGTGTGAGTAAAATCTGAATTTACTCACGTTAGCGTGAGTGAGTGTGAGTAGTAAAACATGCTAGTAAATGATTAAGCATGAGTAGAATTTTTATCTTGTGAGCGTGATTGAGTGTGAGACAAATTCACTCACGTTCCCATCCCTACTTAAAATACATTAAATTTAAATGTTTTTGTCTTTTCTGATGACAACTGTTAACTCCAATAATATTATGTTTTAGTTTTACTTTACTATGTTTAAAAATTGTTAAATTCCGCATAACAAAAACTAATTATTCTGTTGTTTGTTTCATAAATCTTCAAATTTAAATAAAATCCAATGATGATTGAATTCCCAAATTTAAAATCGATTTAGTAAAACTCGATTGAATTCCCATTTGTGAATTCAGTGATTAAATAAATCGAATGATAGCAAATTGTTGAATTCCCTAGAAATAAATCGAATGAGACCAAATAAAAGTTATACTGTTACGTCCCAGAAATAAATTTTCCAAAAATGGAATTTTTACATTTTTTGCTGACATGTCTACATTTAATTGGGATTGGAAGAGGCTTACCCAATAAATTAGGTATATGTTGGAGTATCTTCAACCGCTTCCGATACTTAATTGCAGAAGTGAAAATGTTGAAACAGTGGGTTAAAGTCAACATTTACTTTAAAAATGTGAGAGTTTCAACATCAAAACTTAAACTTCGATTTTACGTCATTTATGCCTGTTCAAGATTTCATTTCAACGGACCACTAAGTAAGAAATTATCGAATTAATTCCAAAAATTATGTGATGTACCCCAACGTGGGTCGTTCCAAAACCAACGTTGATAGTCCTCAGCTGACACCTTCCGATTTGCATTAACTTGGTATATGTAACCTCCTAATTAATATGATCTCTTTTTTTATCTTATTAATTAATAATCATATAATTACAAATTATATACTATTACCCTAACCGAGCACTAGCTACTATGGCCTTCGGCGCGTTGTAGCGAAAACAGACCAGTGCCTCTGGTGGGAATCGAACTCACGACCCCCCGCACAGACAAGCCAGTACGCTACCAACTAGCCTACCGGGCCGCACAGAAAATAATTTAAAACTTCGTTAGATTCTTCGAATAATTAAAAAAAAATTGATCGCTCAAACAATTTTCGATCATGTTAAAGGAAAAAGCTTAATCATATGTATAAAAAACTTCATAAATATGATGAAAAACTTCATTGATTTTCGTCCAATGTAACACTTCATAAATATGATGAAGCTGTTTCATAAAAGAGCAAATTGATGACAGGCTTCTTCATATTTATGAAATGTTTAGTAAATATGATGTTTTATAACTTTTAAGAAATGCTTTATAAATGTTATTATATATTTAATAAAGGGTCCGCCAAATAACTTTTTTTTTTGAAAATGCTATAAAAAAAAACTACTGAATATTTTCTCAAATTTCTTTTTTTATTTGAAAGTACAATCCTTCCGGTTAATAATGGAAAACAATTTCATTCAAATGGATGCCTCGGCTGGCCATGCAGTAGCCTACACGATCGGTCCAATTTTTAAGCACATTATCGATTGTGTGCAGCTGTATTTCACCAATGGCTTCACGCCCACTTAGGCCGACTTAGCGAAGCGAAAACGCATTGGATGGTCAGTTGGCTTCAACTCCTGAACCACTTGGGACTTTGTATGGCGTCATACAAAGGTCTTTATGCAAAATTCGTCTCAATGATGTCTCCGAAATGTCTCCGTACGCAGTTTTCGCACACATTCTGCAACATTACCATGATTTTCAAAATAATGTCGCAATATTTCCCAGCGTTGATCAAGCGTATACACAACCATATTCGTTCAGCGGAAGGATAAAACTAATTATCTGTCAAATCAGACATGAGCTAAGTGTAACCATTCACGAAATAAGCACTAGTTGAAAAAAAACGTTAGATGGCGGACCCTTTATATTGAATGAAGCAATTTCAAAAAATGTTATGAAGTTTTATAAGTTTTTATGAAATGTTTTATAAATATTACGAAACGTTTCATAAACGTTTTATATTATATTCAAAAAACTCTATTCTATAATATATTATATTCACATAAAATTAAATTTAATTGATGTTTCTGAACTTCAAATAATTTCTGGTAGTTTTTGAGTTTTAAAAAGTCTAAATTACAAATAATATTTTCGAAATTAATAAAAAAATATAAAAATTTCAACAAAAAGCAAAAATTTATTTTCACAAAGTTTATGAAACTGCTATATGAAATGATGAAGGTAAATGAAACATTTGTCATAAGTTTTTATGGAACTTTTTATCATATTTATGAAAACGTTGTAAATATGATGAATAATTGCGCAGTAAAAAATTTTCGTGTTTTTAGAAGCAGCCTAAAACAAATGCGCTGAAGTAAGTGCTTACTATTATGTTGTTCGTATAAAAATAAACAAAAAATTTTGTTGAGCTTACAGTTTTCGCTTATAATGATGCAGGTTGTAAGCAGCTGACGTTAATCCCTTACGAGGATGCAGGTTGTAATGCAGAAAGTATCATGTCGTGGATTATAAACGATCTGAACTAGTTTTCCCGTGTGATTTCCGACTGTGTTTGGTGTTTTCGAGTGTTAATAAAAAAAAATAGTCATTTCACTGTTCCTGAAGAGCTACCACGTGGTGCGGTAAAAAATAAAATTATTATATTATGTCTAAAATTAATGTCTGTAGAATTTTATGTAAAATAAATTATATATTATTCATATTATTACTTTTATTCGTAATAATGTAGACATGAAACATGATTTTACTGAAAGCCATGAAATTACATCTTTTTGTAAGCGCTAAAACCCGCGCTTATTTTGAACAAAAGTAATGCTTCCAAGTGGGAATTCATCATAAAAAAATCATGGCATATGTAAGCAGGTTTGTAAGGGATTCTTTTTGGCTTGCTCCCTTACAAACCTGCTTGCAGGTAAGCAGCGTTTTTTTACTGGGTGATGACAAACGATTTATCAAAAAATATCACCATTATGATGAAACCTTTTTCCCTGAGTGTATGCAATCAATACTTTCAAAGCTCTGTCTTTGCGTATATTTTTAGGGGCAAACAAATAGGGATGTCGAGGGAGTCGAAAATCCGTAAGAACGTTATTATTGAGTACGAAGTCAAACAAATGCGCATGACATAACTTGGGTATTATATTCGCATCACTGTTTTTTTGTTGAGCAAGAGGGAGGTTAAAGTTTGTTTTTGTTGGGGTTTTCATATGTTGCGTGCATAACAGACACCAAACAAACACCAGCAGTACACAAAACAAAGTCGTAAACTATTCACAGTCCTGAAAAGTTTGAAGCTAAAGTTTTATGTTTAATTATTTTAGTGGGGAAATTACAGAAACAACCTTAAATATCCTTCAAACGTTTAATGATTTTTCTCGTTAAGCAGAGTTGGGGTTTTTGAGAAGTTATTTTTATAACCAGCACCATATGTATAGAATGTATTTAATATATCAGGGTTGGCAAATGCATCATTCGGTTATCGGTTTTGGATAACGGTATTTTGTGATTATTTCGTTAGGGTTTTTTAAGGTTAACGATATTACAAGTTATATTGTTATGCTATTTTAAGGTTTAACGTTCTTTTAAGTTATATCGTTATGTTATTTTAGGGTTAATGTTATATTACGCTATTTCGTTTGATTATTTTAGGGTTAACGTTATGTTCCTTATTTTTTAGTATTTTTACAGATACCAGCAATAAATACGATCAAAAAAATTTTACAGTAGAATCTACGGAAAATGACAGTTAAAGCAACTGTAATTTCAGTTAAAAATGCGGAAAAGGGTAATTACCGTTCAATAACTAAAAATGTAGTTACTTTTAAATGTTGACAGTGTAGTAAAAACAACTAACAATTTTTTACAACAAACTTTTTGAAACAACTGTAAAAATTAATAAAAACTACTGTTTTTCAACAGTTAATTTTTCGTAATTTTTTTAATAAAGAAAAATCTTTTTTTTTCTTTCAGTTTCAATAAAAATTTTAATTTTTTTTTTTTTTTTAATTTTAACCAATACTCAGGGGATGCCCCCTAATCATGCAGTGCATTGTATTGATCAGGAAAATAGGGTATGGGAGGGAGGAAAGAGGGAGTAGTGTTTGTGAATATTTGATTAAATTTTTCTAAATTGTAAGTAACAGGGAAGACTTTTGTGGAAAGTTTGTTCCACATACGAATCGTTCGACCAAAAAACCAATTTTCTCTGTAATGCGTTGTGCGAAACACAGGACAATCAACTACAAATGGATGTGCTCTTTTAGATAAGCGAGTATTACGAATAAAAACTCGGGCTCGAGGAATAAGTTCACGTATCCTCCCATTTTAATATCGATAGAAAAGTGCCACACAACCCAAATTCCGACGATGCTCCAATGAATCAATAGAGTTGGATACACTACTGTCATTGATAAGCTTCCACCGCCCTCCCCTGAACACGGTCCAGAAGCTTCAGAATAGACACTGAAGCCCCTGCCCATATATGAGAGTTGTATTCCATTTACGGGCCGGATATAGCTGGTATAAATAGTAGGAAATCGGATGGAGTGAAGTAAGTCTTGCACCGTTTCAAAAAACTAAGACACTTGAATGCCTCTTTCGACACTTGAAATACGTGCTTATTCCAGCGGACATCACACTGTATTCTTATGCCCAGAACATCAAGAGTATCCGATTCCTCAATACCTATACCATCCATAGCTACAGATGACAATGTTAATTCCACAGCCCGTCTGTGGGTTAACATCAACATTGGGTCTTGCGTGCATTAAAATCGACCTTATTCGCGCGACCCCACTCAGAGATTGCAGAAAGGTCTTGATTGAGTGTGTCATTCATGTTCTGCCGCATGACCTCTATCTCCAAAGAGCTTGGCCTGTGATCGAATGAAAATGAATGACAAATGTTGCTGGCATCTGCAAAAGAGTAGATAGGATTGAAGGTCTGACCAAGAAGGTCATTAATAAAAATAAGAAAAAGGGTAGGAGAAAGAACAGAACCTTGCGTACGCCTGAATTTAGCTGAAACTCGTTTTGTTGAGACTCCATCTAAAACAACACGTATAGTACGGTCTCTGAGAAAATCGTTATAAATCGAGAGAAGAGACATTACCGACACCAAAAGCAACTAGCTTAGTCACGAGTGCCCCGTGCCACACGCGATCGAACGCCTTGGAAATATCTAGAGCAACCCTTTTTACTCTCACCAAAGCGGTGGAGTGACCGGCTCCAACGTTCCGATAGAAAAGCCAACAGGTCTCCCTTAGATCGACCGCTACGGAAGCCATACTGTCGATCATTTAAAAGTGAATTGTCTCTAAATATTTCACAAGATGGTAGTTAGCCATGGTCTGTCTCCATCACTTTGGAGAGCGCAGAGCAGGTTGCGATTGGACGGTAATTTTCAGGGTTGTTAGCCGCACCCTTTTTAGGGATTGGCTGGACATTGGCCACCTTCCAGCATAAGGGGAAGACTCCCGCACGGTACGAAGAGCTAAAAAGTTTTGCCAATGGCCGTGCCAACGTAAAAGAGCACTGTTTCAGCAGCAGTGCTGATATGCCATCCGGCCCCGGTGACTTGTTTACGTTGAGATCCTCAAGAACCCTTTTAACTGTCCGGGCCCGAAAGAAAATCAAAGGCATAGTATAGGATACCCTTTCAAGACGGGCTACTATTTATTTTTAAAATGCGGAAATGACATCTATAATGTTGAAATATAATTTAAATACGAAAAGTTTATTTTAACTAAAATTATATTTACTTTTTAACAAGATTCGTATTTAGTTTGAAATGTTCGTAAAAAATAGATATTAATTTAAATATAAAATAATAATTTATTTAACTATGATTTTTTTTTGTGTAGCCGCACTAATTTTTTCGTCATATTTAAAGCTTTAAGAAATAATTTAATAATTCTTAAAGTTGTATAAAGGTACTTTAGTTTATGAAAATTGCAGCCATCCAATTTTAAATTTGCATCCACTTTTTGAAGCACGGCCTATTAATGTATTTCTCCAAAACTCGCAGATTTTAATGAACTTTGATATGTTGAAAAAAAGTGGCACGTATTTTTTCAGCTGCCAAATATCACGTTTAAGAGTTAAAAGCTTATTTTATTTTTGTATGAAAACTTGGTTTTAATTTACTGAAACTAAATTTATTTGTACGCAGGGTTAAAGTACACAAGAAAAACAAAAATGTTGATACCCTGTATAGTCGGCTTCGAATATCGGAAAAAACTCAGGCACCTCATCGATTAAATTCAATAGGCTTTGCTTGCATTATTTTAAACTTAATACAACTGAAATTTCTTAATAAAACGCCAGATTTAATGTTACTCAGAACACATTATTTTTAATAACAAAAATACTTAAATGGCATTGAGCATAATTTGTACACTAACCGATAAAAACAGTTATGTCTCAATACAAAATCAGATCTCATTTGATATAGGTCGATATTTATTCATATCCAAGTTTATCTCAAAATGGGGGTATCCTGTAATATCCGATTAGATCCCTCAAATATATTACTGGATTAATTATACAAATTTGATCTCAAAATTGGGTTATCCAATAATATCCAATTTAGGATCCTGATAGATCTCAAAATATCCCCAGGATTAATTTAGGTCTAAATAGATATTATTCGATCCAAAACGATAAGTAAATTTTGGTGGTTCGAATAAGATATTTTGATATTTAATTTAAATCCCTTGACGTATATAATTTTGATTAAAATTAGAAAAAACATAAGAAAAATAATTAAGACATCTGGAGCACATATAATTATGTATGGGGTGATATGTAACAATATAATAATATCTTATACGCATAGAAAAGTAATGATGATGGGCCATATATAATCAAACTATTATTTGATATTGTGCCATATATGGAATTTACATAATTATATCTTACATAATTTAATGTCATATATAAATATCTTAAGTTGTATTGTATGGCACCTTATATAAGCATATATAATATCTAATATCACACACAAAAATATTTTTTATAAAACAGTATATATTTTTATATCTTAAATTATATAGATTATATGTCACCATATGTGGGTTAATATTATGTATATATGAGAATGTATTATATATGATCTACCATATCTCATTATGTATAGCATATATGTTTAATATCTAATTTTAAAAAGGTCAATATATAAAAATATTCGTTATATATGTTACCATAAGAAAACATATATAATATATGGCATGCATGACATCATATATAATCACATGTTATAATATATGTATTTTAAGATGAAAAAACATAAGACCATATATATTGTGTCCTACAAACAAAGTTTTCGACTTTTGAAAACTGTTCTTAAACTGCTTTCCCCGATCAAAAAAATGTATGTATGCTATGTATAAGAATATAAAAAATCATATCTCCGTTTATATAATTTCATCCGCAAAATGATTCTACACTAAAATAAAAAATTAATAAAGTCAGCAAAAAATTTTGCCGAGTCAGCAAATTTTAGTCAGGAGGTTGCTTGCAAAAAAATTGCGTATGTCAGCAAAATCTTTTGCTGATTTTTAGCAACAAATTAGTAGATGCGCAAAAGTTTTGCTAACACTTAGTAGATTACAACATTAAAAAACAACTGCTAAAATTAATAAATTTTTGCTGAATATTAGTAGACTGAAAAAAACTCAAAAATTTGTTGAAAAATTATACTTTAGTTAATTTACATGTGCTGAAATCTACACATATTTTTGTGATTCTGTTTAAAATAATTTACAATACGTTACAAAATATAAAATGTTGATACTCCCAAATTGACGATATGAATAAATGAAATGATAAATGAAATATCTAAAAACTACGAAATAATTATATATGTATAACATAAACAAAATTTCTTTGAACTACTTACATCAATGGTTGTCTAAATGATGCTATCTTTTTAAGGAACGCAAATACCGCAGTGAATTATAGAAACGAAACCAAAACTAACAAAATATAACATACACTCAAACCTCGTTTTATGCGAATTCGTTTTATTGCGAATTCAAATTTATGCGGTTTTAAATTTAATTTTTTTTTGCGTTATTATTGCATATACAAATTTTTAACAATGAGCAACACTGATATCAGTATACATGGTAACATCGCCGCCGGTAACAACAAGTCTCAGCTTCAATGTATATGTACTATGTGCGTTTGTTTTACCATTTAGGGAAATCCCTTTTAATTGTATCAACAGGTTGGATGTTATTATTGCAGTAAATTGTTTTATTCCTTTTGTGACATCAAATATTTAAAAGAACCTTAGTTTTTTCGTTTTATTTATCGTAAAAGTGACAAAGTAAGCGAATTAAATTTCTAATTTTGAAGATTCTGTGCTAAGAAATTTTTAGTTTTTCAGATAACACCATGAACATAAATAAGAAAAATCGACACAACATATCCCTAGAGACCAAATTCAAATTCTAGATCGTATTGCAAATGGGCAAAATATACGCACTTGGAAAGGAGTACAAACTGGGAGAATCACTATACGCGCGATAAAAAATAATGAGGTTTCCATAAGAAAATCCGTTATTTCTGGCACAAAACTGAGCTCTAAATATTCTTCTTATTCAGAGACACACTGATTGAAAAAGTGGAAAATCTATTGTGTTATGGATTGAGGATTTAACAAAAGGAAGATTCCTATAAGCGGATACATGATACAAGCTCTTGTATTTATGAAAAGATTAAACAATCAGAGCTTCAGTTTCCACGCCAAAGAATTCTCAGCAAGTAATGGATGCTGGCACGATTTTTAAAAAAAATAACCTTCACAATATCCAAATAGAGGTGAGTCAGCATCAGCAGATGAGCAGGCATGCGCAAATTACCCAGAAAAATTAAAAAATAATTGAAAATGAGGTTACTGCCCAGATCAATATATTCAATGCAGATGAGACTGGCCTACTTTGAAAAAAATGCCAAGTAGAACCTACATTGCAAAATCCGAAAAGAAGCTAGTGGATTTAAAGCTTGTAAAGAAAGATTAACATTCTTACTATGCAGCAACGCTTCAGGAGATAAAATGTTGAAACCACTAGTTGTTAACAAGTTTTTGAAACCACGCCGCGCTTAAAGGTAAAGATTTAAACGTTTGCCAGTTCACTGGATGGCAAATTCAAAAGCTTGGGTACATCTGCATTGTTTTAGTGAATGGTTTCACAAATGTTTTGTGCCAGAAGTGGAAGCTTATATGAAGGAAAAGGTCTGGAATTCAAATTTTACTATTGAGACAATGCTCCTGGACATCCTCGTTTAGAACATCCAAACATTCAGGTC